>OZ038398.1:19509947-19978870 GCA_964036045.1 Eutreptiella sp. 'Long Island Sound 2002' | reverse complement strand
GGTACAAGCCCCCGCCACCCTCCATCCACCTGCCGCGACCCCCTGACCCCCCCCCTGTCCCCCCCCTGTCCCCCACCCCGGCTGGGGCGGCGCGGCCCGCGCGTGCGGTTCGAGCCCGCGCCGCCCCTTGTTGCATTATACGGGCAGTGCGGGCCGCCAGGAGAGCGGAGGGGCCCCGCACTGCCCCGAGCGCCCCCCCCCACGACAGCTGGCGCTAGAGGCCTAGCAGCGCCTGGCGGGCTGTTGTGCAGGGGGGGCGAGGCGACCGGGCGCTTCATACCCGCCCCCAACAGGGGTCTGTGCCCACGGCACCGGGCACAGACGCCAGTTGGGGGGTACCACACCACCACCCACCACAGCACCACGGCCACGGGAGGAAGGGAATAGCCCCGGGCAACGGCCTCCCCCAGGCCGAGGGAAGGTGCCGACCGCCAGGCTCATCCTGGCCCCCCATTTCCTCTTCATTGTCATCCCCCTTGGCCGTCCCGGCCCACAGTCCCCGCGGCGGGTAAGTTCCTGGGGTAGAACCCTAAGAACTTCGGTGACGGAAACACAGGTCGTGGTTTCGCACCCGGCCGACGTGGGGAGCCTCCGCCCCCACGGGACCCCAGGGCACCCCCGCCATCCCAGCCAGGGATAACCCAGCGCCAGCGCCCCAGCCCCCATCCCCAGGCTTTCCGGCCTCAGTTCCCCAGCGTCTCCCTCGCCACATCCTCGTAGTGAAAGGCTAGGTAGCAGGCCACAACCCCACACCACCCCACGGCACGCCCCCCACGCACCCCACGCCGCCCCCGACCACCCACCAGGGGCCCGACTCTGGACCGTTGTCTGTCGAGCAGTGCCCCACACCCCCCGCCGCCCTCACGCCACCCCTTCCACTACCCTACACGACAGCCCCACGCCGCTGCGCCCCTGTGCAGCCCCACACTGCTGCGCCCCTGCGTGGCCCCGCGCTGCTGCGCCCCTGCACAGCCCCATACTGCCACGCCCATGCGCAGCCCCACGCTGCGCCCCTTTGCATCCCCACGCTGCTGCACCCCTGCGCAGCCCCACGCTGCAGCGCCCCCGCGCGGCCCCGCGCTGCTGCGCCCCTGCACAGCCCTCGCTGCTGCGCCCATGCGCGGCCCCACGCCACTGCGCCCCCGCGCGGCCCACACTGCCGCGCCCCTGCGCGGCCCCACGCAGCTGCGCCCCTGCGCAGTGCCACGCTGCGCCCCTAGGCAGCCACATACAACACCTTTGCGCAGCCCCACGCTGCTGCGCCCCTGTGCAGCCCCAGACTGCGCCCAAGCGCAGCCCCACGCAGCTGCGCCCCTGCGCAGCTCCGCGCCGCGCCCATACGCGGTGCCATGATGCGCCCCGGCGCAGCCTCCCACCACTGCGCCGCCGCTCGCTGCGCCCCTGCGCAGCCCCACGCTGCTGCGCTCCTACGCGGCCCCACGCTGCGCCTCTCCACGGCCCCACAGTGCCCCCCGGGGCTGCTCCGCGCTGCGTCCCTGCGCAGCCCCACGCTGCTGCGTCCCCGCGCAGCCCCACGCTGCGCCCCTGCGCAGCCCCGCACTGCGCCCCTGTACAGCCACACGCTGCGCCCCAGCGCACCCCCATGCCGCTGCGCCCCTACACAGCCCCCCCACCGCTGCGCGGCCCCACACAGCTGCTCTGCGCAGCCCCACGCTGCTGCACCCCTGCGCAGCTCCGCGCCGCGCCCATACGCGGCCCCATGATGCACCCCTGCGCAGCCTCCCACCACTGCGCCGCCGCTCGCTGCGCCCCTGCACAGCCCCACGCTGCGCCCCTCCACGGCCCCACGCTGCCCCCCGGGGCTGCTCCGCGCTGCGTCCCTGCGCAGCCCCACGCTGCTGCGCCCCCTCCGCAGCCCCACGCTGCGCCCCTGCGAAGCCCCGCACTGCGCCCCTGTACAGCCACACGCTGCGCCCCAGCGCACCCCCATGCCGCTGCGCCCCTACACAGCCCCCCCACCGCTGCGCCGCTCCACACAGCTGCTCTGCGCAGCCCCACGCTGCTGCACCCCTGCGCAGCTCCGCGCCACGCCCATACGCGGCCCCATGATGCGTCCCTGCGCAGCCTCCCACCACTGCGCCGCCGCTCGCTGCGCCCCTGCGCAGCCCCACGCTGCGCCCCTCCACGGCCCCACGCTGCCCCCCGGGGCTACTCCGCGCTGCGCCCCTGCGAAGCCCCACGCTGCGCTCCTGCTCAGCCCCGCGCTGCGCCCCTGCGCAGCCACACGCTGCGCTCCTGCGCAGCCCCGCACTGCAACCCTGTACAGCCACACGCTGCGCCCCAGCACACCCCCGTGCCGCTGCGCCCCTACACAGCCCCCCCCACCGCTGCGCCGCCCCACACAGCTGCTCTGCGCAGCCCCACACTGCTGCGCCCCTGCGCAGCCCCACGCTGCGCCCCTGCGCGGCCCCACGCTACGCCCCTGCGCAGCCCCGCGCTGCTGCGCCCCTGCGCAGCCACCCGCTGCCCTCCAGCGCAGCCCCACGCAGCTGCGCCCCCGCGCAGCCCCACGCAGCCCTCCAGCGCAGCCCCACGCTGCTGCGCCCCTGCACAGCCCCACGCTGCTGCGCCCCTGCGCAGCCCCACGCTGCCCCCCAGCGCAGCCCCGCGCTGCTGCGCCCCTGCACAGCCCCACGCTGCTGCGCCCCTGCGCAGCCCCACGCTGCTGCGCCCCTGCGCAGCTCCGCGCCGCGCCCATACGCGGCCCCATGATGCACCCCTGCGCAGCCTCCCACCACTGCGCCGCCGCTCGCTGCGCCCCTGCACAGCCCCACGCTGCGCCCCTCCACGGCCCCACGCTGCCCCCCGGGGCTGCTCCGCGCTGCGTCCCTGCGCAGCCCCACGCTGCTGCGCCCCCTCCGCAGCCCCACGCTGCGCCCCTGCGAAGCCCCGCACTGCGCCCCTGTACAGCCACACGCTGCGCCCCAGCGCACCCCCATGCCGCTGCGCCCCTACACAGCCCCCCCACCGCTGCGCCGCCCCACACAGCTGCTCTGCGCAGCCCCACGCTGCTGCACCCCTGCGCAGCTCCGCGCCACGCCCATACGCGGCCCCATGATGCGTCCCTGCGCAGCCTCCCACCACTGCGCCGCCGCTCGCTGCGCCCCTGCGCAGCCCCACGCTGCGCCCCTCCACGGCCCCACGCTGCCCCCCGGGGCTACTCCGCGCTGCGCCCCTGCGCAGCCCCACGCTGCGCTCCTGCTCAGCCCCGCGCTGCGCCCCTGCGCAGCCACACGCTGCGCCCCTGCGCAGCCCCGCACTGCAACCCTGTACAGCCACACGCTGCGCCCCAGCACACCCCCGTGCCGCTGCGCCCCTACACAGCCCCCCCCACCGCTGCGCCGCCCCACACAGCTGCTCTGCGCAGCCCCACACTGCTGCGCCCCTGCGCAGCCCCACGCTGCGCCCCTGCGCGGCCCCACGCTACGCCCCTGCGCAGCCCCGCGCTGCTGCGCCCCTGCGCAGCCACCCGCTGCCCTCCAGCGCAGCCCCACGCAGCTGCGCCCCCGCGCAGCCCCACGCAGCCCTCCAGCGCAGCCCCACGCTGCTGCGCCCCTGCGCAGCCCCACGCTGCCCTCCAGCGCAGCCCCGCGCTGCTGCGCCCCTGCACAGCCCCACGCTGCTGCGCCCCTGCGCAGCCCCACGCTGCCCCCCAGCGCAGCCCCGCGCTGCTGCGCCCCTGCACAGCCCCACGCTGCTGCGCCCCTGCGCAGCCCCACGCTGCACTCCAGCGCAGCCCCACGCTGCTGCGCCCCTACGCAGCCCCACGCTGCACTCCAGCGCAGCCCCACGCTGCTGCGCCCCTGCCCAGCCCCTGGCTGCTGGGCCCCTGCGCAGCCCCACGCTACTGCGCCCCTGCCCAGCCCCGCGCTGCTGCGCCCCTGCCCAGCCCCACGCTGCTGCTCCCCAGCGCGGCCCCACGCTGTTGCGCCCCTGCGCAACCCCGCGCTGCGCCCCTGCGCAGCCCCGCGCTGCGCCCCTGCGCGGCCCCACGCTGCGCCCCTGCGCAACCCCGCGCTGCGCCCCTGCAGCCCCGCACTGCTACGCCCCTGCGCCGCCCCAAACCGTTGCGCCCCTACGCAGCCCCACGCTGCGCCCCTACGCGGCCCCACGCTGCGGCGCCCCTGCACGGTCCCATACCGCGCCCCGGCGCGGCCTTACGCTGCTACGCCCCTGCGGCGGCCCCACGCTGCTGCGCCCCTGCGCAGCCCCACGCTGCGCCCCTCCACGGCCCACGCTGCCCCCCGGGGCTGCTCCGCGCTGCGCCCCTGCGCAGCCCCAAGCTGCGCTCCTGCTCAGCCCCGCGCTGCGCCCCTGCGCAGCCCCACGCTGCGCCCCTGCGCAGCCCCGCACTGCAACCCTGTACAGCCACACGCTGCGCCCCAGCACACCCCCGTGCCGCTGCGCCCCTACACAGGCCCCCCCACCGCTGCGCCGCCCCACACAGCTGCTCTGCGCAGCCCCACACTGCTGCGCCCCTGCGCAGCCCCACGCTGCGCCCCTGCGCGGCCCCACGCTACGCCCCTGCGCAGCCCCGCGCTGCTGCGCCCCTGCGCAGCCCCCCGCTGCCCTCCAGCGCAGCCCCACGCAGCTGCGCCCCCGCGCAGCCCCACGCAGCCCTCCAGCGCAGCCCCACGCTGCTGCGCCCCTGCGCAGCCCCACGCTGCCCTCCAGCGCAGCCCCGCGCTGCTGCGCCCCTGCACAGCCCCACGCTGCTGCGCCCCTGCGCGGCCCCACGCTGCCCCCCAGCGCAGCCCCGCGCTGCTGCGCCCCTGCACAGCCCCACGCTGCTGCGCCCCTGCGCAGCCCCACGCTGCACTCCAGCGCAGCCCCACGCTGCTGCGCCCCTACGCAGCCCCACGCTGCACTCCAGCGCAGCCCCACGCTGCTGCGCCCCTGCCCAGCCCCGGGCTGCTGCGCCCCTGCGCAGCCCCACGCTACTGCGCCCCTGCCCAGCCCCGCGCTGCTGCGCCCCTGCCCAGCCCCACGCTGCTGCTCCCCTGCGCGGCCCCACGCTGTTGCGCCCCTGCGCAACCCCGCGCTGCGCCCCTGCGCAGCCCCGCGCTGCGCCCCTGCGCGGCCCCACGCTGCGCCCCTGCGCAACCCCGCGCTGCGCCCCTGCAGCCCCGCACTGCTACGCCCCTGCGCCGCCCCAAACCGTTGCGCCCCTACGCAGCCCCACGCTGCGCCCCTACGCGGCCCCACGCTGCGGCGCCCCTGCACGGTCCCATACCGCGCCCCGGCGCGGCCCCACGCTGCTACGCCCCTGCGCAGCCCCACGCCACTGCGCCCCTTCGGGGCCCCGCGCCGCGCCCCTGCACGGCCCCATGACAAGCCCATACGCGGCCCCACGCTGCACTCCTGCGCGGCCCCACGCTGCGCCCCTGCCCAGCCCCGCGCTGCGCCCCTGCACAGCCCGTCGCGGCTGCTCCCCTGCGCGGCCCCACGCTGCTGCGCCCCTTCGCCAACCCGCGCTTCGCATCTGCGCAGCCCCACGCTGCACCACTGCGCAGCCCCGCACTGCGCCCCTGCGCAGCCCCGCACTGCTGCGCCCCTGCGCCGCACCACGCTGCGCCCCTACGCAGCCCCATGCTGCGCCCCTAAGCAGCCCCATACCGCGCCCCGGCGCAGCCCCATGCTGCTGCGCCCCTGCGCAGCCCCACGCTGCGCCCCTGCGCAGCCCCACGCTGCTGCGCCCCTGCGCGGCCCCGCGCCGCGCCCCTGCACGGCCCCTTGCCGCGCCCCCGCGCAGCCCCACGCTGCGCTCCTGCGCACCCCACGCTGCTGCGCCCCTGCGCGGCCCCGCGCCACGCCCCTGCACGGCCCCTTGCCGCGCCCCCGCGCAGCCCCACGCCGCGCCCCCGCGCAGCCCAAAGCTGCGCCCCATTCGCAGCCCCTCGCTGCACCCTGGCGCAGCCCCGCGTTGCTACGCCCCTGCGCAGCCTCACGCTGCTGCGCCCCTGCGCGGCCCCACGCCGCGCCCCTTCACGGCCCCATGCCACGCCCATACGCGGCCCAACGCCGCACTCCTGCGCGGCCCCACGCTGCTGCGCCCCTGCGCGGCCCTGCGCCGAGCCCCTGCACGGCCCCTTGCCCCGCCCCCGCGCAGCCCCACGCTGCGCCCCTGCGCAGCCTTAAGCTGCTGCGCCCATACGCAGCCCCCCGCTGCTCCCCATTCGTAGCCCCTCGCTGCACCCTGACGCAGCCCCGCGCTGCTACGCCCCTGCGCAGCCCCACGCTGCTGCGCCCCTGCGCAGCCCCGTGCTGCTGCTCCCCTGCGCGGCCCCACTCTGCTGCTCCTCTGCGCAGCCCAGCGCTGCGCCCCTGCGCAGCTCCACACTGCTGCGCCCTGGCACCGCCCCGCGCCGCGCCCCATGCGCGGCCCCACGCTGCTGCGCCCCTGCACAGCCCCACGCTGCTGCGCCCCTGCGCAGCCCCGCGCTACGCCCCCGCGCAGCCCCACACTGCTGCGCCCCTGCGCCGCCCCACACTGCTGCGCCCCTGCGCCGCACCACGCTGCGCCCCTGCGCAGCCCTGCGCTGCGCCCCTACTCAGCCCCACGCTGCGCAGCCCCATGCTGCTGCGCCCCTTCACGGCCCCATGCCGCGCCCCGGCGCACCCCCACGCTGCTGCGCCCCTGCGCAGCCCCACGCTGCTACACCCCTGCACGGCCCCTTGCCGCGCCCCCGCGCAGCCCCTTGCCGCGCCCCCGCGCGGCCCCACGCTGCGCCCCTGCCCAGCCCAACGCTGCTGCGCCCCTACGCAGCCCCCCGCTGCGCCCCATTCGTGGCCCCACGCTACGCCCCGGCGCAGCTCCGCGCTGCTACTCCCCTGCGCAGCCCCACGCTGCTGCGCAGCCCTACGCAGCCCCACGCTGCGCCCCTGCGCAGCCCCACGCTGCTGCACCCCTCCACGGCCCCGTGCCGCGCCCACGCGCGGCCCCGCGCTGCGCCCCTGCGCAGCTCCACGCTGCTGCGCCCCTGCGCAGCCCCGCACTGCGCCCCCGCGCAGCCCCACACTGCTGCGCCCCTGCGCCGCCCCACACTGCTGCGCCCCTGCTCCGCACCGCGCTGCGCCCCTGCGCAGCCCCACGCTGCGCGCCTGCTCAGCCCCACGCTGCAGCGCCCCTTCACGGCCCCATGCCGCGCCCCGGCGCAGCCCCACGCTGCGCCCCTGCGCAGCCCAACGCGGCTGCACCCCTCCACGGCCCCATGCCGCGCCCACGCGCGGCCCCGCGCTGCGCCCCTGCGCAGCCCCACGCTGCTGCGCCCCTGCGCAGCCCCGCGCTGCGCCCCCGCGCCGCCCCACACTGCTGCGCCCCTGCGCCGCGCCACACTGCTGCGCCCCTGCGTCGCACCGCGCTGCGCCCCTGCGCAGCCCCACGCTGCGCCCCTGCTCAGCCCCACGCTACGCCCCTGCGCAGCCCCACGCTGCTGCGCCCCTTCAAGGCCCCATGCCGCGCCCCGGCGCAACCCCACGCTACTGCGCCCCTGCGCAGACCCGCGCTGCGCCGCTGCGCAGCCCCACACTGCCGCGCCCCTGCGCCGCCCCACACTGCTGCGCCCCTGCGCGGCCCCACGCTGCGCCCCCGCGCAGCCCCACGCTGCGCCCCTACTCAGCCCCACGCTGCTGCGCCCCTGCACAGCCCCGGTCTCCCCCGCGCCGGCCCACAACCACCAGGGACCCGGGCCCCGGAGCCCCGGTGCCCAGCCCCGCCCGCCCCCCCCGGTATCCCTCCGGCGGGGCCCGTCCCGGTCCGGTTCGGCCGCGAGGGGACGACGTGGCGCTCCCCCCGCCTCCACCAGGATTCGCCCCCGTTGACGATGCTCGGCGGGATTCGTCCCCGCCGAGCGGGTTGTGGGCCCCTCCGCTGACCGTGGCCCCCAGCGCCGCGGGCGCCCCGGGCTCCCCGGCCGACTTTGGCCAGACCCAGCCGCTCCTCCGCCTGGTCGGCCGCACGGTGACGCTCTGCGGCTGAGCTCACCGCACCCCCGTCCCCCTCGCGCGCGCACCCACCCACCAGCCCACACCCCCCCCCCCCCCCGCCCCAACGTGCACGCTGTGCCCCCACCGCCCCTACGCAGCCCCACGCTGCACCCCTGCGCAGCCCCGCGCCGCGCCCCTGCGCGACCCCACACTGCTGCGCCCCTGCGCCCCCCCGCACGGCTGCGCCCCTGCACCGCACCACGCCCCTGCACCCCCAGCGCGCCTGCCGACCCCATGGGGTGGGGCTATATATATATATATATATATATATATATATATATATATATATATATATATATATATATATATATATATATATATATATACATATATATATATATATATATATATATATATATATATATATATATATATGTATATATATATATATATATATATATGTATATATATATATATATATATGTATATATATATATATATATGTATATATATATATATATATATATATATATATATATATATATATATATATATATATATATATATATATATATATATATATATATATATATATATATATATATATATATATATATATATATATATATATATATATATATATATATATATATATATATATATATATATATATATATATATATATATATATATATATATATATATATATATATATATATATATATATATATATATATATATATATATATATATATATATATATATATATATATATATATATATATATATATATATATATATATATATATATATGTATATATATATATATATATGTATATATATATATATGTATATATATATATATATATATATATATATATATATATATATATATATATATATATATATATATATATATATATATATATATATATATATATATATATATATATATATATATATATATATATATATATATATATATATATATATATATATATATATATATATATATATATATATATATATATATATATATATATATATATACATATATATATATATATATACATATATATATATATATATATATATACATATATATATATATATATACATATATATATATATATATATATATATATATATATATATATATATATATATATATATATATATATATATATATATATATACATATATATATATACATATATATATATATATATATACATACATACATATATATATATATATATATATATATATATATATATATATATATATATATATATATATATATATATATATATATATATATATATATATATATATATATATATATATATATATATACACATACATGATGACCTAATGATCTCCAACTTCCAGGCTCAAATGCTCAAAAGTTTCATCTACATGTTGTGTTGTTGCTTTGTAGCTGTTTCTGAGTTCAGTTGCTAGAAAAGTTTATAGTGATTTCAACACTGTGTTTGTGCCTCTCCTGCTGCTTGCTGCTGGTGTAGGGTTTCCTGCTGCTTGTTTTTGAAGATGAAAAGCTTTTGTTTGCTGAGATACAATAAATCCAGGATAGCCCAAGCCACAGGTATGCAAGTAGAAGAGAATCAGGATCAAAGCATGGGGGTCTGCAGTGTAAACAGTGAAAGATGAAAGGATATTCACAGAATCTGCAACTCAGGTCAAATCGGATTGCATATTCACAAAGATAGCTGAAATGTTTTGGAAAAGGGTTGGAAAACTGCCCCATGGTCACTCTATCTCCATAGTGCCATCTCAGGACATGTGCACTCATTGTTTTGGGTCCCATATGTGCTGTGGTGGCAGGGCATGTGGCGATGAGGTCACTGCCATGTCACATGGGATCTTCCTACTTAGCTAGGCTGACCGGGAATTGAACCAAGGACCTCTCAAAAAGAGCTGCCCAGCCCCCTAGGGTGCATACCACTAGGACAGCTAAGAATTCATGGAAAAACATAGATAAATTGATAGGCTCTGCCCTGGATATGTCAGTTCTCAGTTAACTCAGGAAAAGATGATTTGCCTCACATTGAAAGGGGATTAAGGGGTCCACTCCATATCCTGATTGGGTGTTTGGTTCCATAGGTCAAAATGTGTTATCACCACTTTTGGTGGGGCCAATACTAAGATAGAAATGCCTGGATGCTCAGTGCATCTCTAATACAACTAGAGTATGCCTCAAAGCATTGGAAAAGCACTTTTTCTTACTCCCCCCTTGTGCTGTGGTGGCCACCACTGTCGTATTTTCAGGAAAAAGGGATTTTTTCTTGGCCTTTCCTTGGTTTCCACATCTACTTTAAAATACCTATAGTTTCCCTCACACAGAAAAATGTGTGCTCACCATGGCTGGCGCTCTTTTGCTGCTCTGTTTGTAACATTTCCTACAGGAAGCTCCGCCTTCATAGCGCTGCCGGGGTTCCTGTGGCTTGGCTGGGTTAGTTTGGGTGCATGCCATAAACATGTGCATTTGCATCCCTCCCTCCAAGACGCAGCGCGACATAAACCCAACGCAAGACACAATATACACATTCGCATGGGTTATCGTAAACCTGCTGGCGACCTGTGACCTGTCTTAGGGCGAAGGGAGTTGTTAAAAAAATTAAATTGCCCCTTGGTGGGGTCTTGGGTCCTGCTCAGTCTCCTGGCGGCTGCTTTTCGGCCCAAACACGGCCTACTCTGCGACGCTTTCGCGAGGATATCTGCAGAGACAGGAATGGGAGAATTATGGACGAATCCACGCAAACGCGAAGCAACAACACCTAAATCCGTCGAATGACGGCCCAGAATTGTTCTAAGACAACACACCTGAGCAGAATCCAATTGTGCATCAGAAGCACATTTTTATAAAAATTATAGTCATCTCTAAATTTTTTAAATCAAGAAATTCCTACGCATAAAAAGGCGGCGCGCAGGAGCGGCTCCTAGCGAAGCGCCAGAAAATGCAGAAATAATGGAATTATAAACGTATGTCTCACGTAACTCGGAAAATGAGGAGAGACACATTAATAAATAAACATACAGATTCCAACCACACTGCCAGAAGGGTCAAAAATCCAAGAATTCGAAAATCAACGAAAAGACTTCAATGAATCAGGTATAAACTACAGGTGTGCTCGTCTTGTATGCAGCATACACATTGCTCGTCTCGTGTCTCCGTGAACGCGTCTTGTAGCAGCGCTAACAACGATAGAACGCGATAGAGGGATTGAGTAGAAAGATTGCAGATGATTAGAGGTCAGATCAGGGTGATTAGACATACACACAAGTGCATAGCGACGTTTTTCGCTTGCGCCTCGCTCACGTGCCCACTTGCTCTCTCTCTCCAGCGGTAGGTAAGGTGAGTAAGCCCAGGTGGGGCCACCCCCTGGTGGAGTTCGTGATTGTGGTACAGATGGGCAGGTTTGCCCAAGACACTCGTGCATGCTCGTGCATTCACACACGCATTAAAGGGTAGGCCACGCGAAATGCGCAAGGCAAACCTTGTTTAGGTTACCCAGGGGCTCCTCGGTACGTTCTTTAAGAGAACCTGAGGAGTCCCTTAACGCTTGCTTGCTTGACAGGGCGTGTTTGCGGACAGTGTATTATAGGTCACACTGAGAAGCGTATAATACGTGGAGTGTGGCTTGGTTCCTCCGCCGCAAACACCCCTCCATTTGCCTTTGCTTTACAGGTGGGCAGGTAGGGTGATTGGTGCAGCAGCATTCCATTTTTTTCCCGCCCTGCTAAACAAGGGCGCAGATCACACAAACAAATAACTCCGCCTCTGCCTGTGGCAGAGAAGGGAGTCCGACTCCATCGACATCTGCGCCGTGCACGCAAAAAGAGCACCTCTTCCCTCCAAGCCCTAGCAGGGGAAACGCGTTGTGGCGTCCCCTGTTAGGCCACAGTTGCTTAGCAGCGCTGTGTTCTCTTGTCTTCTTCACAGGAGGGTCGTTAGGACCCACGACATGTTCTTCAACCACACCCAGTAGAGTGTGCGTGTAGGAGTGGTAGTCCTGAGTGGGGGCTTGAGCCAGTTGCAGAAGTGCTCACCCACCAGGATGGTGCCACTGTAGGGTGTGTAGGACCTGTAGTGCGTGTGTCACTGTCCCACCCGTTTCCTGCAATTTTAGCAGGGTTGGTGGGCTGTAGCAGTGGTTAGGTCAGTGTTTTGGCCACTTAGCAAAATGGCGTTTTCATGCCCTCATAGCTTTTGGCCACCCCTCCCTGTAGTGGACAGATAGGTAGGGAAAACAATACCTGGATTAGTACGCTGGGTATTCCCCAAAGGTTTTGCGCCAGCACAGAAATTGGGCGCTTAGGGGAGGGGAGACCCGGGGCGTACCCCGTGGCATCAATAAGCCATCCCTCCAGGTTTAGCAAGCGTGCACACTTGGGTATAATTAGGACACCACTTCTGCGGCTTGCTCTCAGGACCTTAGGAATAGCACACTCACACATACGCTTAGGCAGGTAAGGGTAAGGTTCAGTCCCTAGCTTTAGTCTTGGAGGCAAGCGTCTCAGCGAGCCTCAGCAACTCACCAAGGTTGTTCTGGGACAAGTAGTCAACCACAACTGAGTTTAGGCGTCCCTCAGGTAAAACAAACGCAGAGAAGGGCTCCCAGGTGGCCTCTTCGACTCCAAACCCTTCCCAGAGGGTGAGGAAGCGCCAACCCTGGCGATAGCGGTGGCGTAGGACAGACTTCACCAAGTAGAAGCCCTCCTTAGCCATCTCCTCGGCGTTCATGTCGGGGAGTTCACCTTCAACTTCCATAGGGCTGGCAGCCCCTTGTAGGTCCAGAGCGGCGATTTCCTCGTCGTTCAGCTCCCACTCCTCCCCACAGAGGTCTTCAGGATCATGGTAGCGCTTCAGGTGTTGAGCAGCGCACACCGGGGTCCCCCCTAGACGGGGAGAACACCGCACGGTGATACGATGTCCATCCACTGATAGAATGTTGTACGGCCCGAAGTATGGGTCTTCGCTGGTAGAGCGTGGCCAGGCGGGTAGTCGACTGTGGTGCACCAGCACCCAGTCCCCCTCTTGGTAGGTGGCCGGTACTCGGTGCTTATTCTTCTTGTTCCACTGACGCTCCCTCACTCTCTGGAGCATAGCTTTGGCCTTGTCCACCTTCGCTTGTTGCTCTTGGACCCATTCACCCACAGAAGAATGGGTGTCCCCTGGATAGGGGGCATGTAGGAACCATGCCGGGCGCCCTAGGAAAAGCTCATGGGGCGAGTAGCCAGTAGCTGAACTCTCTTGGGAGTTCATCATCAAGGATGTGACGGGGAGTAGTCTCACGCAGTCTCTGGTGCGTTCAGTTTTGCACAATATCCGTACATTCTCCTTCAGGACACGGATCTGTCGCTCACATAGGGGGTTGCTCGTGTGCGAGTAGGGAATCCCCGTAGACACCTGGACATTGAGGGATCTCAGGACCCTCTTGTACCAACCGGTATCTGAGCGTACTCGTACGTCCTCATCGGAGTTGATCTCCTTGGGCGCCCCATAGACACAAAACCACTCCTCCAGGAGTATCTTGATAGTCTCCTCCCTGGTATTGTGCTTGGTACATGGGAACACCCTGGTAAACCTGGTCAACCCACAGGTTACCACGAGGGCGAAGTCATAGCCCCCGAACTTCGGCATCTCCGTGTAGTCCACGTATAGAACACTGTTAGCACAGTGAGGGATGGGCAGGGTCGAGTAGAGACCTCTGTCCCTGATATCCCCTGGTTTACAGGACCTGCACGGGCACTTGTCCACGATAGGCTGGAGGGCTTTCCGCAGTTGGTCGTCAGTCCACGTAGTGTGGAACCACTGCTTGAACAGCCTCAGGGTACGGTCAGCACCCACATGACCGCTGGACTCATGGGTCCACTTCAGCAGCGCTGGGACTCTGTCACTAGGCACCACAATGCGGTTCTCGTGCCAGAGGTAGCTCTTGTCCCTCTTCCACTGGTCTTGGTTGACCAGGAGGGGTTCAAGGCGTTTCTCCAGGCGCTTGTAGATATCCCCAAACTCCTTCAGGTACTTCGATTGTTGGAGTCCATCCAGGGGGCGTATCATCGTCATGTTCAGGTCCAAGTGGACGTCCATACGGCTGAACGCCTCCTTAGCCAGCGCTTCAGACCGGGCACCAATCAGGGCGTCGAAGTTGTTGCGGCTGATGTAGTCTGCAGACTCGTTCTTCACTCCCTGGATATGGTGTACCGTCAGCCGTAGTTGACTGGGGTAGGTCCACCAGCGCCGTAGCTTGGCCTTCTCAGGGGGGGGGCCCTTCTGGAAACTGCGGACCGGTTCTTGGTCGCACAGCCAGACCACAGGGTTACTCCCCAACAGTCGTGCTTGTGAGGATAGCACCAGCATACCCGCGAGCCATTCCTGCTCATAGGTGGAGTAGTTCCCCCTGGCCTGGTTCCACTTCCAGTTCCAGTGCCCCCGAGGTACTAGGACCCACTTGTCGTCAGGGTAGCTGTGCTTGAGGGTTCCATCTTGGTTGAGACCTTCCGTCCCCCATTGGGAAATGGCCGAGTCGAACTCCTCCTTCTCTAGTGCTTGCCATTGGAACAACGTTCCACCACCGCCCACATTGCTGGCGTCAGTCACCAGGATAATTTTCCCTTGTGCCCTAGGCACGCCCAAGCACTTAGCGTCGGCCACCTTGTCTTTGAGCTCGTCAAACGCTTGTTGCTCTTGTGGGCCCCAGCGCCAAGTAGTACTCTTCTTGATCAATTCCGTCAGAACGGTGCTGGTGTAGGTGAAGTTTTTGATGTGGCGGCGATAGAAGTTGCACGCCCCAATGAAACTGCGTACATCATGAAGTCCTTTCTTGGGGTCTTCGTGTCGTACCTTGGCGTCCATCAGGGGTTTAGCCTTAAAGGCCGCTGGGGTCCACCACCCATAGCCAACGTCAAACCCCAAGTACTGCATGGTCTCCTGCATGAACTGACATTTCTCCAGCTTGAGTCGTGTGTGGTTCTCCTGGCAGACCGCAAAGAACTCACCCAAGAGGATTAGGTGATCCTCCTGGGTATTGGTCCCGAGGCATACATCGTCGATGTGAGCCTCCATCTGGGCCCCACGGGATATAAGCTCCTGCACCTTAGGTCTCCTTCGTAGGATGGACAAGATCTTGTTCATCAGCTCTTGGAATAGAGCGGGTGCGTTGGCCACACCAAACGGCATGACCTTCCATTTGAATATCCTCCCCTGAGGGGTGATGAAGGCCAGTAGCTCCTGAGCGTTGGGCGTTAGGTCCACTTGCCAGAATCCGCTTCTCTTGCCCATTTTGGTCTTGTAGCGACAGGAGGCTATCTTCTCCAGGGTAGACTCCATATTGGGAATGGACCCTGAGTGGTTCAGCGTTTTCTTGTTCATCTCTCCGTAGTCCACTACCAGCCGTTTGGCTGTAGACCCAGGTTTAGCCACCAGGAAACAGGGGCTGCAGTGTAGGGGGTAGTCCCCGTCCTTGTACTCCTGGACTAGGCCAGCGTCGATACATTCTTGTATCTGTCGCTCAATCTCGTCGGCCTGCTCTTTAGGAGCTGGATAGGGCCTCCTCCGGATCTTGTGACCCACGAACTCGGGTTTCAGCTTGAGGTCCATCTGTACCAGCTTGTCACATGAGGCTGGAGGGGGTAGTTCTCCGAACACCTCCAGATAGGTCCTTATAAGCTTCTGTACCCGCGGGTCCAATACCTTGATCTTGTCCTCCATTTCCTCGTCAGAGTGTAAGTTGCTTGCCCCCTGAGTAATAGACGTCGGGAGGTGGTCCTCCACCGACTCTTCGCCCGCGGTAGTGTCCTTCAGCCCTTGGTAGGCATATAGAAGGTCTTGTTCAACCATCTCCGGTGGACGATGGCAACATAGGCACGCTCGAGGGGGTTCACATACACATTCCTCCGAGAGGTCGTCCTCTTCTGGGGTCCTCACATGGGCGCCCAACACGCTCTTCATGAGCTTAAGATCTACCTCCCTTTGGCACGTGGTGATCTTCTGTTCCAAGTCCTCCTTCAATTGGGATAGATCTCCCATACGTCCTTGCTTCAGTGGCCATGAGCTGCGGGTAGGGTTCGCGTAGCATAGCTTTTTCGCCACCAACTTCCTCTTGGAATCCACATACTCCCTTAGCCTGGATCGAGGGTCCAGCTCTTCGTCCACGGGGTCTTCCGACCTCATGGAGAGTAGGGGTTTCAGTGGGGCGAACGTACTCGGCGTTCTCCACTTCCTCCACACAGGTCTGCACGAAGAAGGCGTCGTGCTCGGTTTCGTCATCTGAGTGGATAGAGCTAGGTAGCTCAGATAGTCCACACTCAGAGACTCCATCAGGAACAGGTACATGGCAGGGAGAGTTGGGGGCGTTGGTGTCAGTCACGACGTACTCATCTCCTCCGGGTGTAGTCTCAATAGCATCTTGAGGTCGTAGGCGATCCTTCAAGTCACCCAAGGCGAGTCCGTCGCTTTCTCGTTGTATAGCCTGGACCAGAGTCGGGTCCAGATCCTCCCAGGGGATGGGGGTAAGACCTCCGTCCACCACGCTCAGCATACTCCCCCATCCGGGTTTCCCAATAGGGGTCTTACGCCCCAGAGGCACGTAGATGGCCTCATCAGGTAACGGAACAGAGCTGATAGTCAGCCTGTCCAGGAGGTTTCGCCAGTACGCGTTGCCCCCATGGGCTCCTCAATCGGGGGAACACAGGACCATACGAGAACGTTCCAAGGCCACCTTGGTCACCACCTTCCCCAGTTCACTGAACCTGGGGTTCCCGTAGGCCATCCCGAAAGAGGGCCAGTAAAATTTGTAGCTGCAGTTCTTCCCCTTGCTGCAGTAAAGGTCCAGTACATGCTGCTTGTCGCTGGCGAACAACTCCACACTCAGGTCTTCTCTAGAGTAACCCAACTCCTTCAGACCTTGGTCTAGGACTTCCCCCAATAGTTGATAGTCCTCAGTTTTGGAGGCCGCCATCATGTTTGAGGGCTCCTCCTTCAATAGCCTCAGGTAACTCGAGGTATGTTGCGACTGCTCCAGGGGCACAGACTCCCTGCCACTGCCGTGGTCCACGTAGAGGAGGTAGGGCGCTTGCAGTGTCAGGGATTGTATATGGGAGTGCTGCACGAAGAAGTCAGTCCCCAATACAAAGTCGAAGGCCTCAGTGTCCATCACATAGAACCGATGGGCGATAGTCCGGTAGCCCATAGGTACCTCCACTTCACAGTCCCCGCAGCTGTGCACCACATGTCCATCCCCCATATGTATAGCAGCGATACCCCAAGGTATTCGCGTCCCCCTAATCAGATACGTACCCAAAACAGCAGGTCTTGGGTGCCACCAGAGCGTCCCCGTCAGAACTCCGCGGGACAGGTCACCTCGAACCCCTTGTTCCGCAATTTGCGGGCCATCCTCATGAAACGGCTCCTCTTCTTAGCGTTGCCGTCATCACCACCTTCATGCTCACGCTTGGCTCCTTGTTCTTGCTGGGCCTGCGTTTGTGACCGTGTGGTAGGACCAGACTGCCCTCCAGAGGGCTCGGAGTTCCCCCCTTGATTAGGGTTGGGGTTGCCTCCGTTCTTGTCCTTGTTCTTGTTGTCCTTGTCTGGCTGGCGTTTAGCGCCTCCTCCTCGTCCACCTTGACTCTTGTCTTGCCCTGTCCACGTCCTTTAGACTTGCCCTTGCCGGAGTCGTTTCCTTTGCTTTTGCCTCCACCTCTGCCTGAGTCTTTGCCAGGATCTTCACCCTTAAGCTTCGCCGATAGGCGTTGCTTATGGTAGCACTCATCCTCGTAGTGCTTCCGTTTCCCGCAGAAGGCACACGTGATGGTGCACCGGTAATGATCCGGCAGCTTCGCTTTGGCGCCGGTGTTCTTCTCCTGCTGCTTCCCCTGAACTACGAAGCAGTCTCGCTGCTCGCAGTCAGGGGCGTGCTGCAGGTGCCCCTGCTCGTCTCTGGCATCACATCAGAAGAGCTCCTTAACGTTCTCCATGATACGGGCGTGGGCGTGTTTGGGGGTAGTGCCCTGCCCAGGTCGGGACCCTTGGTACCCTTTGCCATGGCCTCCAGAACCTCCACCACCACGACATAGAAGCGTATCACACTCTAGGTACCCTCGAACAACAGTGTAATGTACCGTGAATGATGTCCCTTCAATGGAGCATTCCTCAAAAGTCGCCAGCGTGCGACGAAAACCTTTGGTAAAAATTTGGGGGTAGTGGGGTTTGAACCCAGGACTCCCTCCCTAGAGCACACATGCTTGCCCACTAGGGTACAGTCAAACGGTCTAATGCGGACGGCTATCGCTGTATGAGCAGCGTTTCAGTAAGCGTCCTGACGAAGGGCCAGGGCGGAGCAATACTCCCAATGGAGGACACAAATCTCCAGGAGCTGAAAAAAAATAGAAAATGTAACCAACAGGGAGTGAATCCTGTGGTTTAGCGAAGGGGTTAGCGATTTAAGAAGTCAAATCGCTACAAATTGACCAAAAGACGTTAGAAATTGTCATTTTTAGACTAAAACCTAAAATCGCAGACAAGCGCAACAGAAGCGGACTCCAGAAAAAGGGTTGCGCAAGCGTAAACGGCTCTAGAAAAACAAGGTATGAGC
This sequence comes from Eutreptiella sp. 'Long Island Sound 2002', assembly GCA_964036045.1. Classification (NCBI taxonomy): domain Eukaryota; phylum Euglenozoa; class Euglenophyceae; order Eutreptiales; family Eutreptiaceae; genus Eutreptiella; species Eutreptiella sp. 'Long Island Sound 2002'. The sequence continues at coordinate 19,960,307 of OZ038398.1, read as the reverse complement.
CGTAGTTTTTAAAGTTCTAAAAGAAATTTTTGCACACTTGCATCAAAATGTTTATAAACTTTAGGAAAACATACTGAAAATGAACCCACACCACAGAGCAGGTGGACAACCCACCTCTCAGGTATGTCAGTGTCCCCTCACATGCATGCATTGCGTTTGTGTTGGTTGCTTCGTTAAAACGCCAGAGTTGTCTCCCCTGTGTTCGTTGGGGGTTCGGGCGCTCACCTCCTTTCCTCTGCACAGGTCAAAACAGCAATGAAATGTATGCGAAGCGAATTGAGCGCGCAGCGCGCACATATGGTTAGAGTATGCGCTGTGCTCGCGATGCATGTGCCGAATTCAGACATTCACACGCTGTGTCGCTTTCGCTGTGTCCTAATCCACCCTTGTCCTCTCTTCACATGTAAGAAAAGAAAGTGCTTGCTCGTGTTTCGTGTTGCCGTAGCGCTAAAATAGCGTTGCTTTAAACGCTTAGGCTTGTTTTGCGCTGTGCAGTGCGCCACTCTCTCTCTTTTCTCTGCAGGAACCAAAGTCCAAAGAGCATGGATGACACAAAATGCATTAATCGCTTAGGGTTGTTTATAGTTTGCCATAGGATTGTTTAAGCGCTTAGGGTTGTTTTGCGCTCATGTCTTCCTCGGCCTTCACATGATGCGTGGTGAGTAAGGTAGGTAAGCCCAGGAGGAGCTCACCTCCTGGTTGAGTATTGGTTGTGTTGGGTAAGATTGGGAGAAAGAAAGTGGAATGAGAAAACCTGTGCATACCTGTGCATGCATATGACGCATTAAAGGGTAGGCCACGCGTATTGCGCACGGTACAACTCTTGTTTAGGTTACCCAGGGACTCCACCCGACGTTCTATAAGAGAACGGGTGGAGTTCCTTAAGCTTGTTTGCTTGTACTTTGGTTTGAGGACAGTGTATTAGAGGGCTACCTGAGAAGCGTATAATACGTGGAGGTAGTCTTGGTTCCTCAGCCGCAAACCCAAGTCATTGGCCTTTGCTCTGCAGGTGGGCAGGTGAGGGTGATTGGTGCAGTCTCTTGCAGCGCTAAAACATGCTGCGCAGATCACACAAACAACAAACTGTAGCTCAGCCGTGAGTGGCCATTGCAGTCCGACTTCATCGACGTACACGCTGTGCACGCATACTGTGCACTCCTTTCCTCCAGGTCTGACAGGGAAACACGTAGTTGCGTGCCTGTTAGGCCACAGTTGCTTAGTAGCGCTGTGTTCTCTTGCTCTTTCACAGGGGTGTATATAGGGCCCGTGACATCTTTGACAGCAACCCCAAGTAGCGTGTGTAGGTGTTAGGGTCAGCAAGCCTGGCAGGTGATGAGTGCAAGTGATGAGCGCTCACCCTGCCTTCGAAGGCTGGTGCTGGCGTTAGTGGGTGTAGTGTAGTGGTGTCTCCTGTCCCGCGTGCTTTTCCACGTGGGCAGGGGAGTGCGTTAGCTTTTGACCCTTGAAAAAATGGGCTTTTTGCGTGCCCTTAGCACACATGGCCACCCCTCCCCTCTAGTAGGTAGGGCTTTTGCCGTCTTCCCCCAAGGATAGGCGCCAGCACAGAAATTGGGCGCCATAGGAGTGGTAATAGTACCTGATTAGGACCTCCGGTCCGACATCAGCGAAGCCCGGTCTCCGGGAGCCACGCCTGGGAGGGAAGTGAGACACACACAGACATACGTAGCACACGTAGGGGTATGGTAAACCCTGTAAGGAAGGGTAGAACCCCATGGGTCTCGACCAGTCAGGGGTCCTAACTGTGGGCACGCTTGTCCCCAAGGAGGGAAGACACACCTTGCTTCATAACACCTTGCTTGTCATTCCCCCCTGGAGTAGTAAGCCACCGTTCTTCGTTGGCTCCCCAAGGTCATTACATTAGGGCAGTTCCCGTGCAACACATGGTCAACAAGGCATACACTCGCTGGGTGGCTGCAAACCTGATAAGCCGCCACCTGGTTCACGCTGGAAACCATAGGCATGGGACTGCAGGGCACAGACAGGGTAAGTGCAGTGCTCTGAAAGTAGTGGTCTGAGGAAAATCGATGGCCTTCGGCCACGGTGTGGTTGTCAAGGGGGGCTAACGGTCCTGTCCTGCGATGCAATGCGGGGCAACTGTGACAACTGCTCTCACACACACACACAGACACATCTGCACAAGAGTTCTCACTGGCTCTGTAAGGTTAGAACACAGTCAGTAGACTGACACAGTGAAATTAGTTTTTCTTTTTACGCTGCGACAGAGTCTCAGCACGGGTTGATAGCTGTCCCTCGTTGTTCTCAATGAGGTAGGAGCGGAAGATGGGGTGGATACTCCCATCTGGTTGTATAAAGGCGGACATGGGTTCCCAGGTCGCCTCAGATAGCCCATAGCCATCCCACAGGGTTAGGAATTTCCAGCCCTGTTTATACTCGTGGCGAGCAATACCTGCAACCACGTAGTAACCATCGACTGCCATCTCATCGGCAGTCATCTCTTCGAGTTCGTCTGCCTCCTCTGGGCTGGCAGCGTTCTCTAGGTGAATACGCTTGACCTCACTGTCACTGAGGCGCCACTCATCCCAGGATAAATTGTCAGGGGATTGATAGTGCCTCAACTGTTTAGGTGCACAAAGCAGTTCACAACCTAGACGTGGACTGCACCTGACATGGATCCTGGATCCATCTATCCTGATGATACGATAGGGTCCAAAATAAGCGTCCTGTGAGCAGTTACGTGGCCAGGAGGGTAGGCGTGAATGGTGAACCAAAACAAGGTCACCAACCTTGAAGCTGGCAGGTCGCCGTAGGCGGTTCCGTCGGCTCATCATGGTCACGGATGTATCACAGGTTAGTTCCAGGCTGGTTAGCCATAGACTGCTTGTGTTCCAGCCAATCCCCAACAGGGCTCTTGAAGTCCTCAGGAAAAGGGGTTTTCGAAGAACCAGGCAGGTCGTCCTCCATGGAACAGTTCGTGGGGGTTGAAACCAGTAGAAGAGCTCCTCTGTGAGTTCATGGTCAGCACTGCCCAGGGCACTAGGCGTACCCAGTCCTTGGTACCCTCCTGTTTCATCAGGATTCTCAGGTTTTGTTCCAACACACGGTTGTAAGTGCGGCTAGCCCCATCTGCTCAGATTTTCAGACATTCTGCCCAGATGGGCTACATTTTGGTCATTTTCTTTGCTTCGGCGGATTCGCCGCCTCGCAGCTCAGTCACAGGATATTTCCTATATATTTCTGATATGCCGGATTTGATTCCGCGGTCCATTTCCCGTAGATCCGCCGCATTCCGCTATTTTAGCTGGAATCGCCATTTGCCGCTGACGCGCGCTCGCGGGCCAGATCGGCCAGACAATTTTACATAAATGGATTATTTAAATCTTTTCAGACAGTTTTGGACACTCAGATGTATTTAGAATAATTCCCCTCAATTTTCTTCATAGACTGGGATTTTCTGCCGGACCACAATCAGCATGGACCTTGCTTCTGTTGTCGCTGCTCTCGCCTCCGTTGGTGTCCGAGTGTCCGGTTCTACCCCCAATAACAACATCCAGGGAGACTCCTCGCGTGCCTGCCCCACTGGTCTTGCCGGCCCCGAGCCCTCCGGCACCCTCAACGACCCAAGGCAGCACTTTCATGGTAGCAGAGGCTACCTGAATGTTGTTCCTTTGGTGTCCCAACCACAGCTAGCTCCCCAGTACGGCCCCGTAGACTCCGCCACCTCCGGAGACGTAACGATTACGCTGCCGTGGTGCTGTGCGAACGAGGCCTTGAGAGGAATGCCTTGTGCAAGCCCAAATTGCCCAAGAAGGGCACAAATCAGCAGCTGTGGAGGCCCAGATTACAATCAAGATCCCAGTCGAAATTGGCCATCAAGTAGCTGGAATCTCCCAGCCTACGCTAATGGCAACGCTCCCGTGGAGCTTACGGACCTGGCAGGTACTAATACTCCTTACCAATGTCCACATTTTGAGACCATCGACGCCGACATTGACGACATTGAGATGGGTGGTCCAGGTGAGGTACCTACCTATAATCGACCAGCCTCATGGGCACAATGGGACAACCATTTGTCTTCAGAAGTGACCCGTAACCTTGAGGCGCTTGAGGCCCTTTGTCTATTAGCCACGTCTAAGTTGATAGGACAAGAAAGAATCGCCTCTGAATTTTTATTCGAATATTTTTTCCTCCTTCAAGAAGAAATTAATACCAGGATGTGGTGGTGTTCTCAAGAAGATGAATCTTTTGCCATTTTTTTGCAGATCTGGGAGGCAAGCCCCTTCCCGAAGGAGAAGACCAAGGGACCTGTTGCCGGGCCCTCCGCCCCTCATCCCTCTGTTTCCATCCGCGACGATCTAGCCGCCGCGGTTGAGGAAGGAATTTTAGAGGAAGCCAGGCAGGCAGGCCTAGAAATTAGGACCGAAGGAGCTCCCCAAGTGGACTCCTGGCTGCGAACCACTGAGATTAGCGGTCCGACAGCCTGCTCAGGCCCTTCAGGGCACGGTATGTACTGTCCTGCCGACTGCTCTTGCAGATTACAGCGAGATACTGAGCTCCAATTGCTCAAAGATCAAATGCAACTCATCATTCAGACGCTGGGAATTAAAGATCTTTTCAAGACACACATGCGATCTGAGGGCGCATCATCGGTGGAACAGACAACAGAACCGTCGGAGGAGGCGACAGAAATTTTTCGATTGCTCCTTCGGTGGACTCTAAGACCACCGATGCACGGATCAGCAGGACTAAGCTAAAGGAAAGGGTTACAATCTCTCGATCACAGAGTAGATCGGCGAAGGCTAGGACTGAGGTTCAGAATGCCAAACGAACTGCCTCCCGTACTACCCTTCCTGCTGTTGATTCCAATGCAATAGCCCAGATGTTGCTCGCCCAGACCCTCGCCGGAGCTGGTGTGGCTAATGATGCCGCCAAGGTGTCTGCCGTTACGGCCGGTGTTGGGCTGGATTCGCTTCTTAACCCTACTTCCTTGCGACTTTGTCAGGTTGCCAAGCAACCGAAGTATAATGGGAACCCCAGACGTTGGCCTCAGTTCCAACGGGAATTTAAACTGTGGGTTAAGACTCAAAAACTCCAGGATGATCAGTTCCTGATGGCGCTCTTGGACTGCCTTGAGGGAGCGCCGGCCAACACATGGCTCAGGACCTGGAGTGATCGTGAAGATTCAAGTTCCCCCCTTACCTTTGATGAGGTGTGGGAACAGTTGGAGGTACGTGGATCCCGACTGCCAGAGGACCATTACCACCAGATGTTGAAGAATTTTCCTTCGTTCTCGCGATTAATCTTGCACGAAGTGCAAGACAAGAGACAGCGCTTCTGGAATCTCGTAGAAGAATCTGAACATTCAGGCGAAAAATTTTCTAGTGCCGAGCTGAAAAATCTGATTTTTGACAAGATCCCCTCTGAAACCGCCGCCATCCTTCGGAATAAACAATCCGAAGAAAAGGTCAAGACCTGGTGGGCGGAAGTCGATGGCTTCGACGCCTCGGCAAACAGGTTTACCGTCAGGGAGGCACTTCAAAAGTGCTCCCCCACGTCGTTTACCAAGGTCAAATTCACTGAAAACACGTGGAAAATCAAGTTTAATGAACACGAGGATCGGGACTTGTTTGTCCAAGTTCTCAACAGGGGAGTAAGTTTCCACGGCCATCGCCTGAAGGCCAGGAACTGGGTGTTTTCGTTCACTCCGCAGGAACTGTGGGAAGAGGTTGAGCGGCTCGCTGACGCCGCCAATCAAAATTTCCATGAGGGTCTTGGGGGAAACAAGAACACCCAGCAAAATACCCAAAATGGGGCCCAAAAGGGCAACAAAAAGGTGAATGACACCCGGAATGTTCAGGATCATTGTAGCATCTGCCTTCTTTTAGGTTCTACGAACCGAGCTAAGACGCATTCTACTGCTAATCACCGATGGTCTGCTTACGATCACAAGGTGATTGGTGAAAATGTCAGTAATTCGCAGAATTCAGACAGGAATGACAGACAGGTGCATGGTGCAAAGGGGGGAAAGGGTAATCCGACCCCCTCCGGTGGAAACAAAAATACCGGAGGCCCTGGCGGGTCCCAAGGCAAAGGAAATCGGACTCCATCCGGCTCCGGTGAGCAGCCGAACGGCCAGACAAGTCCCAATGTCAACGCCGGAGGCGGAAATCGAAATCCAGGCCAAATCCCTCAATCCGGTACAAACAAAGGAAATGCTCCAGGATCACAGGGTAAAGGTAAGGGAAATCCTTCAGGAACCTCTTTCTCTGGTAAGGGCAGAGGGCGTGGCGACGGTGGTGGTCCATCATCCGGCGGCCGTGGCCGTGGACGTGGAAAGGGAAATCATCGTGTGGATCAGGTCTCAGGTGCAGATCAGGTGTCCGATGCGGATCGAGATTATGTCGAAAATGCCCTGAATCCAGCGGATGATCCGTTCCAAGATGAGTGGATCGACGAATCAGGCTGTGTTCACAATGTTAACGCAGCCGCTGGAGGTCAGAACGCCTAGGGGAGCCACGAAAATCGCCCCTCCCCAGGCGATTTCAGGCATGATCCCCAAATTCCTGATCGACCATTACTTGATGTAGGGTCGCTTGTCTCCTCTCCCCTGGATCCGGCAGCGGATCCTTCTGTTGCAGTGGACGAGGTTGGTGTACAGTCCAAGCACAGGGCTCGTCAGTTTGTCACAAAGCTGTGGGTCACTGATTGCAAGGGAAATTTCCACCTCGCCACTTGTTTGTGTGACAATGGATCAGAGGTAAATCTCCAATCCAATTCATTCTTACCCGACGACTGCGTGTTTGAATCGCCTCATCCTGTTACCCTCGAGGGAGTTTCTGGACATTCTCTCGCAGGTGGGCAACGCGGTTGTTATATATCAACTCATTTGGTCGCTCAAGACCTTTGGGAAGAGCAAAATGTGGAAGAAGTTGTCCTTAAGGATGACTACTTCTATCGTGCTGACATAAAGTATGACCTTTATTTGGGCCATCCTTGGCTTCGTAAGAACAGGGTAGCGCCCGTAGGTCATCGTCGTTGTTTTTTGCTGGAGTCAGGTCCCTTGGAGCGTCCTGAATTTCGTTTTTTGCACGCAGGGTTTAAAAGTGCAGAAGAATTTTTGAAGCAAAAGGTGACACCAAAATTTGGTGAAGATGTCACCATTGCAGAGGTGAATGGGAGTGCCGATTACTCCCAGGAGTTAGAATGTCTTCGTAGGGACTCCCAGCCACGACGCCCTTCGCGCTGGCACTCTTCATCCTACAGAGTTGTCGACAAATGGCGCGATGCAATTTGTGAATACTTTCATGAACATCATTCCTTTTGGCCACAGTATGATGCCTTTGCTAACCGTGAGAACAAGCGCTTTGACAAGCACTTCAGCGACGCTTGGACCCACAAATGGGACAAGAAGTTGTGGATTAATCCTCCGTTTCACTTAATCCAGCAGGTCATCCACAAAATCAAGCAAGATAAAACCCAGGCAATTTTAGTTGTGCCCTTGTGGGACGACAAGCCTTGGTTTCAGGAACTACAAGACATTTGTGTAGATTACATCGAACTTCCCAGGAAGATTAAGCTGTATGCCAGGGACGACACAGGTCCCCTGCCACAGCGGTCCTGGAGTTCGCTTGCATTCCTGGTGGATGGAAAGCTTTCTGACTCTAATTCTGCTGATTCTGGTACTGATTCTTGTGTTGGGTCAGAATCTGAGGTTGAGCGTGGTACTGATGATGAATCTATTTTTTCCGATTTTTGTCCGTCAGATACCCAAGGTGATTCAACGTCCAATGGGTCCGCCTCGTCTACCTCTTCCCCAATACGGTCGACATCGAAAAGAATCTTCAGTGCACGGGCGAGGAAAAATCTCCAATCGCGCCGCAAATTCAGAGTTTTTTATGAAAAACCCCCTGTGGAAGCTTTCATGGATCCTTTCGAGGAGCTGGATCGCGAAGAGAATCTCTGGGATTTCGACACACGACCCACCTATCTTCAAGAGGCAGTTGATACGGACCTGTTTAGGGACATCCGTAAGAAGATTCTTCCTGCCAAAGCCGAAGAAGTCGCCAAGGTTTTTTCGACAGTAATTCCTGGCGATCAGGTGGACACCGAATTGTGTTCAAAGTCAAGAGAAAAGATTTTTGATGAACGGAAGGACACAACCCTTTCAGGGAAGTTGATCAAAGACCCCCCTGTCCGTGGGCAGTTCGGTGAAGCCTTCATCGAGCTTCGTGAAGGGTACAAGGCGAAGAAACAGCGCCCTTACGAAAATCATGGACATAAACATGAGATCCTCAGAAAAATCATCGAGAGAAATCTCAGGGAATTTGGTTGGCTTGAGGGTTGTATGACCAGCGAATGGTGCTGTTCACCCTTCACAGTCCCGAAGCCACCGCCTGCAGACCAGAACACCATTGATGGTTGGCGAATGGTTGTTGATTTTCGCAATCTAAACGCCGAAACCAAGGCGGATTCACACCCCCTGCCCCTCATTGAGGAGGAAATCGCCAAGAGGGCAAGAGGTCGTTTGTTTTCTGTGCTGGATCTCCGTCACGGCTTTCACCAAATGCCGTTGAGGAAGGACAGCCGACCTCTCACCTGTATGTGCACGCCATGTGGCCCAGTCCAGTGGACCGTCATGCCCATGGGCCTGAAGAACGCCCCCTCATTTTTTCAAAGAATGATGGAGGATGTGCTGTTCACAACCCATCCGGAGCTTCGTGCCTTCGTGAGTGTGTACATAGATGACATAATCATCGCGACGGAGGGGGAGGGACTGACCGAAGCCGAGCTGGTGGCCCTACATGAGAAGCAGCTGAACCAAGTTTTGGACATTCTTGACGCCAATCAGCTGGTTTGTGGGCCAAAGAAGGGAAAATTTTTTTTAAAATCAGTCGAATTTTGTGGTTCTCTCCTAGAGAATGGCACCCGACGACCCAGTCCAGGGAAGCTTGTCGCTATTCAGAAGTGGAAGCGCCCTGAGACGATCACGGAGTTGAGAGGATTCCTGGGTTGTTGCAATTTTTACCACACTTTTGTGCCGAATCATGCCAAATTTGCTGCCCCCCTCACTGAATTATTGAAGGTAGGGAGAGATGCGGGCAAGGCAGGTTCAAAGGTTCGTGTCAAGTGGACTGACGAGTGCGAGGAGGCCTTCCATCACTTGAAGGCGGCCCTCTGCGAAGTCGCCACGTTGCATGTGCCCCAATTTGACCAACCCTTCTACATTAGAACCGACGCTTCTAGGTACGCGATCGGAGCTGTTCTTGAACAGGTTGATGAGGCCACCGGTGATTATTACCCTCTTGCATTTTGGTCTCGGAAGCTAGCTCCACGCCAAATGCAATGGTCGCCGCGTGAGCAAGAAACGTATGCCATAATTTGCGCTCTAAAAAAGTACCAATCGTGGGTTGGCACCAATCGAGTCGAGGTCCTGACGGATCATCGATCCCTGGAGTATTGGGCCACCGAACACATTGATACTGTCGCGAGCCCAGCTGGTCGACGGGCCAGATGGCACGAATTTCTCTCTCTGTTTGACCTCCATGTGTCGTATTTGCCTGGTAAACATAACACGGTAGCGGATGCTCTGAGCCGATGGGCTTACCCCGCCTCAGAGGGGCTGCAAAGTACCAACATCCATGGTACGGAGCAGGACCGCCATGTAATCATCGAATGGGATCAGGAAGAAAAGAAACTCATTCGACGTGCATGCATGCAGTGCGCTGTTAAACAGCACGCATTGCCGTGTCACGACATCACGGCCATCACAGATCCGGCGCATGCTCATGAGATCTGCACCAAAACACTGAAAGTCGTGGAAAAGGTCACCGATCCCTCCTCAGGGAGTGTGAAACGGTTCGACTATACCCGACAAGTAAGTCGATTTCGGTTGATCCAGGGCATTAAGCGTCGAGATCCGGCCAAAACTCCACCCCTGCCTAAAGATTCCCTGATAATCCGTGACTGGACGTCCGATTACCTGCAGGATTCCATGTTTAAAGAGGTCTTTGGAAATCTCCAATCCAAAGATGCTCACAAGGATGGGATTTTTGCTGAGTACTCGTTGGATGGGGGGAAGCTGTGGATGGAGGGTAAATTGTGTGTGCCAGACGCCCTAGCCCCCCGAGTGTTAAACTGGTGGCACAAATGGGAGTCCCCCCACGCACATGGCCGTCGACTGTGGTCGATGATTAGGCATAGGTTGTTTGGATCGAGGCTCTACACTCATTGCATGAAAGTAGCCGCCGGATGTGCCCAATGTGCTGTCTCGACGCCCCCCAGCGCGAAGAAGCATGGCCATCTGAGGCCTCATCCTATTCCGGAGCGCCTCTTCAACAGAGTCACCAGTGATTTCTTCTATCTCGGTGAACTCGATGACGAAGAGTGCCATTGGACTAACAAAAAAGTCAATGGTGTGCTCCTTATTCAGTGCCGTCATTCCGGCTACATTCAAGTGTTGCCTTGCAACATTGAGTCGATGACTGGCAAGGCTGCCGCCAAATGGTGCGCGCAGACCTGGATGGGAGGCTGGGATGTCCCATCCGAGGTGGTCACGGATTCAGGCAAAGAGTACACCTCCGAATGGTGGAGAGAATTGTTTGCTCGCCTTGGAATCCACCACCTCCGATGTGAAATCCACTCGCATCGAGCGCTGCCTGGCGAAAGAGCCGGCCGCTCAATGATAAATATGCTTCGTAAGGAGCTCGCGAGTGAAAAGGATTTCCATTGGATGGAAGTTCTCTTCGCATTGCTTCGCCGTTACCACAACACGCCTTTGTATCATGGCCTTTCTCCAAATGAAATTGTCTTTGGACGAAAGAAGTGTTGGTGGAACATGCCGTTGAATAATCCTCGCCCCTGTAAGGATGCTTCGCTGTTTTTGGACGAAGTCCAACGAGCAGATAAATCTGTGTCGAAATTAATCGAGAAGCATCAAGCTGACTGGCTTTGGGTCCAGAATCAAGGCCGAAAAAACCCCCACAATTTTGAAGTCGATGATCAAGTTTGGCTTCGAAAATCCGAAACCACCCTGGACGGAGATGACAAGCTTCTTCCCTTGTGGGAGGGGCCATTCGCTGTTACAGCGCGTCTGGGTGAGAACAGGTGGAGGATCCGTGTGGATGTCAGCAGGGAAATTGACGTTTCGGGCGATCGCCTCAAGAGAGAGATCCCCTCCCCCAAGGATCGGGTTAAACCCCTTTTTTGGACTGCAAAACACTTGTCCGATCGGGTCATCGAAGGGGGAAAGTACGAACTCAAGAGGATTGTTGAAGCAAGACGTGACGCCAAGGGCGAATGGGAATTTCTGCGTGAGTGGAGGGGCTTTGATTCCAGTCACAACAACTGGGAACCAGCCCAATCTTTTGTCCATGGATACACCAAGGGGTCCATTGACTTCTTGAAGAAGCACCCCGAAATTGGTGTACTCCTGACAGATTGTTTGTCGAAACCAGACAGACAAGTGGAGAGCGACGGAAAACGACCTGTGGTGAATCGAGATCCAGCCTTTTACGGCCCTCAGCAGCCACATTCCAGGGCTGATCCGTCGATCCCCCCTCCTGCGGTCAGGCCAGCCCAGGAGCCAAATGAGGACCAAGCTTCAAGTTCGGCCGCTGATTTGCAGCGCCCAAGCCGTACCAGGGCCCGACCAGACAGGTTGGTGGTCACCTGTATTCGTGCTTGGCCGAATTGAGGAAGCCATCCTATCACATTCTGCTCAATCCACTGTTCATTCCTTCTGTTTATGTCATGATGTGGAGAACTGCGAATGTTTGATAATTTGACGTCAATCAACTTTTCTTTGGTCTCCGTTCGGCAGACAAGGCGTAGATACGCTGACGGAGTGTGCTGCCGTGTTCAGAAAAAACCAAACTCAGGCTTAATTCAGGCAGATTCGGGGTAATCTTGTCTCTGTTGGTCTGTGCATCTTTGGAATTTGGCTACTCGTGCAGATGGAAGCAAATGTACATAGTAAAAACGCTGCGCAGCGACATTCACCCCTACAGGCACCCCCTGTAGTACTGGCTGCACCAGATGCAACGCCAGGAACTCAGATCGTACCTTCATTTGCTGTGATGCTAACGCCAAAGTCCAGATTCAGATCCAGGATCCTCAAATTTACCTTGAATTTCTCAGGTTTGTCCATCATTCTGCCACTGTTGTACGAAACCCAGACGTCAATTGTTCAGACAATCTTCATCTAGGAGCTCTAGGGACTTCTAACAGCAATCTCTGAAGTCCGTAAGCTTCGTTGTATTTTTGGCACACGCCAATGTGAGCTCAATCCGACCAGAAACTGTCGAGAATGGTGAATCCAAGTGTCTTGTGGGACTCCATCGAAAGATTGGCCTTGTCCAAGTCGATTGACACCGCCGCCACTGTAAATTCGGTGTCTCTCAGTTATATACTGTCAGTAAAGCGCCTTCAGTGAACCTTCGGCGCGTTACATGCCAAGGATCCAGGGCCAGCATGTCCCATCATGATGCATCATCACATGATCCACATTTTGATAGAATCTGTTTGATGCTCGCGAACCAACGTGCCGGAAAGCACAATTGAGCTGAATAAACGACAATATATATTAACTTTAGTCTAAACGAAGGTGTTGGTAGTTTCAGTTGTACACATTCCGCTTCATTTCACCTTCATCTTAGGGAATTTGCTGACATTAGGACAATTTAGATTGATTTCCTTGTCATCTCCTCTCATTCCTCGAAGATCTGTCGACGGCCTTGCCTAACTTCGTTGACGCTTATGATCTTCTGTGCATTTAGAGTCTGTAGACTACAATTGTATTTGTTTTCCCTCTCTGTGATTGTCTCATCCCCTTAATCTCTGCTCAATTTAACTCTCAATCTTGCTCAACTTTGTGATCATCCACCAGATGCGCTAATTCTGAGCCACATGCTGTACTTTTCAGAACGAGAAAAGCGGGATAACACGATGTAGAGTTCGGCGAGGACACCGTAGCGTGCCCGCGACAGCGAAACTGTGCCAGTGCGCTGAGATGTCACTCCAATTCTTGATCCCCCCACTCAATCCATCAATAATCTACCTCATTCTCAACCAATGCATGGTTTGGTATCGATTCTCGATACGTTTACATGCTTTTTAGCCCTTGACCTAATGTTTTACTGCACGGAGGACTGTTTGTCACTTCTCATTCTGTCTCATTTCAGGTTCATCCAGCCTGATTCAGTGCCAATTCAGCCCAAATCAGGTCAGATCAAGCAGATTTCGCCCCATCGAGGCTACATTTCTATGTTTTTCTGGGACTTACCCGCACTACGTTCTTCGTTGACGTAGCGACACACCCCAGTGTGTTTTTGGAGGGGGAGTGTAAGTGCGGCTAGCCCCATCTGCTCAGATTTTCAGACATTCTGCCCAGATTGGCTACATTTTGGTCATTTTCTTTGCTTCGGCGGATTCGCCGCCTCGCAGCTCAGTCACAGGATATTTCCTATATATTTCTGATATGCCGGATTTGATTCCGCGGTCCATTTCCCGTAGATCCGCCGCATTCCGCTATTTTAGCTGGAATCGCCATTTGCCGCTGACGCGCGCTCGCGGGCCAGATCGGCCAGACAATTTTACATAAATGGATTATTTAAATCTTTTCAGACAGTTTTGGACACTCAGATGTATTTAGAATAATTCCCCTCAATTTTCTTCATAGACTGGGATTTTCTGCCGGACCACAATCAGCATGGACCTTGCTTCTGTTGTCGCTGCTCTCGCCTCCGTTGGTGTCCGAGTGTCCGGTTCTACCCCCAAAAACAACATCCAGGGAGACTCCTCGCGTGCCTGCCCCACTGGTCTTGCCGGCCCCGAGCCCTCCGGCACCCTCAACGACCCAAGGCAGCACTTTCAACGGTTTTGTCTCTCACAAAGAGGGTTAGACGTGTGGGTATAGGGCACACCTGTGGTTACCTCCACGTTGGGGGCATTCAGCACTCGTTTGTACCACCCAGTGTCACTGCGGTTGCGTACATCCTCATCAGAGTGCACCTGCTTAGGTGCCCCATAGGGTTGGAACCATTGTTGGACCACAATTTTCACAGTCTGCTCACCTGTGATTTTCTTACTGCAAGGGAACAGACGGCTGAAGGGCAACAGGCTGCAGGTGACCACTAGGCAACTATCATAGCTGCCGAAGCGAGGTAGGCCGTGGATGAAATCCACATAGAGACGAGAGTTAGTACAATAGGGTATGGGTAAGCTGGAAATCAGTCCCCTCTCCCTACTGTCGCCCTGCTTGCTGGCATGACAGCCACAAGCATCGACAATGGTCTGCATACGAGACCTCAGTTCAGTCAGGGTTAGATTAAAGTAGAAACACTCGCGGAAGAAGTCCACTGAGCGATTAGCGCCAGTGTGACCTGAGCTGAGATGGGACCACTGTAGGCACCCATTGAGTCGGGCCTCAGGCACCACAATTTGGTCCCCGTAGAAGGGGTACTGGTTGTTTTTATACCACTGGTGCCCGTCAATGACACGGGGTTCGAGACCAGTGCTGAGGGTTTGGAGAATTTGTTTATACTCTGACTGATAGTCGGTTAGGCTCCAACCCTCCAGGATCTGATAGTTGCCTAGTGGTCACCTGCGGCCTGTCGCGCTTCACCTGTCTGTTCCCTTGCAGTAAGAAAATCACAGGTGAGCAGACTGTGAAAATTGTGGTCCAACAATGGTTCGAACCCTATGGGGCACCTAAGCAGGTGCACTCTGATGAGGATGTACGCATCGGCAGTGACACTGGGTGGTACAAACGAGTGCTGAATGCCCCCAACGTGGAGGTAACCACAGGTGTGCCCTATACCCACACGTCTAACCCTCTTTGTGAGAGACAAAACCGTGTGGTGGAACAAAACCTGAGAATCCTGATGAAACAGGAGGGTACCAAGGACTGGGTACGCCTAGTGCCCTGGGCAGTGCTGACCATGAACTCACAGAGGAGCTCTTCTACTGGTTTCAACCCCCACGAACTGTTCCATGGAGGACCACCTGCCTGGTTCTTCGAAAACCCCTTTTCCTGAGGACTTCAAGAGCCCTGTTGGGGATTGGCTGGAACACAAGCAGTCTATGGCTAACCAGGCTGGGACTAACCTGAGACACATCCGTGACCGTGAACTGAGCCGACGGAACCGCCTACGGCGACCTGCCAGCTTCAAGGTTGGTGACCTTGTTTTGGTTCACCATTCACGCCTACCCTCCTGGCCACGTAACTGCTCACAGGACCCTCATTTTGGACCCCATCGTATCATAAGGATAGAT
Organism: Eutreptiella sp. 'Long Island Sound 2002'; assembly: GCA_964036045.1. Taxonomy (NCBI): domain Eukaryota; phylum Euglenozoa; class Euglenophyceae; order Eutreptiales; family Eutreptiaceae; genus Eutreptiella; species Eutreptiella sp. 'Long Island Sound 2002'. The sequence goes on along the minus strand of OZ038398.1, from coordinate 19,945,058 downwards.
GGATCCAGGATCCATGTCAGGTGCAGTCCACGTCTAGGTTGTGAACTGCTTTGTGCACCTAAACAGTTGAGGCACTATCACTCCCCTGACGATTTGTCCTGGGATGAGTGGCGCCTCAGCGACAGTGAGGTCAAGCGTATTCACCTAGAGAACGCTGCCAGCCCAGAGGAAGCAGACGAACTCGAAGAGATGACTGCCGATGAGATGGCACTCGATGGTTACTACGTGGTTGCAGCTATTGCTCGCCACGAGTATAAACAGGGCTGGAAATTCCTAACCCTGTGGGATGGCTATGGGCTATCTGAGGCGACGTGGGAACCCATGTCCGCCTTTATACAACCAGATGGGAGTATCAACCCCATCTTCCGCTCCTACCTCATTGAGAACAACGAGGGACAGCTACCAACCCGTGCTGAGACTCTGTCGCAGCGTAAAAAGAAAAACTAATTTCACTGTGTCAGTCTACTGACTGTGTTCTAACCTTACAGAGCCGTTGAGAACTCTTGTGCAGATGTGTCTGTGTGTGTGTGTGAGAGCAGTTGTCACAGTTGCCCCGCATTGCATCGCAGGACAGGACCGTTAGCCCCCCGTGACAACCACACCGTGGCCGAAGGCCATCGATTTTCCTCAGACCACTGCTTTCAGAGCACTGCACTTACCCTGTCTGTGCCCTGCAGTCCCATGCCTATGGTTTCCAGCGTGAACCAGGTGGCCGCTTATCAGGTTTGCAGCCACCCAGCGAGTGTATGCCTTGTTGACCATGTGTTGCACGGGAACTGCCCTAATGTAATGACCTTGGGGAGCCAACGAAGAACGGTGGCTTACTACTCCAGGGGGGAATGACAAGCAAGGTGTTATGAAGCAAGGTGTGTCTTCCCTCCTTGGGGACAAGCGTGCCCACAGTTAGGACCCCTGACTGGTCGAGACCCATGGGGTTCTACCCTTCCTTACAGGGTTTACCATACCCCTATGTGTGCTACGTATGTCTGTGTGTGTCTCACTTCCCTCCCAGGCGTGGCTCCCGGAGACCGGGCTTCGCTGACGTCGGACCGGAGGTCCTAATCAGGTACTATTACCACTCCTATGGCGCCCAATTTCTGTGCTGGCGCCTATCCTTGGGGGAAGACGGCAAAAGCCCTACCCACTAGAGGGGAGGGGTGGCCATGTGTGCTAAGGGCACGCAAAAAGCCCATTTTTCCAAGGGTCAAAAGCTAACGCACTCCCCTGCCCACGTGGAAAAGCACGCGGGACAGGAGACACCACTACACTACACCCACTAACGCCAGCACCAGCCTTCGAAGGCAGGGTGAGCGCTCATCACTTGCACTCATCACCTGCCAGGCTTGCTGACCCTAACACCTACACACGCTACTTGGGGTTGCTGTCAAAGATGTCACGGGCCCTATATACACCCCTGTGAAAGAGCAAGAGAACACAGCGCTACTAAGCAACTGTGGCCTAACAGGCACGCAACTACGCGTTTCCCTGTCAGACCTGGAGGAAAGGAGTGCACAGTATGCGTGCACAGCGTGTACGTCGATGAAGTCGGACTGCACTGGCCACTCACGGCTGAGCTGCAGTTTGTTGTTTGTGTGATCTGCGCAGCATGTTTTAGCGCTGCAAGAGACTGCACCAATCACCCTCACCTGCCCACCTGCAGAGCAAAGGCCAATGACTTGGGTTTGCGGCTGAGGAACCAAGACTACGTCCACGTATTATACGCTTCTCAGGTAGCCCTATAATACACTGTCCTCAAACCAAAGTACAAGCAAACAAGCTTAAGGAACTCCACCCGTTCTCTTATAGAACGTCGGGTGGAGTCCCTGGGTAACCTAAACAAGAGTTGTACCGTGCGCAATACGCGTGGCCTACCCTTTAATGCGTCATATGCATGCACAGGTATGCACAGGTTTTCTCATTCCACTTTCTTTCTCCCAATCTTACCCAACACAACCAATACTCAACCAGGAGGTGAGCTCCTCCTGGGCTTACCTACCTTACTCACCACGCATCATGTGAAGGCCGAGGAAGACATGAGCGCAAAACAACCCTAAGCGCTTAAACAATCCTATGGCAAACTATAAACAACCCTAAGCGATTAATGCATTTTGTGTCATCCATGCTCTTTGGACTTTGGTTCCTGCAGAGAAAAGAGAGAGAGTGGCGCACTGCACAGCGAAAAACAAGCCTAAGCGTTTAAAGCAACGCTATTTTAGCGCTACGGCAACACGAAACACGAGCAAGCACTTTCTTTTCTTACCTGTGAAGAGAGGACAAGGGTGGATTGGGACACAGGGAAAGCGACACAGCGTGTGAATGTCTGAATTCGGCACATGCATCGCGAGCACAGCGCATACTCTAACCATATGTGCGCGCTGCGCGCTCAATTCGCTTCGCATACATTTCATTGCTGTTTTGACCTGTGCAGAGGAAAGGAGGTGAGCGCCCGAACCCCCAACGAACACAGGGGAGACAACTCTGGCGTTTTAACGAAGCAACCAACACAAACGCAATGCATGCATGTGAGGTGACACTGACATACCTGAGAGGTGGGTTGTCCACCTGCTCTGTGGTGTGGGTTCATTTTCAGTATGTTTTCCTAAAGTTTATAAACATTTTGATGCAAGTGTGCAAAAATTTCTTTTAGAACTTTAAAAACTACGGCTCATACCTTGTTTTTCTAGAGCCGTTTACGCTTGCGCAACCCTTTTTCTGGAGTCCGCTTCTGTTGCGCTTGTCTGCGATTTTAGGTTTTAGTCTAAAAATGACAATTTCTAACGTCTTTTGGTCAATTTTTAGCGATTTGACTTCTTAAATCGCTAACCCCTTCGCTAAACCACAGGATTCACTCCCTGTTGGTTACATTTTCTATTTTTTTTTCAGCTCCTGGAGATTTGTGTCCTCCATTGGGAGTATTGCTCCGCCCTGGCCCTTCGTCAGGACACTTACTGAAACGCTGTTTATACAGCGATAGCCGTCCGCATTAGACCGTTTGACTGTACCCTAGTGGGCAAGCATGTGTGCTCTAGGGAGGGAGTCCTGGGTTCAAACCCCACTACCCCCAAATTTTTACCAAAGGTTTTCGTCGCACGCTGGCGACTTTTGAGGAATGCCCCATTGAAGGGATATCATTCACGGTACATTACACTGTTTTTCGAGGGTACCTACAGTGTGATACGCTTCTATGAACTGATGAGAATGTTTTTGGTGGGTTGAATGCATTTTCTGAGGGAATTTCGGGAAATTTGAGCCTTTTTCTTTGGTCCTACTGGCTTTATCAACTAGTACTCCAGGGGGGAGTAAGAAGAAGGCACTGCCATGTCTTTCTTGGAGGGTTTGATCCAGGCCAAGCCCCCCTTAAAACCCTTTTGTTGATGCCAAGACTTACTTAAGTATTTTTATCTCTCTTTTGAAGCTTAAAGTTCACTTTCTCAAAGTAACTAGGGTTATAACCCTAGCCCCCCATGAAGTTCACCCCTACCACTCAACTGAGGGGAGGTATCTTCCTTCATGGAGGTTATAACGAAATAGAATAGGCACTTCATGCCTAAGGCCCCGGGGTTAAGCCTAGTGGTCTCCCACCCCAAGACCCCTATACCCAGCTATTTCTACCACTTCTTGTGGTTCTAATTTTTAACTGTCTCTGAATTCAGTTGCTTGGCCAAGTCATATTCTTTGTCTGGCCTCACTCCTATGCCCCATATTCCTAACCAGCTCCATTACACCCAAACGAGTGCCCATGAAGTGCTTGATGCTACCTTGGAGGCTAGAGTCAGGCCAGCTTTCACTCAAAATCATTTGTTTTATACATTTGTGATTGAATCTTTGTACTTAAGCCTGCTTTGTCTATCTGCAGCCCTTCTGTGTTAGACTGGATTTCAAAACTATCCATTGATTCGATCCACATCCTGTTCTTGCTCTACTTGCTGCTTTGGTTTGGGTTTTCAACTTCAAAAAATTGGCAGGATTTCATCAAAATACCTAGGGCATAAATCAGGGACATCTTTCTTGCTGCCTGCTGTTCCGTTTTTCTGTGCCGCGTGTCGTGCTGCGGTTGCCCGCCGTGTGTCGTTGTGGGCTGCTGCGCGTTGTGAGGTGTCCCCTCGGGCGGCTTTCTGTGGGCTGTGCTGTGCTGTGCCGTGCCGTCCGTTGTCGCTGTGTTTGGCGCCGCGGCTTTGATCCCTTTGTCCCGTTGTGTCGTTTGCGTTGTGGCTTGCTGCCTCGCCTTGGTCTGTGTTGCCGCATCTTGTGCTGTTGTCATGCTCTGCTGGGTACCGCTGCTTGCTATGTTGTGCCCTCGGGCTTGGTCCGGCGCCCTGGGGTGTCGTGCCCTCCTGCGCTGTTTTTTACCGTGCTTGTCTGCGCTTTGTGCTCCGCGCGGTGTGGTTTGCCGTGGTATGTTGGCGTGTGCTGTTGCCGGCTGCTGTGCGTTGTGCTGTGTATGTTCTGGGGTGTTGTGTTCTGCCTCCCTTGCCCTCTCCCCACTGTGCGGTGCTGTGCTGCGCTGTCGTGGTCTAGTGCACCTGCGTTGTGCTGTTTGTTTGGTCTGTGCCGTTTCTGGCGCCCGGTGCCCTGTTGCGTTCCTGTGTGCTGTGCTGTTTCCTGTGGTGTTCTGCGGTGTGCTGTTGCGCTGCGCTGCTGAGTGCGTGGTGTGCTGTGCTGCTGCGCGCTGTGCCATGTTCGCCTGCGCCCTGTTGTGTTGCGGTGCGGCGCCTCTTGTGCGATGCTGTGTTGTGCTGTGCCGGTGCGCCTGTGTTGTGCTCCAGGAACCGTATCCGTATTTCCGCGGCCACCACGTCCACGCCGAAGGGCCCCCCCGGGCCCAACCCCGCCAAGGACAGTCACTCGACCCATACCACCAGCCGCTGCCGCCACCACACCCCTACGTGGCGGATCCATGGAGGACGGGGGACCTCCCCCCCCCCCCCCCAGTACCAGGCGGCACCACGGGAAGCCCCTCAGGGGCCGCCGACGCCTCCTGACTGGCCCGACTCGAGCGATGAGGCCCGGTCCCGCATACGGCGGCGCTCCCGCTCCCCCCCCGCACTGCACACTCGCCCACGGCGCGCACACTCCCACCGCGCCTCAACCACCCACTCACGCCGCTCCCGCTCCCCCAGGTGCCACCACGACCCCCCGAGACCCCGCTCCCGTCGCTCCCGCTCCCCCGGGCACCACCACGAGCGCCACTGCCGCCCCATGTCCACCTCCCCCTCCCCCCACCGGCCATACAGGACCCCCACCCCCAGCCCCCGCCACCACCGCTCCTGCCACCCCGACGCCGCCAGGCACGCCACGGCCGCCCCACGTCCACCTCCCCCTCCCCCCACACGCCCCGCCGGGCTCCCCGTTCCCCCTGCCGCCCATACCCATCCACCACCCCCAGCCCCCGCCACCACCACTCCCGCTCCCCCGGACGCCACCAAGCGCGGCACCGCCGCCCCATGTCCACCTCCCCCTCTCGTTCCCCCCTCCGCCCGTACCCCTCCTCCACCCCGAGCCCCTGCCACCGCCGCTCCCGCTCCCCCAGGCACCTCCACCCCCGCCACCACCGCAGGTCCACGTCCTCCCCCCGCCGCTCCAGGACCCCGGGCACGCACCCCTCCCCCCCCCAGGCCCCCGCCCACCTCGCCTGGTGGTCACCCCGCGCTCTGCAGGAGCTCCGCCGCTGGGTGAAGTGGGCCGGGGGAGCGGGAAGGCACGAAGGTGTGCACATGGTGCATACCTTCGAGGAGGTGCGCACCCGCACCCCGGCAAACCCCAACAAGGCCGCCCCGGAGGCCATCATGCCGCAAGCCGCATGGGAGGCCCTCCTCCGCGATGCGGTCCAGGGCCTCCGCCCCCCCTACACCCCCCAAGCCGTCCGCCAGTGGCTCCAGGCCACCCACCCCCAGGCCTGGGCCGCCGGCGCCCCCTCCCCACCCCGCCCCTCCCGCCACCACCACACCAGGAAGGGGCAGGACAAGGGCAAGGGAAGGGCAAGGGACACCAAGGAGCACTCAGGCAAGAGGGCACGGAGGGGCCCCAAGTGAGGGCAGGCACTCACAGGGACAGGACGCTGGAAGAGACACCACATGGGGGCAGCCAACCACCCAAGAACCAGGAAGGGGCGGGAACGGGGACCAAGGCACGGAGGAAAAGGGCACCACGGCAGGCGCCACGACCCACACCCAGGAGGGGCATACCACGACGGGGGGACCAGCGCCGCCCCACCCCCACCAAACACCCCACGACACCCGGGGAAGCACCTCCCAACACACACCACCGAAGCAAGCATCGGACGCCGTGCGGATCACACCAGCGCACACCCACCAGCCACCGGAAACCACACGGAGAATGGAGGGCACACCTACACGGGGAGAACGGGCCACACCCACAGAGGAAGCCGCAGGGAACGCCGCCGCACGGCGCACCACCACGTCCTCAACGCCAGGCGACGACCCCGGCCACCACAAGGGCCACCTCACAGGCACCAGAAGAGGACGAAGGCACGGCCACTGCGGCCAGGACTAGGGACCGAAACCCCCAAAAGGACACGGGACCAAGGCACAGGCCCCCAGGGAGGGCAACCCCACGGACCGTCACAAGATTGACCTACCCGACCCACCAGCCCGAGCGGCACGCCCGAGCCCCCACAGCACGGACCGAGCGAGACACCCACACCTAACCGCACCCCAGCCACCAGCCAGCCACACTCCCGCCCGCACTCCACACCACGACACAGGCCAGGCTGACCTCCACTGACCCACCGCGGCACCACGCGAGACCACGGCACACCGCACCACAGCGCACCACAGAACAACGCGCCACAGCACGACGCGACGCGGCGCGGCACAGAGCGGCACAACACGACACAACTGACCCTAACCTGAAGGACTAACCGAAGCCAGCCACCGCACACCCTGGAAGGCGCCGCACCAGCACGCCACACACCAGCACCGCAGGCCACACACGGGACCACAGCGCGCCAGGCAACAACGGTGGCGGACCACCCAGAAGATTAAAACCGGCACCGCAGAGGGGAAAGGACACGAACAACCCCAGCCCCCTAACCCAGAACCACAAGCAGCCGCCTGGCGCAGCCGCCCAGCCGGCAGAGCCAGGACCTAACCCGGCAAGAAGGGGCGCCGAGCACACCGTGTACATAGCCCACCCGACCCATGGGGCCGGAGCGCGACCAAACAGAACGCAACTGAAAACAGCAGCCCGGAAGACAACACTGAATGCAGGCCAGTGCGTGCACCAACCCAGGGAAGGCAGAGGGAGGAACAGGCAAGGCCCCCCCCCCAAAAAAAAACGGAGGGGAGAGGGGGAAAAGGCGCGAAAACGGCCCACAGCCGCCAAACCGCCCGCCAACACCACCAGAGACGGCCAAACCCCCCCCCCAGAAGGCACCGAAGACAGGACGCCCAAAGAGGCACAGGGGGACCACCCACGCAAAACCGGCAACAGCAAGCCAGGAACAGCGGCCCACCGGCAAAAGGGACATCGAAAAAAAAAAAAAAAAGAGAGCCACCAGCCCAGCCCGAAAGAAAGGGGATGGGGGAACAGGGACCACAAGGCCCGGGACAGGAACAAAAAAAAACAAAAGCGCAAAAAACACACCCCGACAACCCAGCCAAGAAGGGCTGGGCACAGCCGAGACCCGGGCCCAGCACACACACCCAACCCGCACGCCGGAACCGGAAAAGGCGGGGGGCAAGCGGGGCGCCCTCGAAACCACACACGTCCCATAAGCAGGCCGACACCGAACCCCAACCACGAACACCACATACAGCCGACACTAGAGGGACAACACCACAAACCGTGCCCAAACACACCCACCCAAGACCCCAGCCAGGACTGGCGGGGTTAACAAAACCCACACCCAACCGCCAACCGGACCCAAACACAAACGCCGCACAGCAGTAGGAAACCCAGTGCCCACAGCCCGGGCACTGAGGCAGCCCGTGCCATGCAGGTGACCCGGCCAAACGAGATCCGGAGACCGGGGGTAAGGCTGCATCCTAAGGCCTGCGCTGCTTTGGGACTCGAGGCGGAGTCTGCGACACCCAAGCGCCTCGGAACCCTAGTACCAAGAACGTGCATGCATGCCTTGGGAACGGGATACGCCAGGAAGTCCGGTGAACCTCTAGGGTTCCGCCCAAAGGAGGGGACGTGCGCAAGCACGGGGGCACACCCTCCCGGCGAGACAAGCACGTCACGCTGGCGGCGATCAGCCCCCCCCCCTGTTGCCCGGGGCCGCTTTGTTGGGGACCAACAGTCAGGTCTAGCGGGATGTAAGCCGCCTCCCCTCTTCACGCGCGGAGCCTCTTCCTGTTCGTCACAGGGGCGACGCCAGGGGGAACCATGGGGCGCCTCTCCACGACCGAGTGCACCTACCTACCTACCTTGGCGTGTGCTGTTGCCGGCCGCTGTGCTTTGTGCTGTGTATGTTCTGGGGTGTTGTGTTCTGCCTCCCTTGCCCTCTCCCCGCTGTGCGGTGCTGTGCTGCGCTGTCGTGGTCTGGTGCACCTGCGTTGTGCTGTTTGTTTGGTCTGTGCCGTTTCTGGCGCCCGGTGCCCTGTTGCGTTCCTGTGTGCTGTGCTGTTTCCTGTGGTGTTCTGCGGTGTGCTGTTGCGCTGCGCTGCTGAGTGTGTGGTGTGCCGAAGGCGCTGTTACCAAAGGGCAAAGGCCGGGATGTCTACCCACGGGTACAGGTAAACGGGCTGGGCTGTGTGTGTTGCGTGCGCCCTGTGTGTAAGTGTGTTGTGGCATAGCCGGACCAGTGCACTCTCGCACTTGGCCTACACTGCCTTGCCGACGCCTGCGCGCAGTCACACAGGGTCTCATTTGCCCACTGCACCCTGCGTGCCGCGCTGCACCACCAGTGCCTTCTCTGTGGTGCAGCATTGCTTGGCGCTCGGCACCACACTGCACTGTGTGTGCCCTGCTGCTCCGTTGTTGTGGGCAGGGGGCAGTGGGCAGTGTTACGCACCGCCTGGGGGCTGTGGGCAATGGAAATAGCGCTTCGCACTGCCTTACTGCCTGGGGGCGGTGGGCAGTGCAACTCCTGCAATCCGCTGCCTCACTGCCCGGGGGCAGTGGGCAGTGCAACTCCTGCAATGCACTGCCTCAGTGCCCTGGGGCAGTGGGCAGTGCAACTCCTGCAACGCACCGCCTCACTGCCTGGGGGCAGTGGACGGCGCAACTCCCGCAATGCACTGCCGCACTGCCTGGGGGCAGTGGGCAGTGCAACTCCTGCAATGCACTGCCTCACTGCCCTGGGGCAGTGGGCAGTGGAACTCCTGCAATGCACTGCCTCACTGCCTGGGGGCAGCGGACAGTGCAACTCCTGCAATGCACTGTCTCACTGCCCTGGGGCAGTGGGCAGTGGAACTTCTGCAATGCACTGCCTCACTGCCTGGGGGCAGTGGGCAGTGCAACTCCTGCAATGCACTGTCTCACTACCCCGGCGCAGTGGGCAGTGCAACTCCTGCAATGCACGACCTCACTGCCTGGGCGCAGTGGCCGCACTCCTGCGAGAAGAGGCAGCGAACATGGCAACAGGGCTGGGGGCGAACTGCGTCACATAGGCACTGGTCAAACCGTTCACGGCGAATGGGTCGGCAATGTGGGATGCCCAGTTCTCAAAAGGGCCCTCACCAGTCACGATGGCCTGCACGTAGTAGCCGAACATCGAGAACATAGCAAGACGGCCGTTCTTGATCTCCTTCACCTTCAACTCAGCGAACGTGTCAGGGTCGTCAGCCAATCCCAGAGGATCAAAAGCTTCACCAGGGTGCAGCTTATCCAATCCCTCACCCAATGGGCCAGACTCAGCTGCACGGTAAGCCTCAACGGCTCCCATCAACAGAACCTGGCAGGCCAGGATGGCCAGGATGGATTGGGCGTGGACCAGCTGAGGCTCACCCAAGTAGTTGATACCACCCTCACTGAAGATGGCGGCACCAGCCTTGAACCAGACAGCGGAGTCCCCAGGGAAGGAGATGCCTCCTCCGTACTTGGCAAGGAACTCTGGGGTGATGCACCCCAAAGTGCCCAACATGGCCCAACGGGCATGGATCAGCTCGGCCTCACGGTACTTCTCCAAAGTGGTGGGGTCAGCACCCAGTCCAGCAGTGTCCCAAACGTAATCACCAGGCAGCTCACCAGTCAGGTATGCAGGCACGTTCTGGGTGTAGGGGCCCAACCACAGGTTCCGGTCAGGGCCGTACCAGAGGTCAAGAGGGGTGACGGACTTCTGGAACTTGCGGCCAGACACAGCGAACATGGCAACAGGGCTGGGGGCGAACTGCGTCACGTAGGCACTGGTCAAACCGTTCACGGCGAATGGGTCGGCAATGTGGGATGCCCAGTTCTCAACAGGGCCCTCACCAGTCACGATGGCCTGCACGTAGTAGCCGAACATCGAAAACATGGCAAGACGGGCGTTCTTGATCTCCTTCACCTTCAACTCAGCGAACGTGTCAGGGTCGTCAGCCAATCCCAGAGGATCGAAAGCTTCACCAGGGTGCAGCAGATCCAAATCCTCACCCAGAGGACCTCCGTTCACACGGTAAGCCTCAACGGCACCCATCAGCACAACCTGGCAGGCCAGGATGGCAAGGATGGACTGGGCGTGCACCAAGTTGGAGCTGCCAAGGTAGTCCAGACCGCCCTCAGAGAAGATCTGAGCACCAGCCTTGAACCACACAGGCCCGCCAAAGGACACACCGGCGTACTTGGCCAACAGCTCAGGGGCAAGGCTGCTGCGTGTGTGGTGTGCTGTGCTGCTGCGCGCTGTGCCGTGTTCGCCTGCGTCCTGTTGTGTTGCGCTGCGGCGCCTCTTGCGCGATGCTGTGTTGTGCTGTGCCGGTGCGCCTGTGTTGTGCTCCTGTGTTGTGCGCTGTCGCGTCTGCTGTGCTGCGCGGTGTTCGGTGGTGCTGCCTGTGGTCTCTGTTGGTTTGCCGCCAGCCCTCGTTGCCCGTTGTGGTGTCCTGGCGGCGCGTTGCGGCGTTGGTGTCCCTGGCTGGTCCAGTTGGTGTCCTGTCGTTGGTGGTTGTTTGTCGTGGTGCGCTGCTCCCCTGAGCTCTGTCCTTCGGTGCTGTGCCTCCGTGTGGAGTTTGCTCAGAAAATCTTCAAAGCTCGTGGCTTTTTTGAGCAATCTGGAGACTTGTTCTTGGAGATGAGGATCTTTGATGCCTTGAACAATGAGATAAGCTTTCACCCGATCCTTGGCTTTGGCTTTGCCAGTAAGCACCAAGTATCTACCAAATGCTTCCGCATACTTCACAATGTTGCGCCCATCGAATGGTGGAATTTACATTTGCAGAGCGTGACTGGTATCCTCCTCATTGTCATCCAACGGTTCCAGTTTGTTCAGACCTCCACACACTTTGTTAAATGTTATAAAGGCCGATGACTCACGCGTGACAATCCAACTTTTCGTTGTAGGTGGTGAACAACTGGAGGCTGGCATACGCCGAACGTCCTCGGACGTTTCAGAGATCTTTTCGTTCATCCGATCAATACGCTTGAGTAACTTTGACAGAATTGGATCATCAGTCTTTGGGATTTCATCTCCAGACGTGTCAGAGAGAGTCTTGTGGAACTCGACTTTTGATTTTCCCTTAAGCGTCTTGCGCGTACGCCTCTCTCGTACTTCGGTAGCTTTGTGCTTCATTTTCTCTTTGAGATCCCTCAAAAAATAGTCTTCCAGCCAGTCGCTCATCTCCCCGTGCTCCTCTTCTGTCAAATCCCCAATTTAATCCTTAAGCCCTTTGCAAATTTTGTCTCAGGTAATTCATGAGACCCTTCAGAGATATCGTCGCTAACTTCTGAACTGGACGTCCAAACAGGTACTCTGTGATCGTCTCCTGAACCGTGACCCTTTGGTGTCGACATCGGTTCCAGTATAATGGTCGGTGGAATGAAAGGAACAGGTGTCGTGGTAGATCCTTACTGAGCCAGGAGTGGCGAGGGACGCCCACCACCACCGGCAGCGAAACCCAGCCAGGAGTGGAGGGGAGTAGCACACAGGAACCTCCGCCAGGATTGGCGAGGGACCAACCACACCACACACCAGCCACAACCCCACCAACACACCACCGCCACACACCACACACCACAAACCACACAACACACACCAACACAGACACCACGCGCGCACGCACCGCGCCACAAACACACACACCGACGGCGAACCACAACCAGAGGAGGAGGCGACACGCACACAAGCAACACGTCCAGGAACAGCAACCCCCCCCCCCCCACCACCACCACCCCACCCCGGAGAGACAGGAAACCCACCACTGCAAACCACACAGCGGAAAGGGGGGCGGGACGAAAAGGGCCCACGGGAGACGCAGGCGAGGGACCCAACCTCAGGGGTTTGGGCCCCCCCCCGGTGACCGTATCGGCCCCACCTGAGCACACGCAATAAGGTGGGATACGCCCGGGACCGTTGGTCAGCGGCCCGCGGTGGCACTGGCCCTGGGGGGGTGACCAATGGGCCTGACCAAGACCACTCCCCACGGCACGTACTGCGGTTCGGGCCCAGCGAGGGGCTGCGGGTAGGGCACACCGTCCATCGGGGCAGGCAAGAGACACGCCTATCCCGCAAGGACTCCCCTGCGACCCACAGTGTACCCCACCCTGGTGTGGGGAACGGCTAGAGTACCTGGCTACGGAGCAGGTCCATTTGTACGGAGCGGGTACGAATGGACGGCCCGTACAACAGAGTTACACCCTGACGGGGAGTGCAAGCATCGGCCCCCCCACGGGGAAACACCAGGGGAAGGGACCCGAGCTGACGACAAGGACCCCCCCCCCACCCACCACAGCCGGGAAGGCCCGGGCACGGCACCAGGGGAACACCGCCCCAAGCGACGCGGAAAAGAGACAGAAGGAGGAGGGCACGCAAAGGGGGCGGCGGGGGGACACACCACCAACAGACCCCAACCAGGGGGGGCGGGGAACCACACAGCCGAGACGGGAGAGGGGCCACGACACACAGCCCCCACACCCACACAGAGCCGCCAAACCAACCCCAGAAAGGCGAGGACAGGCACCCAAACGCACCACCAACACACCGCACACACGCCCGCGCATGCACACAACACACACCCCCACAACCGCCAAGGACACGAGCCCCACAAACGCACACCAAACACCAAAGCGCAGGCGCCGCCCGCACCACAAACGCAACACACACAAACCCAAACAACAAAAACCCAGCAACCCCCCGCCAGGGGAGCTGCAGGGCCGCCAGAAACACCGCTAGGACACAAAGGTGGACCCACCAAGCCCTCAGCCAGGAGAGGCGAACGGCCACACCCAGCAACACCCAAACGACCACGCCCAACCCCAGGACCAGGCACTACGACACCCACACCAGCACCGCCACCAACACCCAAACCAGACGCCACAACACCCTCACCAGCGGACACACCCGGAACCAACGGAGACACCGTCGGCAACACCAACGACCCCAGCACCCAGCACAACACTAGGACGCCGTCACCAACAACAAACCAACACAAAAAGCCACCCAACACTGACCAACCACCGCACCCAGCCGGTCCGGTCCCCCACCGACCCGCACCCAGAACCACCGCCACCGGCATCCACACCATCGGAAACACCAACACCACCAGAAATCAAGCCAGCACAACACCCTCACCAACACCAGCACCGCCGGCACCATTGCCTACGAGACCTACGCACACTTCCACCGGTTCCAGCACATACAACACCCAAGCCAACGGCATCAAACACACCATCGCCGGCATCACCCCACCATCAGCGTCGCCACCGGCAACCACCGCCACCGGAGGAAACCAAAGCCACCACAGCCCCACAAACCCCAGGGGTAACGCGGGGTTGCACAGTGCAAAAAAAAAACCAAAAAAAAAAAAAAGCCACCACAGCCGGTGAGCCCACGAACCGCCAAGCCCCGGCCAGGGGAGGCGAGGGCACACGCCCAGAACCATCAACAGCAACACCCTCGCCACCAAAGCAACCACAGGGCGCCACCCACCATGCAGTCACCAGCGGCACCCACACCACCGGTGCCACCAACACCACCCACGACACCAGCCGGGGCATCGCCTGCACCACCTACACCAACAGCATCACCAGCAGCCCACACCACCTACTGCACAGCCTCCCAGACAGAGCCACAGAAACCAGCCACCGCCCACCCCTGAACACAGACCCACACCAACCACCAGCAGCATCAGCAACATCTGAGACGCCGTAAACCATAGCAACGCCCGCAACGACTTCACCACCGGCATCACCGACACCGCCACCGACAGTGCGACCTCAGCAATAACGACCCAGAGCGTCAACGGCAGCCGCCACGGCGACGCCGCCCGGTACAACACCATCGACATCAACGACACCAAGGGAGCCAACACGCGGGCCAGCGACACTCATGGGTACCTCCACCAGGAGTGGCGAGGTTTCACCCCCACCGTCAGAACACCACCATCCACCAGGGCATCACCTACAGCGCCCTCGCCTTCGACATCGCCCACAGCTCCGCCGGCAGCGCCCTCGCCAACACCGTCACCGACACCGCCGACAGCGGCAACACAGCGCAACCGCCAACCGCCCACAGCACCAGCCTCCCCAACACCAGAAATCCGGTACCACCCCACCAGGACCACGAACCGACCAACCACCAGCCACGAGTGGCACGCCCGGAACCGCCGACCACCCAAACGCAGGCCGCGCCCATCACCGACACCAACAACACCCACGCCAACAGACCACCACGACACACGCCAACCACCAAGTATGACCTAAGGCACCCTCACCATCGGCAACACCAACGCCGCCAACAGCCACGGCACTATCCACACGGCCACCCAAAAACACCAACGCCGGGCCAGGGTGCCGTCACCTACAACACCCCTACCACCACCACCACCACGACCCCGGCACAAAGTAACACCTAGGGCAGCCCCACAAACGGCGTCAACAAGGACGCCAGCACGGCTGGCGAACGAACGCCACCGAGCCCTCAGCCAGGAGTGGCGAGCGCCCACACCCAGCAACACCCAACCAACCACGCCCAAACCCAGGGCCAGGAACTGCGACACCCACACCTGCACCGCCGCCAACACCCAAACCGAACGCCACAACACCCTCAGCAGCGGAAACACCCGGAACCAACGGGGACGCCGTCGGCAACACCAGCAACTCCGGCACCCAGCACGACGCCTGAGACACCCTCGCCAACAACGGACCAAAACAAGACACCACCCAACGACCATGTTACACCCAAGGCGTTACAACCGCGCCACCCACCGACCCGCACCCAGAACCACCACCAGCAGCATCCACACCACCGGAAACGCCAACACCACCAACAATCAAGCCAACACAACACCCTCACCATCACCATCACCGGCGGCACCGCCGTCCTCACCATCGCCTACAATGCCTACGCACCGACCAACACCGGAAACAACGCCTAGATCACCCAAGCCAACAGCATCAAACACACCATCGCCAGCATCACCCCACCATCAGCGTCGCCACCGGCAACCTCTGCCGCCGGAAGAAACCAAGGCCACCACAGCCGGTGAACTAGCAAACCACCAACCCCCGGCCAGAGGAAGCGAAGACAAATCAACAACAACACCCCCGCCACCAAACCAACCACAGGACGCCATCCACCACGCAGTCACCAGCGGCACCCACACCATCGGCGGCACCGCCCTCACCAACAGCATCACCAGCAGCCCACGCCACCTACTGCACACCCGCCCAGACAGAGCCACAGGAACCAGCCACCGCCTACCCCCGAGCACAGCCCAGTGACAACTCACACCCGGACCCACACCAACCACCAGCAGCATCAACAACATCAGAGACGCCGTAAACCATAGCAACGCCTGCAACGACCTCACCACCGGCATCACCGACGGCATCACCGACAGTGCGACCTCACCAACAGCAACCCGGAGCGTCAACGACAGCCACCACGGCGACACCACCCGGTACAACACCATCGGCAACAAGGACACCGAGGGGACCAAGGCCAACCCACCAGCCAGCGACGCTCAAGGGAACCTCCGCCAGGAGTGGCGAGGACCCCCTTCGCCGTCAGAACACCACCAGGGCAACACCTACAACACCCTACAACGCCAACACTCACAGCTCCCCCGCCGGCGCCCCGACCAACACCAACACCGGCACCACCGACAGCGGCAGCACAGCGACACCGCCACCAACCCGCAGCATTGACACCCTCGACCACAACCGAGCCAACACCTGCCACCACAGACCCAAGGACAGCCGAAGGAAATATCCCAACACCAGAGACAACCGACACCACCAGGACCACAAGCCAGCCAAACACCAGCCAAGAGTGGCACGCCCGGAACCGCCGAAAACCAAAACGCCGGCGGCACCCAGCACCAACACCAACAACACCCACGCCATCAGACCACCACGAGACACGCCAGCCACCACCGTGACACCCTCACCGTCGACAGCACCAACACCGCCAACACCGACGGCAATATCCACACCACCGCCAACCCCACCAACGACGAGCCGAGGTACCGTCACCCACAACACCCCTATCACCACCACCACGACCCCGGCACAGAGTAACACCTAGGGCGCCCCCACCGACGGCAACACCAAGGACGCCAGCACGGCTGGCGAACAAACGCCACCAGCGCCACCCACCAGGCCCCCAGCCAAGGGTAGAAACAGCAACACCACACACCATCACACCCACCGCATCGACATCACCCGGAGCATCAGCAACATCAACCAGGGGTCCCCACCACCCAAGCAGCACAAAACACCACACCCTCAGCACCAGCGACACCAGCAGTACCATCCGCCAGGAATGGCGAGGAGAAAACCCAACAACGCGGGACCACCCAGCGTCCCCGGCACCCTCACCATCGGACCACCACCACCGGCGCCAACCCCCAACACACCACCGTCACAAACGCCACCGACCCCTGACGCAACAACCACACAGCCCGCACAAACGGCACCAGCCAGAGCATCGCCGACAACACTCCCGGCCAACTCTCAAGAACACCACCGAAAACAGCACCGTCGGCCGAAAGCCACGACAACCCCAGGGTACGGGTCCCCCTTCCCACCCCCAACCGTCTGCACAACCAGCGACACCATCACCAGCACCAACCGGAACACCGACAACGACAGCCTCACCAACAACCGACACCCCCACTACCGCTGCCACCCACCAGTCACGCCACCCACCATCGGCGCCACCCACCAACGCCGCACCCCGAACCAAACCTACACCCGAAACCTGCACCAGCACACCCGGCCGAGCCGTCAAAGGCACCGCCGCCCATGGCACCGCCTACACTCACCAGCGCCGCCACCACCCCGCGCGAGGCCAGGAACCCCTTGCGTCGCCAACGGCCTCAACGAACACCGACACCACCAACACCACCACCGCCGGACGGGGACTACCCACAATCCAGGAACATCTCCACCACCAACAACCAATACTACACCGGCGGCACCCCACCGTTGCCAACGCCACCGCGGCACCTATCACACCTCCGCCACCGGAGGCGACGAGGGCCACACCACCCGTCATCTACAGCACCCTCGCCACCACCGCCACGTCCGGCCCACAAACGTTACGCCCCAACGACCAGAAACAACACCCTCACCATCGACACCACCGGCAACACCACATACGCCATACGTCACCCGCGCCATGCTCACCAACCATCACCTCGTCAACAGTGTCCACGACATCAGAGACACGGACACCACCGGCGACGACGACAGCGACAACAGCTGACCCACCAACTAACCACCATCAACCATAACCCAACACCAACCTCATCTACGCTAACGCCCATACCACCCTCGCCAACAACAACGCCACCGACACAATCATCCACTCCGGCACCCACATCACCCTCACCACCAACACCACCACCACCCCCCCAGGGTCAGGGCTCGCGGGGAACGAAACGGCAGAGCGAGCACTCCACCACCCACACGCGTCGCCCACCCTAACCCACACCGCTCCGCAACACGCCCCCCCCCCGCTTCACCTGCCAGGGCGTGCGCTCCAGCCCACTGCTGGGAAGACGACTACAACGTCCTCCCGGCCATCCGACACCTACTGGCAGCCACGGCCCCGCGCCCACAAGCCCACCAGCAACCCATGGAACCGCAGGAGCCCGACCACCCCATGCCACCACGTTCCATATCCCCCGCGTCCAGCGCAGACCAGAACGCGGAACACCAGCGAGAGGAGCCCGACCCCGACCGCGCCGCCACGCCCCCACCGCCCCCCCCCCCCCAAAGGACATCTACGCCACACTGGCCAGCACCCTAGCCGCCATGGACGCCGAGCAGTACTACCAGTCCATCCAACGAGACCTCCCTGAGGACCAAGCGACCCTCCAGGGGTGGAAGCAGGAGAAAAGGAACGACAACGATTGGGGCACAGAGGAAGACCTTCTCTGGGAAGACACCTGGAAAGGCACCACGGACGCCTTCCTGGAGGCAGCAGCCGAGACCTACCCCCGCCCGCCCGGGGACACTAGACACGGCCTCCACGCCCTCCTAGCGTTCCACAGCTGGAAACACCGCCACACCATCACCCTCCACCCCCTCGACCACAATGCACACCAATGGACACCTGAAGACGACGCCACAGCCGCCATCACCGTACAGCAAAGCCCCGAGAACCCGGAGGAATACCACATCACCTGGAACGATCCGGCACCCCACCCCCCCGCCTCCCCCACCCTCCCAGATGTCTTCGCCACCATCAGCGCAGAACTCCAGGAGGCGAAAGCCCCACAGCAACTGGACGAAGAGATGCCCCAGGCACCATCACCACCAACCAAACAAGACAAACCCCGCACAGAGCCCCTCACCCACCCCATCACCACAATGGAGCTCCCCCCACAACACCGCACCACCCCGGACCGAAACGGGTTTTGAGACCTGCCACGGGAATGGGCGGTCCACAACGGCACACTCCGATGGGACGAAATCACGCCGGGGCTCCAGGCCATCCGCCTCCACTCGATCACCGAGCCCACCACCACCTGGGCACTACCGACGGACCGCCACCACCTCCTCCTCACCGTCCAAGGCGATGCCACGATCACACCCACGGAGGGAGACCCCGTAACAGCAGTTCCCGCCCACGCCGTCCACATACCCCCGCAAGCATGGTCCGCACCTATGACGGTATATCCAGGCCCCACCCCATGGGAAGCCATCGTCATCACCTACCCCGCCCCCAACGACCACACACACACCTGGCAGCAACGGTTGGAGGACATCCGGGGGGACCTCCTCCAAGAACACCTAGGGCTCACACGCACCCACCACACCCTACACCCGATACGAGGAGTAGGCCAAGCACCACACAGCATACACGCCCCGGGAGTATGGGCGTACGCCACACCCATAAACCCACAAGCAGCGGAGGACATCAAGACCGCCCTATCCATCCAGCAAGCCCAGACCCAAACCCCGCACCGGAACACCCAACGAGGCTACACCATTTGGTGGGCATACCAAGACCACGACACCCTCACCCCCCAACTGGGCCCCCCCCCTCTAGACACCAACACAACCGCCCTCCTCCAAGCCGCAACAGCGGCAGCCACACAGGTAGGGGCCCCGGAAACCTCGGGCCCACAATACCTGGTCGAAACCAAAGTGGCGCCCCACGCAAAGGCCCAAGACAAGCCACCAACACCGAAGCCGCTCCACCCCCCACTCAAGCTAGACCCGACGGAACACACCCCCCAGGACGAATGGGCGACCCACTACATCATCCCCCACACCACCACCCGCAAGAACGACGCCGCCAAGATCACCGTCACCCGCCACCTCCCCCACACCACACAGGTGTATGAGCTGACGGCCCCCAACGTCCTCGTCACCCGTAGCCGACACGACGAGCGATACACCATACAGGCAGAAGGGGCCGCCGCGACCACCCTGTACACATGGGCAACACGGGGGGGCCTCCCACACCCCACCCTCCACCACGCCCCCTCCTGGCCCACCCCCTTCCACACAGCAGAACGCCCCAACAAGAAGCCCAAACACACAGGTGTGCACACCCCCGCCCAGGAGGCCCAGCACCGACACGATGCGAGGCGCAAGGCCCGCACCCTCCACGACGACCACACCATCCCCCGCATCAGCGCCCCCCCCGCCAGGGTGTCAGATACCACCCACAACCGCACGATCACAGGCATCACCACGGACTGCCTGAACCCAGCGGCGTCGCGGGCAGACGCCGTGTGGATCAGCGAAGGGCGCTCCCACACACGGGCGGTGGCGCGCCTCCACAACATCCAACCCCACAAACTCCAGCGCGCCGTGGGACCCTTCGCCGTACACGTCACCCCGTACGGCATCGACCACCCCCGGTGTGAGCACCATGACCCGCCCTGCTCCACCCCATGCACCTCGCTTCTGCGCCAACCGCTGCCGGCCCCCACCATCACGGGCAACATGTACCTGGGCACCGTACCGGGAGACCCGGGCATATACATCCTGCCCAACAGGTCCAGGGAACACGCCATCCCCCTCCAGGGTGTAGAATCCCTCGCCCTGGGCCCGCCCCCACCAAAACACCAACACCAGCACATCCCGGGGGACAAACGGACACAGGCGCCAGACGGGGGAAAAAAGGCCCACCAACGCGCCCTAGCCCACATCACCGTCCAACCCGCAGCCCACCTACCAAAGGACTTCGGCACGGAGCGCCACATGGTCCTGGAGGGGCAAGCCCACCACATCATCACCGCCGCCCTGTACACCCTCGCCGCCCACGAACGCCACTGGGACCCCACAACCATCCCAGCGATGCCCCCACCACCGCAGGGCCCCAAAGATCCCGTCACCCCCTTCCACATCGATCAACTCCTAAGCCGCAAGGCCCCCCCACACCTCCACCCCTCCAGGATACCACTAGCCATCGCATCGTGGGACACCCTGGACACGCCCCTCCAACAACCCGCCATCCACATCCTCAAAGCGGATGCCCAATGGTGGGTCCTCCACTGGGCACACGGAGTCCTCATGGCGGCCCAGGCCTATACCCCGGAAATAGACCCGGAAGACGCCCCACGGGGCCAGCAGCGACTCCTCCAGGCCACCACCCTCACAGGCCGCGAAGGCGCCCCCTGGGAAGCCCTCCACACAGCACTCTACTGGGCTCAAGGCTCCCCCAACGGCCCAGACACACCGGAACCCACAGAGGCCTGGGTCATGCAGGCCAAGGCCATGAGGAACTACCACCTGCACCACCCCTTCGACGACAGCCCGGCCGCACTGCCATGGCCAACAGATCCCCCGGAGACCGTGCGCAAGCTCGCCGACATCATACGCAGCCACGGGAAAGCAAAAATGCAAACACTGGCAGAACCCCCACTGAGGGATCCAGACCAGCAAGCAACGCACCCCTTCTTCAAACCCCACGCCCCCCCAGCCCCGCTACCTCCAGTCCCGCCCAAGCGAGCGAGATGACAAAGGGGCGCACCCGCCCCCAACCAAGCCGGAAAAGCAGCGACCTCCCGACCCCCTGCGGCCCGCCCGACCCACCCGGCGAACCCAGACCAAGCATCCTCGTCATCCTCCCTCCCACCATTACCACCGCCCCACCCGGACCAAGCATCCTCGTCATCCTCCCTCCCATCACTACCATCGCCCCACCCGGATCAGGTATCCTCATCATCCTCCCTCCCGCCACCAGCACCGGCCCCGCCCAAAGCGTACCCAGGATTCGAAAAAGGCGCGAAGGTCCAAAAGCCCTTCCGCAACAACCACACAGGCGACTGGATCTGGTGCGAGGGCACGATCCAGTACCGCCTCAAGGAACCGGGGGACAACGGGGGGCCACAGATCCGGGTGATCTGGCACCGCCAAAAGGAGCTAGACCAAGGCAGCAGCGCACCGGACAAGCCAGTAAGCTACACCCTGGAGCTCACCAGCGCCCACCCCGTCCGGCTCCTCACCGAAGAGAACAAGGCCCACACAGGCACCAAATACACTGGGGAGCTCCCCCCGGAGTGGAGCCAAGGCCTCCCCCCGCCGCGCCTACCCAAACGCCCACCAACCGGCAAAAGGTCCCCGAGCCCCAGTCCCCCTCCCTGACGGGGCAAGGGCCGAGGGCACAAGCCTCCACAGCCCCGGCCCGCCCCCACCGAGGCCACCGTCAACCTCCTCGACCTCAACCACCCGGCCGTCACATACTCCAAGGACGCCACAACCGCCCTCCAAGAGCTCCCGATGGCACAGGGGCCGGGGTGGGTCCCCCACCTCCTCACCTTCCAGGAACAAGGCCTACAACGCGACGACCCCCCAGAAACCACCCCCATATATACCCCGGACCAGAAAGCGTACAAATGCTACTGGCACAAGGGGACCCCCCTATACGCCCAAACCGGCATCCACGTCCACCTCCCCCACCACCTCAGCGTCCCAGGGAGGCTAGGTGTCTATGAGGTCGTCGGGGACGGATGGCAACTCAACGTCATCAACACCCACGTCCCCTTCGGCGAAGCCACGGAACCCTTCCTCCAAGCCCTGGCCGAGGCATACCGCCAGATGGCCATGCTCGCCCCCACAGTCACCATGGGCGACATGAACGCCGCCCCCACCCCAGCGGACCGAGGGGGACAGGCCACACCCCAGGACCAAGCAGTCCGCGACACCATCGAAATGCTGGGGCTCGTGGACCTGACAGCCAACCTCGAGGGCCAACCATCCCACTTCCCCCACCAAACAGATGCCGCCCCATCCCGCATCGACGTATGCTATGGCGACCCCACCACCATCATCCGAGCGGAGGCCCGGTATGGACCCCTCCCGCTGGGCCCCACAGGCCATAGCCCCCTGCACATCCGCCTCACCATCCCCAACCTTCCCCCCAGCCCCCCAGAGGATGCGGACCAAGGCCTACCACCCCCCCTGAAGATGCCCCCGCTGCATGACAAGCATGCCTGGTCCCAATATCACAGGGCCATAGACCGCGCCCGGCGCATCCAACCAGACCCCACCGACCTACTCACAGCCATGCGCACGGCCGCCGTCGCCTGCGGCCTCCAGCAACACCCCCACACAGACGACGACCAACCACCCACGGCCCTGGGGGACATGCTCCATGACCTCTGGCATGCGAAGCAACAACTGGCAACCCTCCTCCACACCGACACCCCCCAAACCCGCCGCCAGATACACCACTGCAGGACACGGATAGCCCACATCAGGGCAGATCTGCAGCGGTGGCACATCCACAGGCAACAGCGCATCGCCCAGGAACACGAACGGTATGCGCAACATGAACTCCCCTACAAGGCCATCCGCCACCTCAACGACGCCATGACCGACACCGGCCACTGCACCATCACCACGGTCCGGCAGGAGGACGGCTCCCTCACCAACGACCCAGCCACAGTGCTCCAAGCCACCCAAGACAGCTTCCTCCGGCAACACACCCCCACCCAAGACACACTGGACCCAGACACCCAGGCCAAAATCGACCGCCTCCCTCGGGTCTTCAACCACGCCCAGAGGAGGCAACTGGAAAAACGCCCCTTCACCTTCCACGAAGTCCGGAAGGCCATCCACAGTCTCCGGCAACACAAAACCCCAGGCTACGACGGCCTCCCTGCGGAGGCATACTACCACCTCCCCGCCCACCTCCTCCGCATCCTCGCCCACCGCCTCTGGGACATCGTCACGGGGCGGACCCCCCTGCCACCAGACTGGGCAAACGTTGTCCGCCCCCTCTACAAAAAAGGGGACTGGGCAAACCCGGACAACTGGCGCCCCATAGTCTGTGCGGTCACGGAGGTCCAAATCGTCTGGACCATCCTCCTACGCCGCATCCGCCCCCACCTGGACCCCCACATACCAGCAAGCCTCTGGGGGGCCATCCCAGGCCGGTCCCCACCCGAGGCCATCTTCCTCCAGGACACCATCGCAGATATGGACCCCTTGGACCTCATCATCGCCTCCCTCGACGTCAAAGGAGCCTTCCAAAACACCCCCTGGCTCCTTCTCGAAGCGGTGTGGAAACGCCTAGGCCTCCCCTTCTACAACTTCACCTGGCTACATCCGCACCCGCAAATACACGGTCCGCACTGGAGCAGGCCTCACCCCCTTCCTGGAGCCAGGCAGCGGGGTCCCCCAAGGGGGAGCAGAGGGCCCCTTCCTGTACCTTCTAGTGACGCTCCCCCTGGCCCTCGCAATCGAGCAGGATTACCCGGCCTACGCACCCTACCCCCTCCTCTCCCCCCTGGTGGGCTTCGCGGACGACACAGACCTCACGGTCGCGCACACCCCGCACGAACCCCATACCCCGGACCCCGGGCCAACGGTCACCCAACAGGCCAACGACTTACTGGATGTGACCGTCTCCTACCTCTCTCACAACAACCTCATCGTTCACCCAACAAAGTCAGTGGCCATGATCAAGGGGTCTGCCACACCTCCCAGCCCAGGGCCACAAGGGCCCCCCATGCAAGTCGTGACAACCACCACCCACCTGGGGGTAATCCAGGCCGCCAACCCTGAGGACGCCACCCTCCCTCCCAAGTTGCAATCACACCTCGCCCATCTCCCCAGATATGCGTCCCCGACCACCAAGGCCCTCTCCCTGTCCCACCAAAGCCTGGCGTACTACCTCACCGGGGTCTTGAACGCCTCCATAGGCTTCCAAGCACTCCACCTGACACACCCCACCACCGCCCTCCAGCCGGCCACACACGCCGTGACCAAGGCATGGGCAGCACACGGGGGCTGGCCAACCTCCATACCCACCCGCGCCATCCGAGCGGCATGGCCCCACTATGGGGACGCCATAGGGGACGAGGTGAAAGCGGCCTATACCAGACACACCGCCCTCCTCCTTCACCGCATGACCCACAACCACTCACCGGAGGTCCGCGAGGTCACCGCAATCCGCCTCCAAGCCGCACAACGGGCCCGCAACACATGCCCGCGCTGGGTACTCCACCAGACGGGCATGCCCACCAACATGAACACACGCCTGTGGAACCACTGAAGCGGTACCGGGTACGCGACCATTTTTCCCCGAAATCCTTCTTGTATCAGCGCAAGAAAAACTTTTGAACACGTTGCCTTCTACAGCGCCACACCACCGAGCTTTTTCCTGCTTATGCCTTTTTTCCTTTTGCCGCTTGATCCTGCTTGTTTTCTCGAAACTCCTGCTTGGTTTCTCAAAGATCTTGCTTGGTTTCTCAAAGATCCTGCTTGGTTTCTCACGCTCCTGCTTGAAGACCCGCACCAGCAGCAGCAACATACCAGTAGCAGCGATAGCACAAAAGGCGTAGACCCCGTCAATGTGATTCATCGTGTCCACATCCAACGGAGTCATTTTGGAGCAGAGCTCTTTTCTTATCCCTTCACGATGCAGCCAGCGCCTATAGCGGAAGGGGGCTGCGAGGAAGGGCCTTCTTCATGGCCTGGGCAGCCGCGATACTGCAGCTCGTAACTACAGTGAGGGCCACTGATGCCCGCTGCTTGGCGCACGGCTCGCGTTGGCTTACAAATAAATCTGCGAGCTTTGCATGCTCGCCTGGAGCAAAAAACAGTCCTGCAAAGCAGACCACAGACAAACTGTTACTCTACACGGTACGCAGCGCCAAAGGCGTGCAGCGCTGACATCGCCTGATACCAATGCGACGGATCTCGTCGAACCTGCAGTCGAAGCACTAACGCATTGGTATCCCTACCTTTACCTGCTTACCAGCTCCTTTTATTATAAAAAATCCACAACAGGAATCACGCTTCACTCGATTAAATTATCCTTGATCCACGTGGAATTACGTCTTTTGCTGCGCGTGGAGGCCGTCGCGACATTCGCGGCGACGACGCTGGTGGACGCAATTCTCTGAAAACATCAGTGGCGGATGGGAGACAGCCCATTCCGCGTCACCTCCCTCCTTAAGAGGATTGCGTACGCCATCCTTCACGCAGCTTCCTTGTTGGGAGACGCTTTGCTGAGTCGCAGGACTTCAAGTTGGCGGGGAGCAGCCAATGGAGCAGCCGCTCCAATACATCCCTCAGAGCCGTCACGTGGTCCCCGGCTCTGCTGCACTTGAGGGCGTCTCGTCCTGCTTCGGTCATTCCCTTTCGGCTCGTTCTCGGTCGCTGTTGCAAATGGCGTCTTGAATATGGACGCAGCTCAGATTTATTTTGAAGCGGTACCGGGTACGCGACCATTTTTCCCCGAAACCCTTCTTGTATCAGCGCAAGAAAAACTTTTGAACACGTTGCCTTCTACAGCGCCACACCACCGAGCTTTTTCCTGCTTATGCCTTTTTTCCTTTTGCCGCTTGATCCTGCTTGTTTTCTCGAAACTCCTGCTTGGTTTCTCAAAGATCCTGCTTGGTTTCTCAAAGATCCTGCTTGGTTTCTCACGCTCCTGCTTGAAGACCCGCACCAGCAGCAGCAACATACCAGTAGCAGCGATAGCACAAAAGGCGTAGACCCCGTCAATGTGATTCATCGTGTTCACATCCAACGGAGTCATTTTGGAGCAGAGCTCTTTTCTTATCCCTTCACGATGCAGCCAGCGCCTATAGCGGAAGGGGGCTGCGAGGAAGGGCCTTCTTCATGGCCTGGGCAGCCGCGATACTGCAGCTCGTAACTACAGTGAGGGCCACTGATGCCCGCTGCTTGGCGCACGGCTCGCGTTGGCTTACAAATAAATCTGCGAGCTTTGCATGCTCGCCTGGAGCAAAAAACAAGCCGAAAAAAAATAGACACTGCCCCCTTCCGCTAATGAAGCGGTACCCAGAACCCCATGGCTATGTTGCGGCATACAACCGGTCTCCGGTCCACTAACCCCATGTACGGAAGGGAAGACGCCCGTTGACGCTCCGTTCCGTGCCGTAAAACCCCGCATCGGCAACCGATGCACCGCCAGCGGAGATTTGTGTATCACAATATCAGGAATCAACAGGGTTTTATTTTCATATTGTTTCCGTCAATTTTTCTGCTTCCGTTCTGATACTCACTGTTTTGACTGCTGGCGGTTGGATCGCGACTTTACCGTAACCGCCAGTTTAACTGTTTATAATGGAAATTTTAACGCAATCCGTCACGAAGGCTCCAAAGCCTTCAGGAACTGCATGGACGCTTCCGCAATTTTCACATCTTACACTCGCAACCTTAATCCGAATTTTTCAGGATGTCGAAATCGGATTTTCGACTTCGACATCCCCGCACTTGATTTGACCTCTTTCGAGTGGACCTACGTGCTTCCCTATGCACGAATCAACTCTCCTTTTATCCTGCCCTCCATTTGTCTTAAAGATATGGGCAAAACAAAGTTGATTCGTGAGGCCACTTGTGAAGGTCATATCTCGTGTTGCTTGCGAGGAATGACAATAAGGAAACGTGGGATGTATTCACAATACTCCCGACGTAATTTAGGAAGCATTATATGCCTTGCGTCTCCACACGTGCGCGCTAGTGTAATGGATCATGGTCAAGAGGGTAGAGTTTGCGTTACAACTCATTGGCCATGATATTGCGTGCGTTAAGATAACTTTCGAGTGTAGCGCGCAAGTGTTGGTGTAGCATAGGAACTCTCCTTGAGTTCCTATGAGCGATTGACACAAAGTTATGCCCTTGGAGGGGCATGACATATCGTGGTGGGAGCTACTTTTTTGAGCAATATGTGGTATGTGCCATGTGTTGTGTTGCGTGCCCATTTGGCGGGTCCATTACTCCAAGCCAAGCCCGCCAATGGACCTCATATTGTGCAAGCCCCTTCTCCATACTCCCTACGGTCAATTGCAAGCCTAACCTTCGTGAAGGGAGGCTTGTGTGGTGATCCCGAAGCGATGCGTTGGGAGCAAGGTGTGTGTTTTGCAATTTTCCATATTTTCATGTGCCCACTTGGGAAGCGGCGCTCGTAACCTTTCAAAGCGCCCCAAGTGGAGCACATATGTGGAATCGAAGGTCATTAGTGTCAAGTCATTGTGTTTAGAAGGATTAGTTGATTGCACAATCCAAGCCGAAGATATTATAATATAATTGTGCACCTTTCAATGCACTTTTGTGTGTCTTTGTGCCAATTTTGCCATTTTTGGCCCGTCATGATGTCAAGTGGCGACCGTGTATCTCAACGTTGCGTTCAATTGACATCATGACCCAAGTATGTTATGGGGGTACATACTTCGGTGCCCAAGATATCTTGGACCCGGCGAATAACTCCTCTTAGGCTTGGCATACCGCGGCCGCCATGTTGGCGATTTGGGACTATCCCAAATCATGGGCTCACTTGGCGACCCTGCCATTCCCAATACCGGAGGAGTTGGGCGACGCCCAAAAGATATGTTGGACACATATGACTTGATACCAATCCTATGGCACACTCCGGTCCGAGTCGGGCATGTGCCTCATTTGCCCCAACCATGAGTGTGCGCATTTTTGGCCATTTTGAGCAATTTTCCACTTTTGCTGCCCGCCGTGCACCATGTTCTAACCTTCGTGCACGCCGGACGCTTGGACCAATGGACCATATATGACATGGGTGATATGGACATTGGTCCCCATGGTTCACACACCACGTGGGCGAAGCGAAGCAACCTTCGTTAAGGCGCTAGCCCAAAGCGAGTGTGGGCAATTTTGCCATTTTTGCATTTGTGGACCCAATTGGGATCGTCACCACGCCGAGTGGCATGAAGATCTTTGAGAGCCAAGGGCATGGGAGTCTCTGTTGGACTCCCGGTGGATCGCGTATAGAATGGCGGATCCGATCTCTAAGCCGGCGTGGAGATATACTATTGGGAGCACACCGAATTTTGGCTCATTTCAAGCAGCCAAAATGACCCAATTTTGGGACCCCAATTTCCCCCTTCCGTTTGGTCAATTGGCGGCCCCATTTCTCTAAGCCCATAGAGAACCCGGACCTAAATCTAAGTTGTACACTCAGATATAAGTCCTAGGTCCTGCCTCCTACCCTGTGAGCCATTGGCCTTACCTTGGCCGGGCGAGCCACGCGTGGGAATGACGCCAATTTTGGTGATTTTGGCATCATGACCCCACTTGACTCATCCGTGTTGCCCTGATGCCGGGACCTCAGAGGGAACCAGGTTGGGTGAAGGCTCCAGGCAGTTCGTACTCGAAGGGCATAGGGTCAGTTGCCTCGTCCCTACCTCTGGCGGGTCCGGAGGAGGGGTCAATTTTGGAGATTTTGAAGCTAATATCAGTTTGGGCTGAAACAGCCCATTTTCAGCTACCAACTCCTGAGGGATAATGGCGGGGCCATATCTCTGACTCAGAGTGGAGTTGGGACCTGCCGTTGAGGGAGCATAGGGAGCTACTGTCCGTTGGCTTTGGAGCTGCTTGGTTCCCAGGAACTCGCCTGTAGCTGGGCGGGACACCTCTCCCATTGGCAGGGTTTCAGGGTCTGGACTGAGCAGGGCATGGGTTGTGTTTGAGCCCCCGCCCCCACCAGCCACTGAGAGGGTCGGACCTGGGATTGGGATACGAGTTGGGACTGAGTGTCTATGGTCCTGTGATGCCCTTACCCCAGTCCAGTCTTAACCCCATGTGTACATATCCTGATGTGTTGTTGTACATACTTTTGTTCCCTCTTTGCAGAGTGGCAAGGATTCTGAAACGCTTTTGCTGAGTGTCCATTGGGGCTTCCATTGGCGCTGTGTTGGAGCAAGTGCTTGACGACGGGAGGCACGTGCCCGTGGCCTTCTGGAGCCGAGTCCTGGCGGAAGGCCAGAGACGGACGTGGACGCCCCGTGAGAAGGAGGCGTATGCCATCGTCATGGCTCTCAGGAAATGGGCTGGGTACATAGCCCTCCATCCCGTCACCGTCTGCACCGACCATCAGAGTCTGCAGTCGTGGCACAAGGAACACGTGGACACCTACTCAGGTCCCGCCTCCCGACGGGCAAGATGGCATGAGACCTTGGCCAAGTTCGACCTCACGGTTGTGTATATTCCTGGAAAGGATAACACCGTGGCGGACTGTCTCAGTAGGTGGGCCTATCCCGCCAGCAAGGGCATGCAGGATATCTCTGCCCATGGCGATGAGGCTGAGACCGCTGAAGCCAAGAGAATCATTGAAATGGAGCGCCTGATGGAGGAGGAGGGTGCAAAATGCTTCGTCGTCATGGCTGCAGATGCCCCCCTCGCAACGAGGGTGAGCAGAGCGGTCAGAGTACTCGCCCCTGAGGGAGCTGAGTCCGACAAGCACCTCTTCCCGGAGTCTTGCCTCCAGGACGACTGGACCGACGACTACGCCAAGTCTGAGGCCTTTGCGGCCGAGTATGGGGCTGTGACCGACCCTGATGACGGGCAGAAGTGGCCAAAGGGGCTGACTGAGGAAGATGGCAAGCTCTACCGAAATGGTAAGCTGCTAGTACCAGAGTCCCGGGTGCTCGAGCTGTGTGAAGCTTGGCACCACCACATGCTGCACCCAGGGGTCAAGAAGCAAGCTCTTGACATGCAGCGTCGGTTCGAGATCGACCATATCGTTCTCTACACCGCCATCAAGAAGGTCAGGAAGGGTTGTTCGGTCTGTCAGGCCTACAATCCCGATAACCGGAACGTCAAGGGGGAACCCCAATGGACGCCGGTTCCTGACCAGCCCATGGAGAGCGTGGCCATGGACGTCTTCTCCATGCCCGAAGTGCACATTGGCAAGGAGACCTTTGACTGTGTGGTTCTCTGTGTGGACCGCCACAGCGGCTACGTTGTAGCCGTTCCGGCACGCAAAAAGGGGTTGCTTGCCAAGGAAGTGGCAGTCATGATGATTCGTCATTGGCTGACCGTCTTTGACATCCCCCGCACCATTTGCAGTGACCGAGGGCCCCAGTTTACTGGTGGCTGGTTCAAGGCTATGTGTTCCCTCATGGGAATACATCATGCCAAGAGCGTCGCCTATCTCAGCCGGTCTAACGGCCGTGCTGAAGTGGCTGGACGGCAGCTGTTCGAGAAGCTGCGCAAGATCCACATCACCAATCCACGTCAGAACTGGTTTGAGGAGATGTGGCCTGCTCTGAAGGCCCATCATGACACCCCCACTCCGGGCGGTTTGTCCCCTCACCAGATTCTGTTCGGCAGGGACCCCCTGGGTAGGGGACTTCCCTTGTCTGGTGATGGCATGGCTATGGATGCCAAGGAATTCTTCGCGCGGCAAGAGCAAACGGCGCGGGACATCCGCCAGCAGCTCGAGAAGGAGCATGCTGAGCGTCAGAAGTCCGCCCCGAGCTCAACAGCGCAGAAGCTCAGGGTGGGAGACCCGGTATGGGTGATCAGACCCCGCCCCATGGGCACCCACCGCACCAAGACCTGGTTCACACCCGGCGAGGTGGTCCGCAGGAATGGTGAGGACACCTACCGCATCAAGGTGGGTCACGGACAGTTCCGGGAGCGCCACGAGAGTCAACTCCGTGTGCGGGAACCCGACCTCCGTGGCCAGCATGTGTCCCTGAGCTATGCCGCACATGAGGCTGATTCGGACGACGACTATGCTGAGCAGGACGACTATACAGTCGAGAAGATCCTGGCTCAGCGTCCGAAGGCCTCGGCACCCGGAGGTCTGGAGTTCAAGGTTCGTTGGCGAGGCTATGGGCCGTCCCACGACACCTGGGAACCCGTCTCCTCATTCGTACCGCGGGTCAATACTCCCTTCATGGAGTACATCCGCAAGCACAAGACCAAGATCCACGTTTCGGACTTGGCAGCACTCACCCGGGCGATTGCAGCCAGGGGTGCCTGATCAGCGCCCTGAGCTCTCCCCTGATGCGTTTTGAGCGCTTGTGAGGCCGACGAATCGTCCCTTACTTGCTTGCTCTCTCCCATTTTTCGGTGACAGAGTGGCCATATACCCCCCCCTGCTGTATCCAGAGGAGGATGGCCCCTCTCTTCAATTCTATTCGTCACTCCCCCCCTGCTGAATCGTTGGGAAACCAGGTAGGGCGACTGACCTTCATATTTTTGAGCTCTTGGGGCCTTGAAGCCCATACGTCGTTGCGCAACGGATGCCGCTGTCATCGGCATTGCGAATTTTTGGTGTGTGGTCTGGTTCCATGGCACTTGCGGAATCCAGACCAGTCGACGTGTGTCAGCTGACTATATATGGCCTGAACTCAGGCGTTTTCCCGTCCACCCTCCTGCATTGCCTTATCCTGACCGTGGCGTGGTTTGGCGCTCTGTCCAGAGCGTGTTTACACGCCTATTTACCCAGATTATTGCTTGTTTTTCTGCCCTCCAGGATATGTGCATCTGTATGTTAAGTGTCATCAGCCCATCGCTGAGGGATGGACTGTTTTTCACCACGAATCGGGATACAGAGGCGCCTTGAGTCGCCGTTTACATGTTTTTACATATGGTCCAGCCTGGACCAGTACCTCAGTACATATTCTACTGTTTGAGTGCCCGTGATACCGTGTTGCCCTATTCGCTGTGATGTGGAGATCCTGATGGCGCCAGGCGGGAAGCCCAGTTGCCTGACTACACTCCCAGCGGTCCGCCACTGTCAGTCCCAGTGTGAGCCTACCGATTCGCAGACGCACTTGCATTCGGATGGCGGCCTCCGGTGCTCCTGACCTCGGTCAGTCTGCCTGGGACACTGGTGGTTTGAGGAGTCGACGCCTCCGCCCACACTGCATGAGGACTCCCTCATGTATGGCCTTCGTGGTAATAGGGCGAGGGAAAAGACGGCCTTGATGCCCGATCCCTTAAGGAGGAGTTCCCTTAAGATCTCTTAAGGAGTTCGGCTGTGGCACTCTGGACTCGCGTCGTATGGATATGGACATGGTGCGCCCGAGGAAGGACCCGTGGGGACTCTCCCCAGTCGGCGGGCCTTGGGAAGCTTGGGGTAGCCTGATGGATCTTTGTGGTCGCTCTCGACCTGTGGGACCACCTCGGTCGTCGTGTGTCGCCTATGTTGGCCGTGTATGCCACTACCACTGTGGTGGTGACCGTAGCAGCCGGCACCCGGTGCGCCTGGTATGGGTTAACGGGTCCTTTGGATGCCGAACAATCGCCGCCAGGACCCGGGACTTGATACTTGTTACTGTACCTCTTATTACTAACATCTACAGCATCATACCTGTTTTACTATGCGTTAGAATGGGCAGCCTAACCCAGAATCAGCCTGAAGTGAGGATGTGACACCCCCCCTTCAGGGGATGGTCCTGGGTACCCGCTGCCAGGCTTGGGTGTTATCGAGCCCCCCCCCAGGGTTTGCTCTAAGGAGGGGGGTGAAGAGGTACCCAGAACCCCATGGCTAGGTTGCGGCATACAACCGGTCTCCGGTCCACTAACCCCATGTACGGAAGGGAAGACGCCCGTTGACGCTCCGTTCCGTGCCGTAAAACCCCGCATCGGCAACCGATGCACCGCCAGCGGAGATTTGTGTATCAGAATATCAGGAATCAACAGGGTTTTATTTTCATATTGTTTCCGTCAATTTTTACGCTTCCGTTCTGATACTCACTGTTTTGACTGCTGGCGGTTGGATCGCGACTTTACCGTAACCGCCAGTTTAACTGTTTATAATGGAAATTTTAACGCAATCCGTCACGAAGGCGCCAAAGCCTTCAGGAACTGCATGGACGCTTCCGCAATTTTCACATCTTACACTCGCAACCTTAATCCGAATTTTTCAGGATGTCGAAATCGGATTTTCGACTTCGACATCCCCGCACTTGATTTGACCTCTTTCGAGTGGACCTACGTGCTTCCCTATGCACGAATCAACTCTCCTTTTATCCTGCCCTCCATTTGTCTTAAAGATATGGGCAAAACAAAGTTGATTCGTGAGGCCACTTGTGAAGGTCATATCTCGTGTTGCTTGCGAGGAATGACAATAAGGAAACGTGGGATGTATTCACAATACTCCCGATGTAATTTAGGAAGCATTATATGCCTTGCGTCTCCACACGTGCGCGCTAGTGTAATGGATCATGGTCAAGAGGGTAGAGTTTGCGTTACAACTCATTGGCCATGATATTGCGTGCGTTAAGATAACTTTCGAGTGTAGCGCGCAAGTGTTGGTGTAGCATAGGAACTCTCCTTGAGTTCCTATGAGCGATTGACACAAAGTTATGCCCTTGGAGGGGCATGACATATCGTGGTGGGAGCTACCTTTTTGAGCAATATGTGGTATGTGCCATGTGTTGTGTTGCGTGCCCATTTGGCGGGTCCATTACTCCAAGCCAAGCCCGCCAATGGACCTCATATTGTGCAAGCCCCTTCTCCATACTCCCTACGGTCAATTGCAAGCCTAACCTTCGTGAAGGGAGGCTTGTGTGGTGATCCCGAAGCGATGCGTTGGGAGCAAGGTGTGTGTTTTGCAATTTTCCATATTTTCATGTGCCCACTTGGGAAGCGGCGCTCGTAACCTTTCAAAGCGCCCCAAGTGGAGCACATATGTGGAATCGGAGGTCATTAGTGTCAAGTCATTGTGTTTAGAAGGATTAGTTGATTGCACGATCCAAGCCGAAGATATTATAATATCATTGTGCACCTTTCAATGCACTTTTGTGTGTCTTTGTGCCAATTTTGCCATTTTTGGCCCGTCATGATGTCAAGTGGCGACCGTGTATCTCAACGTTGCGTTCAATTGACATCATGACCCAAGTATGTTATGAGGGTACATACTTCGGTGCCCAACATATCTTGGACCCGGCGAATAACTCCTCTTAGGCTTGGCATACCGAGGCCGCCATGTTGGCGATTTGGGACTATCCCAAATCATGGGCTCACTTGGCGACCCTGCCATTCCCAATACCGGAGGAGTTGGGCGACGCCCAAAAGATATGTTGGACACATATGACTTGATACCAATCCTATGGCACACTCCGGTCCGAGTCGGGCATGTGCCTCATTTGCCCCAACCATGAGTGTGCGCATTTTTGGCCATTTTGAGCAATTTTCCACTTTTGCTGCCCGCCGTGCACCATGTTCTAACCTTCGTGCACGCCGGACGCTTGGACCAATGGACCATATATGACATGGGTGATATGGACATTGGTCCCCATGGTTCACACACCACGTGGGCGAAGCGAAGCAACCTTCGTTAAGGCGCTAGCCCAAAGCGAGTGTGGGCAATTTTGCCATTTTGGCATTTGTGGACCCAAGTGGGATCGTCACCACGCCGAGTGGCATGGAGATCTTTGAGAGCCAAGGGCATGGGAGTCTCTGTTGGACTCCCGGTGGATTGCGTATGGAATGGCGGATCCGATCTCCAAGCCGGCGTGGAGATATACTATTGGGAGCACACCGAATTTTGGCTCATTTCAAGCAGCCAAAATGACCCAATTTTGGGACCCCAATTTCCCCCTTCCGTGTGGTCAATTGGCGGCCCCATTTCTCTAAGCCCATAGAGAACCCGGACCTAAATCTAAGTTGTACACTCAGATATAAGTCCTAGGTCCTGCCTCCTACCCTGTGAGCCATTGGCCTTACCTTGGCCGGGCGAGCCACGCGTGGGAATGACGCCAGTTTTGGTGATTTTGGCATCATGACCCCACTTGACTCATCCGTGTTGCCCTGATGCCGGGACCTCAGAGGGAACCAGGTTGGGTGAGGGCTCCAGAAAGTTCGTACTCGAAGGGCATAGGGTCAGTTGCCTCGTCCCTACCTCTGGCGGGTCCGGACGAGGGGTCAATTTTGGAGATTTTGAAGCTAATATCAGTTTGGGCTGAAACAGCCCATTTTCAGCTACCAACTCCTGAGGGATAATGGCGGGGCCAAATCTCTGGCTCAGAGTGGAGTTGGGACCTGCCGTTGAGGGAGCATAGGGAGCTACTGTCGATTGGCTTTGGAGCTGCTTGGTTCCCAGGAACTCGCCTGTGGCTGGGCGGGACACCTCTCCCATTGGCAGGGTTTCAGGGTCTGGACTGAGCAGGGCATGGGTTGTGTTTGAGCCCCCGCCCCCACCAGCCACTGAGAGGGTCGGACCTGGGATTGGGATACGAGTTGGGACTGAGTGTCTATGGTCCTGTGATGCCCTTACCCCAGTCCAGTCTTAACCCCATGTGTACATATCCTGATGTGTCGTTGTACATACTTTTGTTCCCTCTTTGCAGAGTGGCAAGGATTCTGAAACGCTTTGTCACATGACACGAGCGTATTGATGCCCTTGTGAGCGTAGTGCCTTGCCTGCCTGCTCACCTGTGCGTGTCACCGCAGCGTCCCGTGGCCGGCCCCCCACGGGAACACATCACCACCTGCAGCTTCTCCTCCCATCCCCACACCACGCCATACTCACCAACCACACGTGCCCAGAGGAAGGGTCACTAGCGGTCCCCTGCGGAGACCTCCACCATCACCCAAAGGGCACTATCCACACCATAGACCTTGTCGGGGCCTCCATCACCGTAGTATACGTCACCCTCCCCCAAATGCGGGTCCTGCACCACAGCGGGGCACACCACACCCCCTTTCTACAGCTTCCCGAATGGCCACAATACCGCCTCTTCCACCAGTACCTCACGCAGACAGCACAAGCAGCGGGACACACTCTACCGGGAAGCAAAGACATGCACACAGCCTACCGAGAATTCAAAAAGCAACACCCCCGACCCATCCCAGCGACACCGCCCTACGCACCCACCGGATCGAAACACGAACCCGTCCCCCCGGTGACGGGCCCAGTCCCACCACTAACCGTACTACTGGCCCCGAATGAAGCCAAACCCACGCAGACCACGGTCATCCAGCACGGGGCAAAATGGCGCATACCGAAACACCACATGACCGCCCGAGACCTACCACGGGTCCCCCATGATTCCCAGGGCATGCCACGCACATGTTGGGCCTGTGACCCCGAGGCACCAACCACACCATGGCCCGTACTACACCTCATAGCACGCCACCACACCCACCCCACAACCCACCTACCACCACAGGCCTACGCATGGGTAGCCCCATGGTTCCACCGCACCGACACTAATCCCACGGTAGCATGGAACCCCAACCACGCGCCCAAATGGCTCTTCACCACTGCACCCACATGGCCCCGCCCCGACCTGGCAGGAGTTGCCATCCGTTACAGCATGTAGGAGCCAGGCAGAACGGGCAAGCACGAACACCCCTACTATCCGCTCCACCACTCCTGCCACACACCGGAGCACCGAACACAAACCCTCACATGCCACGACCTAAACCCCGACACAGCCTACATCCTCCACTACATCTACTCCTACCTCAGACAAGGACAGCCGGAGCAGGGACTCATAGCCCTGTCCCCCCAAGCGAAACACAGCATCTCCAAAGGAATAGGGGTGTACGCCACCCCCATCCTGCAGCCCACAACCCCAGTGGCTCACCTCGCCACGGGCCTTGCCATATACGCCTACCTGCCCATGAACACATGCCGCCTCCCACTAACATCACCGGCGGACCGGCTCTTCTTCACCGACGCCTCAGGCGAATCCGCCCTCACGCCCATCACCGGGGGGGCCACCCTGCAGCTAACCCACACCGGGGGACACTACCACATGGACCACCACACGGGCCACACCACCTATGGGGCCTCCCCCCACGGGGAGCTAGGGGCCATGGCCGACGCCATCACCGAGATCGCGGCCCACCTACCCGCCCACTCCCCGCACATCGTCCGGGTCTGGTTCGTGGTAGACGCCACTGTCGACACACACCTGCTCCTCCGCATAGCTAGGCAACCACTTCACAAAGCCACCGCGACGAGCCTCGGCACCCAGGCACTGCTGCTCTGGAAAGCTCTTCGCAGCCTTCCCCCCTACGTCCAACTCCACATCGTGAAACAAGAGTCCCACAGACATCAATACGGAAACGGTAAGGTCGACAGCCAGGCAGTACACCAGCGCACAACACACCTACCAGCCCTCCAGATCCCTGACCTCGGCTGCAACCACACACACCTCCGACACGTGCCCCCTGTACCCGAGCCCCATCAGACCCCGGACTGGGTACCAGAGGACGCCCCCTATTCCTCCCACGACAGAGCATACCACTACCCCAACCCCATCCAACATCTCGCCCGCGTGCTCGGCGACGCAGACAGCCGGGCACACATCCAGGAGCTCCAGGACAGACTGCAAATCCCCCTCTACCACTCAGCGCTGCGCCCAGCAAACGTCCCAGCCCACCTCCAAAAACGACGCATCCAGCTCCTCAGGGAGCAACTACCATTCCTCACCAGGGTCGCCAGATGGCTCGCCCGCAAACACATCCACGTCCCCGAAGAACACACCCGTTGCCCGTGCGACCACACCACCCCGGAGGACTGGGAACACTTCAAGAAATGCCCCCTCCATACAGACAGGGACACGCTAGTGGGCTGGTCCCCGGCGGAAACCCTGCAACAACACGAAGGATGGCCAACCCACAGCCACGCACACCAGGCCACCGAACACCTCTTCCGGGACCCCCTGATCAAAGAAGCCACCATGAGAGGGGCGGTGACACAGGCCCTGCACCGACACCTCACCAAACACACGGAAAGCCCCATGGAGCAGCAGCACACCTCCAGCTAGAGGCAGTCCGCAGAGCAGCGGCCCAAATGGTACACCGCAAACACCTCCTGTTAACACACGCGGAGCAACTCACCGACCCCACCGCCAGGGAACACATGCAGCGTCTCATCCATTACCATGCCGTGCATGACCCAGACGTCCACTAACCCACTCCGCGCCCCGCACGCGCCCCCCATCTCCATCCACAGGTCTCCAAGACACCACCACAGCGCCCCGAGGCCCATCTCTCACCCAAGAAGCCACCCGGCACCGCCCAGTCCGGCCGAGTCCAACCAGGGCCAACCATGCATCGAAATAGACGCGCAAGAACCCGGCAGCCCATCCAGCCCACCCCCCCCGGACCCGGGGCACCCCCCCTTCACACCGGCTACCATCCGCGACCCCGACCTCCTCCGAGCAACCCTCCAAGACAGGGCCCCGACCACCCCCCTGGGCTGGTACCGCCTACAAGAGGACTGCACCAAGCTCACCGTCAAAGCCCTCCGGGACCTGACCACCCCAGGTAGCGGCCTCCACGAGACCATCGTAGACCTCGTACTCTGGCGAGCCCGCAAAAACACCCAGGGCCAGCACATCTGGATCCCCCCCATCGAGTGGGGCCAGGCCCTGACGCACGACACCGGCATCAACGTCACGCGTCAAGGGACCGTACGCCTACGACGGGCCCCAGCGGAGACGGACCACCCAGCGGACCCGAACCGCCCGGAGCAGTGGGAACAGGCCACCTCACCAACCCGCGACACCGCCCTCCGCGCCGCCGGCCTCCGCACCCCAGACGACGACCTCCCCCCCCCACCTACAGACAGTGACCACCCCCCGCCGGAGGTCTGGGTTACAGTCCTCGAGCGCGGCCACTACTACGTGATAGCCGCTCCGGCTACGTCCCCTGGCCCGCAATGGCTCATCCAAGGGACAGACACCACGTTCGCCCCAGAGACCGCCCCACCAGGGGCAGTAGGGGACCCCACCACCCAGCACAGGGTCCTCAGGGGCGTCCTCCGGCCAGGGGACAAGCCCCCAGCCCGCGTCCTGGCCCAAATCACCTCAGGGAAGGCGGGCTACCACCTGGGATTGGCCATGCTCTGCCTGACCCACTGAATCCAGTGCCGCTGGCCACCCACAGGGACCGTGCCCTGGGTTTGGGCCATCCCCACCGCCCACACGCAAGTCGAGGCGGGCCCGGACACACGACCAACCCCCCCCCCCCCAGACCGCAGCAGTCCCTCACCTGCGGGTACCACGCCATCCACAGGGTCCTCAACCGCGCGGGTGTTAGCCCAAAGCTAGCATACCCCCTTCCCACCACTGACCAAGAGGTCCACCAGATACCCAAGCTCGTCTGCGAAATCCTTGCCGCGGCAGCAGAAGACGGCAAGCTTCTCCTCCAAACCGCCCGACCTACAACTGGCCACGCAAGCGTGCCGCGGCGAGCGGACACATACACCGACACAGTACACCCCACCGCAAAATCCCCGCCCATGCCCCCCCCCTCTCGCTGCTCAACCGGAGACCCACACAAGCCCACCATCGCGCGCACCCCCGGGCCCCGCGACACGGGCCTCCACCGGCCGCCCGAACACCAGCACACGCCCGCCACACACCCACCCGCCGGACACCCCTCACCACCCCCCACACTCCACAACCCACACACGCCCGCCCAGAGGAGCCCCGCGCCCCGCGGCACGCCCACCCCACCCAGTGGCCCGCCCACGCCCCCCGCACACACCCCAGAGGACCCAGGCCCACCCCCCCCGGCCCCTGAATGCAGCCCACGCGAACTGTTCCCCCCCACGGATGCCAACCCAGACAACCTCGCACATTGCAGGACCCGGGCCCAGCCAAGCCCAGAAGGAGAAGGCCACAGCCCCGCGCCTCCCTCCCCCGCCGCTGCCAACCAGATCGGCCCGCCGGGCCGCCAGGTCACGACCGGGCCCCCGAAGCCGCCCGCCCCCAACGTACAGCCCGAGGACATGCCCTCCATCCTCCCCGCCGTGGCCGCAGCAGAAGCCGCCGCCCGCAAGCCCGCCCGCATCACAGCCCAACCCGCGTCCACCACCTCCTCCTCATCCTCAACCTGGTCCACCTCCTCCACCTTTTTTTGCTCTCATTGTTCACTTTAAGGTCCGTACTGGACCGCAGAAAGGCAGTTCGGGAGAAGAAAATACACAGAGTACTCTACACATGGCGATTGGGCCTTATAGGATACTATATGTGCTGCCTGCGCTGCTTGGGGTGTGTGTGGTGTGACAGGGGAAAAAGGGGGTGTCGTGGTGGGTAGGAGGAATGGTGGTGTCTATGATGGATGGTGGCTGGTGGGGCGAGCCCCGTGGTCTTGTGTTGCGGGCGGGCCCGTGAGTGATAACACTGGGTGAGACAGGGAGGACACTCGCATGTGTGGGAGGGGCCTGAGCTGTACCTGGGGATCTTGGGGGCTGTACCCTGGGAGGCACACAGTGTGTGTCACTGTTTCGGAAAGAATCCTAGCCCTTTAGAGAGTGGCTATCTCTGCAGTGAACCGTGGGTGTGTTCATTATATCAGGGTGGGATTGGGACCTGAAAAATGTGAGGACTAGGACTTACTGGGTCTTGCTTAATGAAAACCCAGCGTCTGGAGTACCTCAGGAAAAGAGCTTCTGGACGTTTCTAACTGAAAACCCGGGAAGCAGAGAAGCAATTAGCTGAAGTGGAAGAGCTCAACGTTGGAGACCTCAGTAAAGAACTCTGGGAAAATGAATGGCATACTTTGGACGTGACAGAATATTGAGATATGACAGTGATGTTGACGACTTGGAAGTAAGCTTTTGACTGACGGTAACGTGGGTCTCTGGCCCGTGCCACGAGCCAGAGAAGGTCGCCGTAGTGGGAATGCGTTGTGGAGAGTATGTGTCATGATCTGTGGGCGGTGTGTTTAGTAAATTGTGTGCCTAAAAAGCGGCTGTGTGTGTTGTGTGTCAGTGTGTTTGGCGTGACCGTGCTGGTGTCAGATGCATGTAGAGGTTGGCTGGACAATTTGCTGCCTACGGCACTGTTTCGAAAACCTTGCTGTTTCACCCCTAGGGGAAAAGACAACAGGCTTCAAGCAGTGGAGCGAGCTGCAAATGCGTTGAGGTATCGTGACCGTTGCCTTTGTCAGTGCAGTTCAACGGCGTCGCCAAAGCGTCGCCAAGGAGCCAGAGGCAGGCACACAGGCCATGATAAGTGCTGTGAGCATAGCTCAGAACAGTGGAAAGGGAGGCAAGGGCGAAGACGAACACGACGAAAAAACGCCGAAGGGACGCTGGTCCGGCACCTTGGGGTCACTGGCGTGCGACCTGTTTTGCACATTCATGCAAGTGCTCATTTGCATTGATGGCATAAGTAGAGGCGATATCAATAGCGCAATATGTTAAGCGATAGGCAGAATATAAGTCACTGGATTAGGCATGTTGCTCCTGCGTTGTCGTGCGCAAAGCCTTCAGCTCGAAGCTTCGGTTTAGTGCATTGAAGGCATTCGAGTCTTCGTTCGAAGTTGATGAACCCACAGCTGCACTGCCAGTCGGTCCAAGTGTTCGGCTGTCCCCACAGTTCTTTGACGCCGTCATTGAGGCCGTAGGATAGGCGTAGGAAGGTCACCGACGAGCCGTTGACAGCTGCTGACGCTGTGAACTGTTCGGAAGCGCTGGGCATTGCACGGCCGTGCGGAAGTTTTTCATGTTCGACAACAAGAGGAGGAAAGTGTGCTGGGCTTGCGAGTTGTTCTGGGTGCAGCAACTGACTTACTTCTGCAAACGAGGCGCTCAGGTTGTCTAGCGCGTAGTGCGGTGCCGAATCTGTTGAGGGCTGCCGAGTTTGTGTTTTGCGGCAGGCTCGTAAGAAAGCCGGCAAGGAGTAGATCTTCCGCCGTGTCAGTCCTTTTCGTCGTACGCGGCAGTTGCGACGGGAGCGGCCCTGCTTAGGCATACGCCGTAGCGGCGCTGTAGGGCGGAGCGACTGGTGCATTGCTCGGTGGAGACGCGAGATGAGCGTACAGAAACACACAACCAAAAAGAGAATGCTGGTGGAGAGAAATGCCGGGGCGGCGTCGACTTCAAGCACTGGGACTTGCTTCACTGAGGGTCGGGGGGCCCAGTTGTCATTGTTCTCTTCAGTGTAGTGATCGGTACACGGCTTTGGAGATCTCTGCTCTGGAGCGTAAATTTGTGTCAGGCAGGTCGTAGACGGCAGTGGCTCTTTCCGTGTAGGAGGGGGAGTCGACGCATGGTAGAGGCCTGTTGCGGGAGGTGTGACACAAGAGCGTGGGGTTCTGGGGAATTGATCTATTTGTGACAGAAGGCTGTGTAACTCGAGATGCTGGGCGACGGCGATCTTTAGCGTAGCAGAAG
Organism: Eutreptiella sp. 'Long Island Sound 2002'; assembly: GCA_964036045.1. Lineage (NCBI taxonomy): Eukaryota > Euglenozoa > Euglenophyceae > Eutreptiales > Eutreptiaceae > Eutreptiella > Eutreptiella sp. 'Long Island Sound 2002'. The sequence continues at coordinate 19,902,184 of OZ038398.1, read as the reverse complement.
CAGCGTCAATGTAATTCTCCAGCTGTTGAATCGGGTCTGCGAGGTGAGAGTTCTGTAGCTGGGCGGCGCTCTTCCAGTCATCAGATTCTGCGACTGATCGCTCCAGACACTGAAATGCGGACGATGAGAAATGACCCCAGTTGGCGCTGGGGTCGCTTTCAGTAACTGCCTTCGAGGACATCCAAATTCTTTCACATACTTAGACAATTCACGATTCCGCGCAGGCGACAGAATTTATCCAAGTGTCTTTCCACCTCCTCCACCTCATCCTCCGCACCCCCCCTCCCCGCCGCCCTCATCCTCAAGGCCACGGCAAAAGCCAAAGCCGCGGCCGCACGCACCGACCCCCCAGCCCCCACACAGGCAACTCGGGCACCCCGGCAACGCACCGGGACGACCCCCGACCCGACATCGGCGCCCTCACACCTCCGGACAGAGGTACTCTTCAACCTCGAACCGGACCCCAACCCCAAACCCGACCCCAAACCCAAGCCGGCGCCCACGCGAGCACACACAACACCACAAACGCAACGACACAAACCCAACCGACACCACCCCCACCCGGACCCTCACCCAAGCCAGGACCCCCCACCCACCGCAACCCACGCCCCCCTCCCACCGGCACCCACAACCACCGCAGAGGCGGCCACCCAGCACGACCCCGTCCAAGCCCTCGTCCGCATCCCCGTCACCAAGCGCCCCGTCATCCATCCCCCACAAACCACCACCACCGCCGGCCAAACCGACCCAGGGACATGGGACCCCTCGACCACCGTCACCGTCAAGCCCGGCCCCCGACCCGCCCCCCCTGCCCATCACATAGTGCAGCACCGGGGACTGCCAACGATGCCCAACCCCCCACCCCCACAAGGGGGACCGGAAAACCCGCAAGGGGTCCATGGGCCATACCCGCAACACCAACCCCACCACTACCCACACCACCACCACCAGCGGCCCCGGGACCACCACTACCAACACCATCCCCACCACTACCACTGCCCACCGCCCTACCCCACCGGGCCACAAGCCCTCGTGCACGAACAGCACCACCGAATGGGATGGCAGCCGAGCGCTCCACCCGCATACCCCACCTACCGCCAGGGGCCACCCCCCCCGTACCAGCCACCCCCCCCGTACCAGGAACCGTATCCCTATCCCTCCGGCCACCACGTCCACGCCGAAAGGGGCCCCCCGGGCCCAACCCCGCCAAGGACAGTCCCTCGACCCATACCACCAGCCGCTGCCGCCACCACACCCCTACGTGGCGGATCCATGGATGACGGGGGACCCCCCCCCCCCCAGTACCAGGCGGCACCACGCGAAGCCCCCCAGGAGCCGCCGACGCCTCCTGACTGGCCCGACTCCCCCCCCGCACGGCACACTCGCCCACGGCGCCAACACTCCCACTCGCGCCGCTCCCGCTCCCCCAGGGGCCACCATGACCCCCCGAGACCCCGCTCCCGTCGCTCCCGCTCCCCCGGGCACCACCACGAGCGCCACCGCCGTCCCATGTCCAACTCCCCCTCCCCCCACCGGCCATACAAGACCCCCACCCCCCGCCCCCACCACCACCGCTCCCACTCCCCCCGACGCCGCCAGGCACGCCACCGCCGCCCCACGTCCACCTCCCCCTCCCCCCACATGCCCCGCCGGGCTCCCCGTTCCCCCCGCCGCCCATACCCATCCACCACCCCCAGCCCCCGCCACCACCACTCCCGCTCCCCCGGACGCCACCAAGCGCGCCACCGCCGCCCCATGTCCACCTCCCCCTCCCGTTCCCCCCTCCGCCCGTACCCGTCCTCCACCCCCAGCCCCTGCCACCGCCGCTCCCGCTCTCCCAGGCACCGCCACCCCCGCCACCACCGCAGGTCCACGTCTTCCCCCCGCCGCTCCAGGACCCCGGGCAGGGACCCCTCTCCCCCCCAGGCCCCCGCCCACCTCGCCTGGTGGTCTCCCCCCGCTCTGCAGGAGCTCCGCCGCTGGGTGAAGTGGGCCAGGGGGGGGAAGGCACGAAGGGGTGCACATGGTGCATACCTTCGAGGAGGTGCGCACCCGCACCCCCGCAAACCCCAACGAGGCCGCCCCGGAGGCCATCATGCCGCAAGCGGCATAGGAGGCCCTCCTCCGCGATGCGGTCCAGGGCCTCCGCCCCCCCTACACCCCCCAAGCCGTCCGCCAGTGGCTCCGGGCCACCCACCCCCAGGCCTGGGCCGCCGGCGCCCCCTCCCCACCCGCCCCTCCCGCCACCACCACACCAGGAAGGGGCAGGACAAGGGCAAGGGAAGGGCAAGGGACACCAAGCAGCCCTCAGGCAAGAGGACACGGAGGGGCCCCAAGTGAGGGCAGGCACTCACAGGGACAGGACGCCGGAAGAGACACCACATGGGGGCAGGAAACCACCCAAGAACAAGGAAGGGGCGGGAGCGGGGACCAAGTCACGGAGGAAAAGGGCACCACGGCAGGCGCCACGACCCACACCCAGGAAGGGCATACCACGACAGGGGGAACAGCGCCGCCGCACCCCCGCCAAACACCCCACGACACCCGGGGACGCACGCCCCAACACACACCACCGAAGCAAGCATCGGACGCCGTGCGGATCACACCAGCGCACACCCACGAGCCACCGGAAACCACACGGAGAATGGAGGGCACACCTACACGGGGAGAACGGGCCACACCCACAGAGGAAGCCGCAGGGAACGCCGCCGCACGGCGCACCACCACGCCCTCACCGCCAGGCGACGACCCCGGCCGCCACAAGGGCCACCTCACAGGCACCAGAAGAGGACGAAGGCACGGCCACCGCGGCCAGGACTAGGGACCGAAACCCCCAAAAGGACACGGGACCAAGGCACAGGCCCCCAGGGAGGGCAACCCCACGGACCGTCACGCGATTGACCTACCCGACCCACCAGCCCGAGCGGCACGCCCGAGCCCCGACAGCACGGACCCAGCGAGACACCCACACCTAACCGCACCCCAGCCGCCAGCCAGCCACACTCCGGCCCGCACTCCGCACCACGACACAGGCCAGGCTGACCTCCACTGACCCACCGCGGCACCACGCGCGACCACGGCACACCGCACCACAGCGCACCACAGTGCAACGCGCCACAGCACGACGCGACGCGACGCGGCACAGAGCGGCACAACACGACACAACAGACCCTAACCTGAAGGACTAACCGAAGCCAGCCACCGCACACCCTGGAAGGCGCCGCACCAGCACGCCACACACCAGCACCGCAGGCCAGACACGGGGCCACAGCGCGCCTGGCAACAACGGTGGCGGACCACCCAGAAGATTAAAACCGGCACAGCAGAAGGGAAAGGACACGAACAACCCCAGCCCCCTAACCCAGAACCACAAGCAGCCGCCTGGCGCAGCCGCCCAGCCGGCAGAGCCAGGACCTAACCCGGCAAGAAGGGGCGCCGAGCCCACCGTGTACATAGCCCACTAGACCCATGGGGCCGGAGCGCGACCAAACAGAACGCAACTGAAAACAGCAGCCCGGAAGACAACACTGAATGCAGGCCAGTGCGTGCACCAACCCAGGGAAGGCAGAGGGAGGAACAGGCAAACGCCCCCCCCTAAAAAAAAACGGAGGGGAGAGGGGGAAAAGGCGCGACAACAACCCACAGCCACCAAACCGCCCGCCAACACCACCAGAGGCAGCCAACCCCCCACCCCCCCAGAAGGCACCGAAGACGGGACCACCAAAGAGGCCCAGGGGGACCACCCACCCAAAACTGGCAACACCAAGCCAGGAACAGCGGCCCACCGGGAAAAGGGACACCGAAAAAAAAAAGGGAGCCACCAGCCCATCCCAAAAGAAAGAGGATGGGGGGACAGGGACCACAAGGCCCGGGACAGGAGAAAAAAAAACAAAAGCGCAAAAAACACACCCCGACAACCCAGCCAAGAAGGGCTGGGCACAGCCGAGACCCGGGCCCAGCACACACACCCACACCGCACGCCGGAACCAGAAAAGGCGGGGGGCAAGCGGGGCGCCCACGAAACCACACACGTCCCATAAGCAGGCCGACACCGAACCCCAACCACGAACACCACAAACAGCCGACACTAGAGGGACAACACCACACACCGTGCCCAAACACACCCACCCAAGAACCCAGCCAGGACTGGCGGGGTTAACAAAACCCACACCCAACCGCCAACCGGACCCAAACACAAACGCCGCACAACAGTAGGAAACCCAGTGCCCACAGCCCGGGCACTGAGGCAGCCCGTGCCATGCAGGTGACCCGGCCAAACGAGATCCGGAGACCGGGGGTACGGCTGCATCCTAAGGCCTGCGCTTCTTTGGGACTCGAGGCGGAGCGTGCGACACCCAAGCGCCTCGGAACCCTAGTACCAAGAACGTGCATGCATGCCTTGGGAACGGGATACACCAGGAAGTCCGGTGAACCTCTAGGGTTCCGCCCAAAGGAGGGGACGTGCGCAAGCACGGGGGCACACCCTCCCGGCGAGATAAGCATGTCACGCTGGTGGCGATCAGCCCTCCCGGTGTTGCCCGGGGCCGCTTTGTTGGGGGCCAACAGTCAGGTCTAGCGGGATGTCAGCCGCCTCCCCTCTTCACGCGTGGAGCCTCTTCCTGTTCGTCACAGGGGCGACGCCAGGGGGAACCATGGGGCGCCTCTCCACGACCGAGTGCACCTACCTACCTACCTACCTGTGCGCTGTCGCGTCTGCTGTGCTGCGCGGTGTTCGATGGTGCTGCCTGTGGTCTCTGTTGGTTTGCCGCCAGCCCTCGTTGCCCGTTGTGGTGTCCTGGCGGCGTGTTGCGGCGTTGGTGTCCCTGGCTGGTGCAGTTTCGTGTCCTGTCGTTGGTGGTTGTTTGTCGTGGTGCGCTGATCCCCTGAGCTCTGTCCTTCGGTGCTGTGCCTCCGTGTGGAGTTTGCTCAGAAAATCTTCAAAGCTCGTGGCTTTTTTGAGCAATCTGGAGACTTGTTCTTGGAGATGAGGATCTTTGATGCCTTGAACAATGAGATAAGCTTTCACCCGATCCTTGGCTTTGGCTTTGCCAGTAAGCACCAAGTATCTACCAAATGCTTCCGCATACTTCACAATGTTGCGCCCATCGAATGGGGGAATTTACATTTTCAGAGCGTGACTGGTATCCTCCTCATTGTGATCCAACGGTTCCAGTTTGTTCAGACCTCCACACACTTTGTTAAATGTTGTAAAGGCCGATGACTCACGCGTGACAATGGGACTTTTCCTTGTAGGTGGTGAACAACTGGAGGCTGGCATACGCCGAATGTCCTCGGACGTTTCAGAGATCTTTTCGTTCATCCGATCAATACGCTTGAGTAACTTTGAAAGAAGTGGATCATCAGTCTTTGGGATTTCATCTCCAGACCTCTCAGAGAGAGTCTTGTGGAACTCGACTTTTGATTTTCCCTTAAGCGTCTTGCGCGTACGCCTCTCTCGTACTTCGGTAGCTTTGTGCTTCATTTTCTCCTTGAGATCCCTCAAAAAATAGTCTTCCAGCCAGTCGCTCATCTCCCCGTGCTCCTCTTCTGTCAAATCCCCAATTTCATCCCTAAGCCCTTTGCAAATTTTGTCTCAGGTAATTCACGAGACCCTCCGGAGATATCGTTGCTAACTTCTGAACTGGACGTCCAAAAAGGTACTCTGTGATCGTCTCCTGAGCCGTGACCCTTTGGTGTCGACATGGGTTCCAGTATAATGGTCGGTGGAATGAAAGGAACAGGTGTCGTGGTAGATCCTTACGGGAAACTCCGTAAACTCATGTCTGGAAATTAACTGGTCAAACGTCTGCGCGCGTGGCGCTCTTGAATTGAAGCTGCTGTCTTATTGAAGGCCAGCGTCTCTTGTAGATAAAAGAAATTCTGCATGTTCTCTTCTTCGACGCGTAAAACATGCTCCCGTTCTTCCAAACCAGCCAGTATCAAAGCATAAGGATCACCAATAGAATCCAATTCTTGTTTTCTCATGGGCCCATAACTTTCATATGACTGATATAATGGTTGCCTTTCCTGATTCGCCCCATCATTTTCTTGTGCGCCGTGAACGAAAGACCCCAGTGACGCTTGTTGATCGTCGACCTTGCTAGAACTCGCGAGGTCGATGCTTTGACGTGTGGAATCGATAAGTGCACAGTTGCATCCATACCTCTGGTACCACTGTTTCATTGCCGCTATGCATCTTGTTCCTCTGTTTGAATAGTCTCAGTAACTTCTGGATGAACTGGCTTCAGTGTTTGTTCCTGCTCCGTTTCAGGTACATAAAGATTTCGATGAAAAAAAAACCAGACCAAGACTTCAAGACGAGCAGAAATGGGATCAATAATACCAATAAAGAAGTTGTTGGGGCTGCAAAATGAACAGACAAACAATGGGTGATGTTTGGCCTTGCGCTTGTGTGTATGCATGCATGCATGCTTCAGAATCATTCAGGATTTTATAAGCGACTTCAGTCTGCACCCTGGAGATGGCTGAGACAGTGAATAGTGACATCAGATCATGGCAAAAAAGGAATACTTCAGAAATCAGGTCTCCTGTAAAGATGGTAAAACAGACGCAAGAAAAATGGATTCTCCTTAATAAAAAGTGATAGAAAATCACTCTAAATTTCTTCCAGTAACTTGCTGTAGCTCAGAAATAAATTAGTTCATGTCTTCAGAACTCCGTACGATTCGCCCGTGGAGTAAGCGGCACGCTCACGGGCCAAAATTGGTCAAAACATTGAAGTAGTCATATGACCACTCTATAGATGCAGAATTTACTGCTGAATCTGAAAATCACATTCATGTTCTGTAAAACAACCATATGTTGGAAAAAGACGCATATTACGGTACAGCTGAGTGTCAATGAGACTAGCCCCAAAAAAAATATATGAAGCAAAGGCCAACACCCATGTTGATCTATGTTACAAATAGTGTTCAAAGAAGAAAAAATGGAATATCAAGCAACAAATTATGGCATATAATACGGTAGATAAACCCTCATTCTGAATCAAAGTTAAGCTTTAAGTGCCTTTCAACCGTATTGGAAGTGATCAAGTTCCATGCATAAAATTTCCCCCAATGTCTCAACCAAACTTTAATAAGGATGAATACCATTGCTCCATATGAAACCAATGTTTTGAGAAATTGTTGCTCATTCATGGACTTTTAACACCCCTTCCAGCCTGAATGCACACTCTGTGTGAAGGCGCCGTCCAAGAATGATTTCCATGTTCCAAGTGACCAACAGATATCACCTCAGTCCGGCGTCGATGGGGTCCAACCTTACTAAAAATTGGGAGTTGAGCAAACCATAAATGACCAAATGTAGACCAAGATGAGTCATTCAAGCGGTCTCAGGATACTACAGTGGCGTGCTTGTATGCTCTTGTAGTCGTGAACGACGTTCCTGGTTGAAGTAGTCGGAAATCCACTTCTGATCCAGGCGCTTCACCCAATCAATGTCACCAAATCCAATCAATCTGGGCAGATGAACACAGTATTTGAGCCATGTAAACAGTGAAGTAGGCACCCTAGATATCAGGCCAGTACCTCAGCTGTCAGGTGGTCATATGCATTGCTGGGGGCCTGCACTGGCAGCCTTGAAACTGGAGCATATGAACTGGAGCTTCAGATCCCACACTATAAATGTACCAGGATGCCTCCATCCAGCCACATGAATCAGCCTGCCATAGCAGAAATGCCAGGGCGTGAGGACTCAGCTTGTCGCTGCACGTGTACTACGGCGTGTCCAGACTTCTACCAAGTTGCTTTACATGTTGCCCTCAACGTGTAGACCACTGGTTGAGTTCAGGTTGGTGCCCTGGGCGTAACTCCCTCCAAAGCCCCAAGACTCACCTTGTAGCTACGTCAACTTGGCTTCAGGTTGACGATAGGTGCTGCGAAGTAAAACCAGAACGAAGTAATATGCAAAGTACTCTCCAACGATGAATTAACCAAAAGATTTTAGGAACCTCACAAACCCCAGGTTCCTTGATAATTGGCTCCCTCCAACTCAACTCCCTCCAGAACTTGTCGTAACTCCAGGCTGTGCCGTTATGCCAGTCATATCCGCCTTTAAAGACTGTGGAATAATTGTCCTTGAAACTTCTTCAAACTCCTTTCTTTCTGGTCTCCAGATTGTTCTGCTGACCTTTCTGGCAACGCGGGCGACTCAGCGTGCAGAAAGCCCAGCAGTCCCTCCAAAATAACCACGTGGACCAATAAATACCAAATGAGGTGTGGAAGACTTTCCATGCCTTAAACTGTGCTTTTCCGAGTATTTTCTAAACTTCAATGGTTGTTCTGCAGAATGAAGTGAAGTTCTGCAGGTTTTCAACTTGGTGCGGCAGCAGAAGCACAAGGGCATGAAAAACGCTTGAAGGTACTCTCTCCTCATCAGTGTCTTGGAACTTACTCAAGGTAACCAGTCTTCTGTCATACCAGCAACTGTAGGTCCTTTTGTACGTTGCCGTTTCCCTCGGCGCTGCTATGAAATCTTCTTAGAATGTAATACGACACGGTGTAAAGATCGCGTAAGGTCGCGCGCACAGCTGCAGAATGTAGATAGACCCAGAAAGCGTGAATGATTTGTGATTAGTTTGATGAATAATGGTATCCTTTTTTATTGTAAATTCTTGTGTTGAATACAGAAGTCCGGGATGACATTATGTTTTGGATTTACTTTGCTGCATGTCTGCGACACATTAGATTTCTAAAAGAAGGAGTTCAAATGAAAGGATATCAAACCAAAATCAAGATCAGTAACTATCACAATGGGAGAGCAAGGTATTTCCATTACAATCCCGGACTTCGAAACGTTTTGAAGGTACTGCTGCAGTACGGCTACGCAAAGGGACGCCTTCATTGAGAACGGCGCCACATGGGGCGCTGCCGGCAGCACACCAGCGCCGCCTTCCAGCAGACGGCGCCACGGACAGTGTGGGGAGGCCGCCTGCAGGAGTTTCGCGCTGAATACCTTAGAGAGCAGGACGGCAACGAGGGTCATTGATAGAGAGATGCCGCCTGCAGGAGTTTTCCGCGTTGAACGCTTTGCACAGCAGGCCAGCGACGAGGGTCATTGATGGACAGACGCTGGTGACAGGAGTTGCGGTTGTTTTTCATTTTTGCTGAGCGTGTGCATTTGTGCGTGCGTACGAGGTGTCAAGGCGTTAACGTAGCTTGCTTGAGTCCAGCCTGTATTGCTTTTCAGGTTGAATGTCAGTGGTTTCGTTTGCATTTTTATACATCGTGCGCATTAGCATAGTTGTCGTTTGCGTGTTTGTAGTTTCTAACCTCTTGGTGTCTGTTATGCAGGTCAGGAGGTGAGCAGTGCAAATTTGCAGTGGAAGTGGGTATCATCAGTGTTGGATAAAGAATGTGTTCAGGTATGACTGGCAATTGGCACGTCGTCTTTTTTTTATATGATATGCATGTTTAGTTCCTCCTTGTCTTTGCAGCACCAGCAAGTGGATATCAATGAAGGGTCCTGAATTCGGGGCAGGACCGGATCTAATCAGGTGCAGGTTAATGGGTTTTGTAGAGTCTTTCAGGTTTTCCTTTTTGCACTGCACGACTGAGATCAACAACGGAACCACCAGTCCACTTGCTGTGTATGCTGCAGGGCAGGCAGGGATTTTGTACATTAGCTAACCTCTACAGGCAGGCAGAAAATTGTTGAAGATTTTCTGACAGCCCCCTCTTTTTTTTTTCTTCTTTTTCCAAGGGGCTTTTAGTGCTGCATTGCCTGCTTAGCCGTTGCTGCGGGCAGTTTTCTGTTTGTAGGCAGGTTAGTACTGTAGGGGTGCAGTGTTGTTTAGCCCCACCCCACACAGTTCCACCCCCACCCCCACTCTAACTGGTATGTAGGGCTGCAGTGTACTTCTGTACTGCAGCATGCCACAGTAGTTTTTTTTTGGGGTTTGTGTTTGACTTTTTTGTTTGACACCCTGTTCTGGGCTATGTACAATGCTTAGCCCCCCCCCCCCCCCTTACTAGTGTAAAGATCTGAGTGTCTATTTTCCTTAGTCAGCCATTTGCTGAGATAAACCCCAGCAAATAGCTTGGGAAGGGAGTGTAATAGGACACGGTGTAAAGATCGCGTAAGGTCGCGCGCACAGCTGCAGAATGTAGATAGACCCAGAAAGCGTGAATGATCTGTGATTAGTTTGATGAATAATGGTATCCTTTTTTATTGTAAATTCTTATGTTGAATACAGAAGTCCGGGATGACATTATGTTTTGAATTTACTTTGCTGCCTGTCTGCGACGCATTAGATTTCTAAAAGAAGGAGTTCAAATGAAAGGATATCAAACCAAAATCAAGATCAGTAACTATCACAATGGGAGAGCAAGGTATTTCCATTACAAGAACTGACCTCTCCTCGTTCCTTGTTGTCCGTGGCAGTGTCTTCGTTGGGTTCCTCCGCGATGGACTTCTTCTTCAAGGTGCTGCTGATCTGCCGAGCCTGCCGTAGCGCTGTGTCAAAGCGATGTGCGTGTGCCAAACAGTAATCCACCAAAACATGATTGAGCTTTGTATCATCATGCACCAATGCACGCGCTGATTCCCAAGTGCTCTCGCTTGTGCGATAGCCTTCTCACTTTGTGAAAAAGCGCCAGCCTTGCCGATATTGCCCTCTCAGGATCTGTTCGACGTGATAAGCTCCAATTCTCTTCATCTCCGTCTGATTGTAGAATGGTATATCCTGCTCATTCGCCACGATGTCCTGTTCATCAGCCAACGCTGCTCGCTCATCATAATTCAGCATGTCTCTGTCTCCTACTTCTATGGTGTCTTCATCATAGTCCTCCACCAGCTTAAACGGGAAGCGCTTCAGGAACTCAAAGGCAACAGGTACTTCTCCGCCCAAAGTAGGGCTACAACCCGCTGTAATACCGCCAGTGCTGACTCCAGTAACAAGGTAAGGACCATACCACATAACATCCTTTGTGGCACCCTTCGGTACCTCCAATAGCTTGAACCTCTTTCTGCTCACCAGCAGGTAGTCACCCATGTTGAAAACTGCACGTTTCCTCCTTTTATTGCTGCGCTGGAACCAATTCGCTCTTCCTTTCCTCAAATGGGCTTGCACTACTTGTGCAATTTTGTTTTGTTCTTTGACCCAGTCTTGTACTTGAACATTGCCTTCATGTGGAAAGGGTTGGTCCAAACGTAGTGTAGGTCTTTCATGGAAAACGTCTCCTCGTGAATATCCAGATTTGCCTCTCTGTTTGTGGTTCATACATATGACCACGTAGTCGTTCAGTTGCATCCAATTGCTGGTTTTGCTGCTCTGCCTCACGATACGGACGTCTCCTTTGCACTCATCAGTCATCCTTTCGCATAGTCCGTTTGATTGACGGCGAAAAGGTTGTAAAAAAGAAACTTCAACTTTCATTGCGGCAAATACATTGCGGTACCAGCCATAGTCTCCCTTGAAGCGAATATCCTTGTCACTGTGAATGCGAGCAGGTGGACAAAAAAGTTTTCTAAATAGCTGAAAATGAAGGTAATTAGCATAAAAAGCGGCTAGGCAAAAAAGCGCGCTGCGAAACGTGTTAAAACACGACCAAAAATGTTTCGGCCTGAAATAGGTGAATAGTTGACGCTGTAAGCACCATTGCGAATTCAGGAGTAGAGCGTTGTGCCTCTCGCGCTAATGCGCCGTATACATAAAGAAAAACGCTTCGCCACCAGCGTGTAAAAACCGAAAAAATATTTTCCAACACGCCACGCCCTCGGCCTAGTTCCCTCTCGCTTTCTTGTCTTTTCCATGTACCTCCCCTTCCCGCTCCCACCCCACGCTCGCCGTTTTCGCCCTCCTTCTCGCTGCAGGCTGGAACGGGCAACACGTCAAGACTCAAGTCAAGTCAAAAAGGGGAAAAAGACAAAAGACGACGAAGACCACGCCATCAACGTCGAGGCCGCGGGGTTACACGTAAGACAGTGAGCTTGAAATGGTCTTGCTGCCTGCCTGCATGTGTGCGTTGGGTAGAGTATAATTTTCTTTTATTTTCAAAAACGGAAAAATGGTTTTTAAAGGATGAAGGAACACCTGCAGCAAAGGAGAACACATGGTACGGCACAGCAGCACGGAACCAGAAGGTGCCACAGCACCACAGAACACAGCACGGCACAGCACGACACCACGACACACCAGGGCAGCACCACCACACCACAGAACGCCCAGGGGGACACCACAACACACAGCGACACACAACAGCACCAGGCACCAACAACAGCGCAGACCAAACCGGCACCGAAGAACACGACGCGCAGCGCGACACAGCACCGCACACACAGGGAAAGGACACAAACCAACACCAACAGCAAAGGAAAACGGACAGCAGGGCACCACAGCACGGCACCACAAGGCAACACAGCACCACAGAACACAGGGCACAGCACAGGGGAGCGGGGCACCGCAACAAACCACACCACACAGCAGGGCAGCAAGCCGGGCGGCCAGGCAGGAGCACCCGCGACAACGCAGGCCAGTGGAACACAACTGCAGGCAACCAGCCCCAGCAACGAACACCCGGCAACCACAGGCAACAACACACAGCACCAGCCAGCGCGAACGAAACAACAGGACACCATGCCGCACGACAGGCGGCACACCAGAACAACGCAGCACCGCATCCCAGGACAGAACACAACTACGGGCCACGCCAGGGGACCAGGCAACGGCAACAGGGGGCAGCAGCACGGCGCAAGAACCCAGCCCAACACAAGCACGCCAGACGGCACCGGGCAAAACACAAAACACACCACGGACCGCAGCACCACACGACACGACCCACGACAACACACAACACAGCGCACCACAACCAGCCGGGGGCAACCGCCGCAGAACAAGACCAGAGGACAAAGTACACAAGCAGGGCACCAGAGCCAGCACGGGGAAGAAAAACCCCGCCAGCACGGCACCACCGGGCAACACGACGGACAACAACACACAGAGCACAAGCACAACCAGGGAGCACCGAACGACACAGCGCAAGCGCAAACCGGCCCCCGCCGGGGCACAAGGCCCGCAACATCACACACCACGACACCCCACAGCCCAGAACACACGAACCAGCCCCAGCACTGCACAACGGGCACACCACGGCAGAAAAAAAGCCGAAGGAAAAAAAACAAACAAAAAACAGGAGCACCGCAAGCTAAAAAAAGGGGGGGGGTTGGGGGAGGGGGGAGAAGGAGGAAAAGACAAAAAAAAGGGGGGGGGGACGGAGGACCACAAGACGCCAAGGCCCAGGGCACTCCGGGCCGGAAACCACGGAACGGCAGAGACAAGGGGGCGCACAAAGGAAAAAAAAAGAAAACAAACAAAAAAAGGGGGGGCGGGCGGGAGGACCACAAGACGCCAAGGCCCAAGGCACCCCGGGCTGGAAAAAACACGGAATGCCAGAGACAACGGGGGCGCACAAAGGAAAGGAAAAAAAAGCCAAAAGGTGGGGGGGCGGGCAGGAGGACCACAGGACGCCAAGGCCGGAGGCACCCTGGGCCGGAAAAACCCAGAACGCCGGAGAAAACGGGGGCGCAAAAAAAAAAAGAAAAGAAAAAAGAAAAGAAAAAAGCAAAAGCGGGGGGGCGGGCGGGAGGACCACACGACGCCAAGGCCCAAGGCAACCCGATGTTAACCACGCAACTGAATTGCTCCACGGCTAGAACTATGTGGTGGTTAACACCCGGGCCGGAAGACACGGAACGTGAGAGACAACGGGGGCGCACCAAGGAAAAGAGAAAAAAAACACGCAACAACAACCACAAACAGGGCAACCCCAGCCCAGAGGAGGCCAAGCAAACAAAGGGCGCATCAAGACCAGCCACAGGCAAGGGTGAGGCGCACCGAAACGCGCCAGGGAGGCTGCGCCGCCCGACCCGGCCAAGGGGGGCACGCCCACGCACACATGCACGGGACCTGGGCATGGCGTCCTCCGACCCGCAGGGGGAGGTGTCGGCATCCACACGAAACAGCCCCGGTGCACCGGCTAAGTCCCCCGTCGAAAAATGGGCGGTACGGGAAACCGGACGCGTCAGTGACCGGGTCCACACACACAAACCATCGCAGCGCACGCAGCGAAAGACTGATGCTGGAGGGACCCGCCAGGGACGACCCCATCGCGGGACACCGAACAGCCACAACGCGGGGCGAGCCTGGCGCCCCTGCCTCGGCGGGGGCCAGCGGCAGGGACAAAGAGCCCGGTTTTCGACCGGCCTCCACGTGCCCCGCGCAGCCGCACAGTAAATCCGGGGGCGCAAGCCCCTGCGGTGGGGAAAGGCACCACGGCGTAGGGACAGCTGACCGGAGCACCGAGAGCGACCGGAGCGGACGAGGCGCGGCGCACCAACGCGGGGCCACGAGGCACGCCAGAGAGGCACGCCGCCGGCCACAACCAAGGCACACTGACAGTTGCCAAGCAACAACGGCCACCGGGTGCCGCAAACCCGGGCAGCGCGCACAACACGCAACAAACCACGGCACAGGAACAGGTGCCAGGCAACACCCGACCCACAAACCAGAAACCGCAGCCAGCAGTGGCGGGGTACAAGCGGAGCGCCCACACAAACACACAGCGACCCCAACACCCCAGCCAGGAGCGGGGCGCAGCGTCAAACCGGAGCCCAAGCACACACACCCACACCGCACGTTCCAGGTAGGTAGGCGGGTAGGTGCACTCGGTCGTGGAGAGGCGCCCCAGGGTTCCCCCTGGCGTCGCCCCTGTGATGAGCAGCAAGACGCTCTGCGCTTGAAGAGGGGAGGCGATTTTCATCCCGCTAGACCTAACTGGTGGCCCCCAGCAAAGCGGCCCCGGGCAACAGGGGGAGGACTGATTGCCGCCAGCGTGACGTACTTGTTTCGCCGGGAGGATGTGCCCCCGTGCTTGCGCACGTCCCCTCCTTTGGGCGGAACCCTAGGGGTTCACCGGACTTCCTGGCGTATCCCGTTCCCAATGCATGCATGCACGTTCTTGGTACTGGGGTTCCGAGGCGCCTGGGTGTCGCACGCTCCGCCTCGAGTCCCAAAGCACCGCAGGCCTTAGGATGCAGCCTTACCCCCAGGATCTGGATCTCGTTTGGCCGGGTCACCTGCATGGCTCGGGCTGCCTCAGTGCCCGGGCTATGGACACTGGGCTTCCTGTTGTGTGGCGCTTGTGTTTGGGTTTGGGTTCTGCTTGGGCTCGGGTTTCGGCTGCGCCCCGCCACTCCTGGCTGGGGTGTTGGGGCCTGTGTGTGCTTGTGTGCGTATTCCTCCTGCACCCCGCCACTCTGGCGGGGGTGTGCGGCGTGGGTGTGTTTGCTTGGGCTCGGGTTTCGGCTGCGCCCCGCCACTCCTGGCTGGGGTGTTGGGGTGTGTGTGTGTTCGTGTGCGCGCTCCGCTTGTACCCCGCCACTCCTGGCTGGGCTGTGCGGTGTGGGTGTGTGGTTTTGGGCTCGGGTTTCGGCTGCGCCCCGCCACTCCTGGCTGGGATGTTGGGGTGTGTGTGTGTTGGTGTGCGCTTTCTGCTGGTACCCCGCCACTCCTGGCTGCGGTGCGCGGTGTGGGTGGGTGTGCATGGGCCCTGGCTTCGGCTGCGCTCCGCCACTCCTGGCTGGGGTGCTGGGGTGTGCGCGTGCGCGCTCCGCTTGTACCCCGCCACTCCTGGCTTGGGTGTGCGGCGTTGGTGCGTGTGCTTGTGCTCGGGTTTAGGCTGCGCCCCGCCACTCCTGGCTGGGGTGTCGGGGTGTCTGTGTGCTGGTGTGCGCGCTCTGCTTGTACCCCGCCACTCCTGGCTGGGGTGTGCGGTGTAGGTGTGTGTGTTTGGACTCGGGGTTCGGCTGCGCCCCGCCAATCCTGGCTAGGTCGTTGGGGAGTGCATGTTTGTGTGCCCGCTCCGCTTGTACCCCGCCAATCCTGGCCGGGTTGTGCGGCGTGGGTGTGTGTCCTTGGACTGGGATTTCAGCTGCGCCCCGCCACTCCTGGCTGGGTCGTTGGGGTGTGCATGTTTGTGTGCGCGCTCCGCTTGTACCCCGCCATTCCTGGCTGGGCTGTGCTGTGTTGGTGTGTGTGTCTGGGCTCCGGTTTCGGCTGCGCCCCGCCTCTCCTGGCTGGGGTGTTCGGGTATGTGTGTTTGTGTGCGCGCTCCGCTTGTACCCCGCCACTCCTGGCTGGGCTGTGCGGTGTGGGTGTGTGTGCTTGGGCTCAGGTTTTGGCCGCGCCCCGCCACTCCTGGCTGGGAAGTTGCGGTGTGTGTGTGCTGCTGTGTGCGCTCTGCTTGTTTCCCGCCACTCCTGGCTGGGGTGTGCGGTGCTAGTGTGTGTGTTTCGGTTCGGGTTTCAGCTGCGCCCCGCCGCTCCTGGCTGGGGTGTTCGGGTTTGTTTGTGCTGGGATGCGCGCTCCGCTTTTACCCCGCCAGTCCTGGCTTGGGTGTGCGCTGTGGGTGTGTGTGTGTGAGCTTGGTTTTCAGCTGCGCCCCGCCACTCCTGGCTGGGGTGTTGGGGTCTTTGTGCGTTTGTGTGCGCGCTCCTCCTGTACCCCGCCACTTCTGGCCGGGGTGCGCGCTGTGGGTGTGTGTGCTCGGGTTCGGGTTTCGGCTGCGCCCCGCCACTCCTGGCTGGGGTGTTGGGGTGTGTGTATGTTCGTGTGTGCGCTCCGCTTGTACCCCGCCACTCCTGGCTGGGGTGTGCGGTGTGGTTGTGTGTCTTTGGGCTCGGGTTTTGGCTGTGCCCCGCCAGTGCTGGCTAGGGTGTTGGGGTCTTTGTGCGTTTGTGTGCGCGCTCCTCCTGCACCCCGCCACACCTGGCTGGGGTAAGCGCTGTGGGTGTGTGTGCTCGGGCTCAGGTTTTGGCTGCGCCCCGCCACTCCTGGCTGTGGTGTTGGGGTGTGTTTGTTTCTGTGCGATTTTTGCTTGTACCACGCCACTCCTGGCTTGGGTTTGTGGTGGGTGGGTTTGCTGTTGCCTGGCACCTGTTCCTGTGCCGTGGTTCGTTGCGCGTTGTGCGCCTTGCCCGGGTTTGCGGCACCCGCTGGCCGTTGTTGCTTGGCACCTGCCCGTTTGCCTTGGTTATGGCCGGCGGCTTGCCTCTCTAGCGTGCCTCTTGGCCCCGTGTTGGTGCGCAGCGCCTCTTTAGCTCCGGTCGCTCTTGGTGCTCTGGTCGGCTTTCCCTACGCCGTGGTACCTTTCCCCATCCCGGGGGATTGCGCCCCCAGATCTACTGGGTGGCTGGGCGGGGCACGTGGAGGCCGGTCGAGAACCAGGCTCTTTGTGCCTGCCCCTGGCCCCCGCCGAGGCAGGGGCGCTGGGCTCGCTCGGCGTTGTACCCGTTCGGGGCCCTGCGATGGGGTTGTCCCTGGTGGGTCCCTCCAGCGTCCGTCTTGGGCTGCGTGCGCTGCGGTGGTTTGCATGTGTGGACCCGGTCACTGACGCGTCCGGTTTCCCGTACCGCCTGTCTCTCGACGGGGGACTTGGCCGGTGCACCGGGGCTGTTTCCTGTGGACGCCGACACCGCTCCTTTTGGGTCGGAGGACGCCACACCCGGGTCCCGTGCGTGTGTGCGTGTGCGTGCTTTCTTAGCCGGGTCGGGCGGGCCGGCCCCCCTGGCAAGTTTTGGTGCGCCTCACCCTTTCCTGTGGCTGTTCTTGGTGCTCTCTTTGTCTGCTCGGCCCCCTCCGGGCTCAGGTTGCCCTGCTTGTGGTTTTTCCTGTGTTTTTTTTTTGCGCCCCCCTTGTCTCCGGCGTTCCGTGTTTTTCGGCCCCGGGTGCCTTGGGCCTTGGCATCATCTGGTCTGCCCCCCCCCTCCTTTGTTTTTTTTTTCCTTTTTCCTTCTCCCCCTCCCCTGTGAGGGTTTTTCTTTGCCTGTTTTTTTTCGCTGTCCTGATTTTTGTTTGTTTGTTTTTTTCTCCCCCTCTGTCTTTTTTTTTTTTTTTTTTGCCGTGCCGTGCTGTGCTGACTGTGCGGTGCCGGGCTGGTGTGTCCTGGGCTGTGGGCCGTGTTCGGGTGTGTTTTTGTGGGCCTTGTGCTGCGGCGGGGGCCGGTGTTCGCTTGCGCTCTGTTGTTCGGTGCTCCCTGCCTGTGCCTCCTCTTTTTGTGTCGTTGCCTGTTGTGTTGCGCGTGCCCGGTGGCGCCGTGCTGGAGGCGTTGCTCTTCCTTGTGCTGCCTTCCGTGGGTGCCGTGTGGTGTTGCCCCCCCCCCCCCCTCGGTTGCTTTGCGCGGGTTTTTTTTTGCTTGTTCGGTGTGTGCTGGTTGTGCCCCCCCCCCCCGCGGCTGGTTGTGGTGTCCTTTTTTATGCTTTGTCTTGTGTCGTGTCGTGTGGTGCTGCGGTCTGTGGTGTGTTTTGTGCTGTGCCCGGTGTTGTGTGGCGTGCTTGTGTTGGCTTGGGTTCTTGCGCCGTGTTGTGGTGGGTCGTGTTGTGCTGTTTTTTCTTGTGCTTTGCTGTCGTGCGTTGCTGCGTTCTCTGCTGGTTTTTTTTTTCTTGCGTTGTTCCTTGCCTTTTCGTTGTGCTCCGGGCTGTTCCTGTTTCTGTGCTCTGGTTGTGCGGTGCTGTGCTGGTGTGCCTGCGGCTTTGCTCTCTGTGTGTTGCTCTCTTGCCCCTGCGGCGTTGGCTGGTGTTTTGTGTTGTTGTCTGTTGAGTTTGCGTGTTTGCTGTTGGGCCTGGCTGTCCTATGTTGTCTCCTGGTGAACCCTGGTGTCGTGTTTGGGTGGTGTGCTGTGGTGTGTCCCTAGGTGCTGTGCTGCGCCGTGTTGCTGCGCATTGTGCCGCCTGGCGTTGTGTTGTTGTGCGCTGTGTTGTTTCGTTTTGCTCTGTAGTTAGATTTGGCACCCTCCTCAACAACACCAAAGTAATGGGCTCATAGAATTGTAGTCTTCCAGCTTAGTCCATAGCAAAAAGGGACTATGAAACACAATCATTATTTACACTCATGTGCACTCCTTACCTCTCTTCCACTCTCACCATACAAATATCCCTCTTGTAGTAAAATACACCTAGTTAGGACTTACCTAGGAAGCACCACGTGCTCCCTGGTGTCGCCGCCAGGGGCCTCTCCTCTATCTATCTCTCTTCTCTCCTCTTGTATTTCGAGTTTGGCTTAGGCCTAGGTATACTCTTGGGATCCCCCAATACATGAAACATGCTTGGGACCCACCAAATAGGCATTAAAATACATGTAGAAGTAGGGACAACCATGGAAAAGGGTTGTAGAGTAAATAGATGTCCCTTAGGGGCCTTAGACACTCCTTCGAAGGTAGTATGTGTGGTATCACTCACAAAATGAGTCGATCATGCATGACATGCATGACAATCCATGATGTCAAAAATGTGATCATCCAAATTCAAAGAGTTATGAAAAATGAATAATATAACCTTCTTAGGAACCCATAAGAGTGGGGTTGTGGTTGTGTTAGTTCTGAGCGAAAGTGAGGTTTTGGGTTGGAATGTGAAAAACACATGCTAGGGCGCCAGCATGTCATGACACATGATGCATGATGAATGATGATGATGATGAATGATGATGAATGATCTGAATCTGCTCTGAGGTCAAATAAAGTACACTCTGAGTTCAAAATATATACTCCATGGGGCTCAATCTCACTCCGTCCCCGACTGAAGCCCTCGAATTCAGGAGTAAATACTCAGAAAAATAGGCTGAAAAATGATATTGTGGCCATAATCATATGCAGCCCTGTGAAATGTCTTAGCATTTACTATTCAGTCCAGAACTGGACTACCTTCAATACCAAGTATGATCACTGCACCTCAGTACCACAGTAAAGAATGAGTGGAATGACTTCGGAAAGCATGCATGTGAGTTACCTTTCTTACTATACCACTCTTACCACAGCACAATAGGTGATTAGTTTGGAGCTAAAAATGCAAATACCAGAAGTTCTAGAAAGATTGTGCTCAAAGTGATATATAAAGCATGGACAAGGCGTAGGAATCCTTAGGGAAGCCTTACATAACAAATGTGAATACCGATTTTATGAAAATCAAAGTGAAATCGGCAATGAATAACGCTTGAAATGCACTTCAAAATGAACCGTAGCTGACCTTCTAACTCGCCAGGAACCAAAACTTGAAAAGAATATTTGGACACCTGAAAAGCGCAAAGTGTAGCACTGGGAGTTCTGACGACTCCGGTAACAGCGCGCGTCCGCCGTGCGGGACTGGGGGCGAAGCCCCCAAAGTCCAAAAACTTTTGAATTTTTTGTAAAAAGTCCTTCTGAAGCTGCAAAAAGCGCAGTTTTGTAAAACAAAGAATTTGGAGAACAACGAGCAGCGAAAAACGCGATTTTAAGTGAGGCTTACAGACAGGCAAAAATTTTTGCGCGGGGAGGGTGCACAGTACAGCCATACGGTAACTGTACGTTTTGCGCGCATCAATTCACCACTGTGCGTTTAATAGGCGAGTTTGAACATCAGCCTCACATAGCACAACAGAAATGAAACATGCGTGTTGGTTAGAGGTTGCACAACACGCGTAGCATGTTTTTACCTTGCTTTGCAGTCTTTTGCACGCTCTTGGTGCCTCGCAAGGTCTGGCTTGGGCTGGCATTCAGGCAGGATTCAGGAGGGAAACAGGCCGTCACGCATGCAAAATAGCAGCGTACGCCGCGTCGTGCACACGTAAAAACTCCGAATCCAAGTAGGATAGAGGGTAAATCCTTCATAAGGGAAACATTTAAGGTTTGGGAGGTAGGGAGAACCTTTCTTGCTCGCTCTCCAGGATAGTGTGCATGCACAGCAGAGGCGCCGCTATATGCGTCACTGTCCTCTGTTTGTTTGTAGTGGTGGATTTGTGGCGGAATGCCTGGTGAATCGTTCAGTGCATGCATATGCTCACGTGCAGGCACCCAAAACACTCATATGTCTCACCGTGCCGCTCACACATGTAGCGTGTGTTAGAGAGTGTAGGACCGTTGCAACTCAAAAAGTCCAATGAAACTCTGGGGTGAAATTCCTCACTTGAAAGCTGTTCGGTTTGAGTTGCACGAGTGTGGGAGGAATGTGGAGTGGAGAGTGGGATGTGGGTTGGAGGCGTTAGCAAGGGGCGCTCCTGCAAAGGACTACTCCTTTGTAGAGTTTTAGGATCAGCGAGTGGGAGACTGGGAAGGCAGGGGATTGGAATGGGCAAGGGTGTTCGCGTTGGTCAGCATACGCTGGCCCTTGTTCCCACGCCCATCTGATCCCTGACGGTTTTTTCCTGGTCTCCCCGTGTGTGACCCTCTCTCTTTTTTTTTTTGGGTAGCCCCAAGGTAGAGACCCTGAGGTAGATTCACACACATGCTCGCCCTGCACCGCACATCCACGCACAGCACTGCAGACACATACTCAACACAACACACTTTTGCGCGCCATTCACTCACTCTGCACGGATCACGTTGAGCTTCGGTTCCGTGTCCACACTTGCACGGGTGTCATCGGACCAGACGCGAGCTGCACCCAAAGAGTTCACTGTTTGTTCAGGGATGCTTGGTGTTAGCTCCAACTTGACTTGCCCTGGCGTGGGCGTTTGTGTGGGAAGTTGTAGGATCAGGGTGTCTTGCGGTGTAGGATCAGGCGTCAGCGTCTTTGACGGTGGATGCCCAAGGCGGGGAGGTTTGCAACCAAGGGGGTAGCCGTAGTTGTGGTTGGGCGGCCCATGCAAACTCTGCTCGTCCTGCAGCCCACCCAGTTCCTGGGGGAGGTCCCGTCCCTGGGGAACACCAACCCTGCCCCTCCGGTGGTGGATGCTTGACTGTTCCAAAATGGAACCAGGTGTTCACCACCCGTAAGAATCAGCTTGCTCAGCAGTAGTGTTTCACTTCTCTCCTAGGCAACACACTTCAGTTGGGGTTGTTGACACTCACACGCGCGCCAGTTACATACCGCTCATCTGTCTCCCTCCCTAGATTGGTGAAACCCGTCCCCCAGCCTCGGAGCTCCCTTGGAAATCCACGACAACTCCCAGGCTAGTGAGTGTGAACTCACTGCTCAGTGAAACAGGGCCTTAGGACCATAGATGGAACGTTTTCACAGGTGCTATGAAACAGGAGGGAGTAGTCTCACCTCCCAGCACGCTTGCGGGCCTGATTTTGGGCTGACTGTAGAATGTCACGCAAATCCTGAGATTTGCAGTACTCAGCAAAAACCTCGTTGACGTTACCGTCATCGAGTATGAAAGCTGTCACTGGCTCCAAGGTACAGTCAGAGATAGAATAGCCAGACCACTTTGTATAGAATCTCCAACCACGTTTGTAGGTGTGGCGGAGGATCCTTTCAACAAAGTATTAGTCTTGCTTTTTCATCTCTGATTCAGTAAACGTAACAGGTTCACTAGCGCTTATTCTTTTGGGTCTAGCCTCTACGGCCGTAGGTGTAGGTACAGTAGGTCTAGAGAGAGAGATGTCCCTTTCGGGCATCTGTAGTGAACCGTCATCCTCCATAGGCGGCAGTTCTTCATCTTCATCCATAGGATCCGCGGCCAAATCTTCGGCTGCAGCTTCCAGGCTTTTTGGTAGATCTTCTTCCCAGCCGTAGAGGTCGTCTAGCACGTCATAGTGCTTAAGCTGTGGGTAACCCACTTCAACCAGACCTCCGTACTTAGGATTAGTTTTGATCCACACGGATCCTTCAGCTACATCCGTGACCAGAAATGGTCGGCAGTAAGGGCTGTCCAGCGTGTTACGCGGCCATGCCTTGAATCTTGTATGATGTACCAGAACCCAGTCACCAATTTGGTAGATAGCTTCTTTTCTTTTGCGGTTCTTGGTACGATTCTCCTTACTTCTTTTCTTTTCCAGTAGTGATCGGCATAGATCGGCGATCCGTTTTTGCTCGGTGAGGCATTCATCAACTTTAGGATTTCCTTCGCTCGCGCAGGGGAATTCGAAGTTGAAACCTGGCCTCCCTAGGAACAGTTCCGTAGGGGTGAAACCAGTCCTGCTACTCACTTGATTATTCATCAGGAGATAGCATATGGGACTAGTTTTAGCCAGTTTCGGCTCTTCTCGTTCAGCATCAGAATCCTCATGACTGTTTTGAAACAGCCGATTTGGCGTTCGCATAGAGGATTCTTTGTTCGTAGGTAAGAAGTTCCGAACTGGACTTCCGTACCCATAGCTCTCATGACGCCTAGGTACCAACCAGTAGGGCTGGTAAACCGGATGTCTTGATCACTGTGGATAATCTTGGGTAATCCGTAGACTTGTACCCATCCTTTGAAAATCTCTTTCAATACTCCTTCACCATCCACCTTCTTAGTAAGGGGAAACACTCGGCTGTAGCGACTGAGTCCATCCGTCACCAGGAGGCCGAAGTCATGGCCAGGGAATTTAGGTAACTCCATAAAATCCACGTAGAGGATGGAGTTCATTTGGTTCGGAATCGGGAGATTCCTTACCTCACCACGATCCGCTGCAGTGTCAGCTTTAGCCTTAGTGCAGGGACACTCAGCGATGATCTTAGATAAAATCTTCTTGAGAGATGCATCGCTACTCTTAGCGAAGAAATACTTCTGGAAGAACCAAAGAGTTCTCTCAACCCCAGGGTGACCATCCGTTTTGTGTGCCCATTCCAACATAGTTTCTTCGTAGTCTTTGGGGACACAAATGAGGTCTTCCCTGTATAGGTGAGTTGACGTGCACGACCATTGTACTCCTTCCAGGATCTTTGAGCTCCCAATCGTCAACTGGTCCAAGATGTCCGAGTAATCGGCCGTCAGGTCTTTCATACTCCAGGACATGAGTTTTTCTTTCCTCGTAAAGAGATCGAGATGTTGATCCATCTTGGCGAAAGCTTCCTGGGCCATCGTCTCGGTGTCTGCCCCCACCAGGGAATCAAAACAATTCTGTGATAGATAATCACAGAGTTCGTTTTTAATTCCCTGGATGTGGAATGTAGCGAGTCGTAGTTGGCTCAGGTAGACCCACCATCGTCGTAGACGTTTTCCATCTGGCGGTGGTCTTTCCATAAAGTACTTCACGCAATCCTGATCACATAGCCACATGATGGGATTGGTACCCAGGATCCTGTGCTGACTAGCCAACACTAGAACTCCAGCTAACAGCTCCTCACGTAGGTGTGATAGTGTGAGCCGGCTGCATTTCACTTCCAATTCCAGTGGCCAAGTGGAACTAGGCGCCATTCCCTGGGAGTCAGAGTCACACTTAATGAATCCTTCTCTTGTGACACCTTGAACTCTTAGGCGATAATCAATGTCTTTACATTGATCCGTAGTTAGCTTTTGCCACTGTAATAATGTCCCTCCTCCTCCAACGTTACTGGCATCCGTGATCAGAATCATCTCGCCGTAGTGTTGGGGTACTCCAAGTACTAGGCATTATCGGATTTTCTTCTTGACATCTTCGATTGCTTGCTTTTTCAATAGGTCCCCAGCGCCATGGAGTCTCCTTCTTGATGAGATCCGTTAGTGGTGCGCTGGCTTCTGTGAAATTTCGGAGATGCCGCCTGTAAAAATTACAGGATCAGATGAATTGTCGGATTTTCTGAACTCCTTCAGCTTTAGACATAGAATCCGTTAGGTCGAAGTCCATCAGGGGCTTCATCTTTTGATCCTGCGGTTTCCACCATCCATCTCCGATGTGGAACCTGAGGTAGTCTTTTCCGTCTTGAGAAATTCGCATTTTTCCAGCTTGATGCGGAGGTGATTTTCTTGACAGACGGTGTAGAGTTCTTGGAGTAGTAGGAGATGGTCATCGATGGTGTTCGTCCCTAGCATGACATTGTCGATGTGAGCCTCCAGGACAGCACCACGCTGTAGGAGCTCTTGGACAGCCGGTCGTCGTTTACACAGGGCGATGATTTGATTCATTAGCTTCTGGAACAACGCCGGGGCGTTAGCAATACCAAATGGCATTACCCGCCATTTGTAGACCCGTCCATCCGGAGTAATGAATGCAGTTAGGTCTTGGGCACGCTCCGTTAGGTCAATTTGCCAGAGACCGGACCGCTTGTCCATTTGAGTTTTGTATCTGCATCCAGCAGCGGTTTCCACGGTGTTCTCCATCAGGGGCAGCGAACCGCTTTGTAGTTTTTTTTTCTGGTTGACCTTTTTGTAGTCCACCACCAATCTTTTTGCAGTGCTCCCTGTGTAAAACGCAAGCACCCAAAAGGCTGCCTTGCGTTTTACATCCTGGTTTAGCTACCAGGAAGCATGGACTGCAATGCTTAGGATAGTCCGTCTTTTTGTACTAGTAAACCAAACCGGCCTCCACGCATTCTTTGTTTTGGCGAGTAATCTCAGCCATGTCATCTTTTGATGCTGGGTATGGTCGACATCGAACTCGATCTTTGAGAAATTCTTCTCTTAGTTCTAGATCCATGGTCACGAGTTTCTTCACCGATCCGGGTGGAGGTAACGGACCAAAAATGTCAGAGAAATGCAGGATGATTTTTTTGATCCTCTCGTCAACATCCATTTTGTTGAGCAAAATCTTGAGGTCCTCAGATGCGTGTAGATTGGACACACCTAATTCTTGTTTCTTAGATTTTTCATCTTGCTCTGTCAATTTCTTGTGGGCTAGGACCTGTTCGGGGTCCAAAATCATCTGACTCTCTTCGTGATCAATTTTTTTCTTTTCTTTGACTTTCTTTCTTAGTCTCTTGATGTCTTTCCGGCGTAATTCATCTTTTCTTTCTTCTTTCTTTTCTTCTTCTCCTTCGATTTCTTGTTCTTCTTGTTCCAATGCTTCGTGTAGTTCGTGAAGCATGACCAATTCCTCGCTGACATCGAAATACGTCCCATCTTCTCCGTCGTACTCGTCTAGGTAGACCATGCTTTTCCATTTTTCTTTTAGCTCCAGTTTTTGAAGTCTGTCAATTTGATTTAGTAGAAGGAGACGAGTTTCTTCCAAATCTTCTTTTGAAGAAGGGAACGAATTTTTACTCGGGCGTGCGTGTAGGACACGCAGTTCACGTTCGTCTCCTTCGCTCGTCATCGATTCTAGTGGGACGGAAACGTGTGAAAGAAGTTTTTCGGGGTTAGGAGTTTCGGAAGGAGTCGAAGGAGCCTCTAGAGGTTCTACTTCTTCCAAGAACAGGTTGGCGACCAAGTCGTCGTAGTCCATAGTGCTGTAGGAGTCCTTTGAAAAGGGTATAGTTGACTCGGAAGGGGCTTTGGATATACTTCCGCTTTCGTCGGAGGTTTCTTCGCTCTCTTCTTGAGTTTCTCTTGCCTCTTTCGGACTTTCTTGAACCACTTATTCGACTTGAAACTTAGGCGTCTCGAACTTGTACTCTTCCTTGCTCTCGTCCACGTCCGGAAACCTTTTCATCATCTCTTCTTTTCCGTACCCACGGTGGTGCTTTAGCACGAACTTCTTTTTCTCCTTAGACACGTTTTCCATGGGGTTAGAGGACACGTTCTTCCCCGGGACTAGGTACACAGCGGTTCGCCAACGGGGCTTTGGCAAAACCACTTCTTTTGGGCTAAATCGGTAAAGAGGAACGTCAGGTAAGAGCAACTTTGTCACCGTCAACGTTTCGAGTATAGGCCCCCATAGCTTTTCTTTTTCCTCCCACTTCTTCCCTTCGGGAATAACCAAAGCGCCCGTAGCTTGGTCCACATAAACTTTTACCAACGTGTGGAGTATTTTTGAGAAAGGGGGGTTGGCGTAGAGCATCTTCCAAGCTCCCAACTTTCCCCAGTCATACCACCACGTGTTGTCGGTTTTGGGAGTACAAAAGTACTCCGCTTCGGCGTTCTCTTTGGACGCAAAGAGTTCGACAAAGTCGCCGTTACATGTGTTCGGGTTAAGGCCAAGTTCTCGAAACGCGTCACGCTTGGCGGCGGAGTCGAGAGTGTACTTATCCGTTCGGTGTAGGCTCAAGGTAGCGAGGATACTCTCTTGCTTCACCTCGCTATCGAGTGCCAACGGAAAACTCTTGAGAGTCTTGAGTGTAGGTCTTGGACACTTTGTCTCCTTGAGGGGTATTGCTTCCCATTCTTGCTCTTCGTTCACCACCAACAAGTGAGTGGGCTCTTGAAGGGATAAATATTTTATCGCCTCGTTTTGCGCAAAGAAGTCCGTCCCCAATACGGCATCAAAGGCGTCGGTGTCGAACGCTTGAAACTTTTGAAGTACTTTTCGGTCCCCCACTTGTGCTTCTCCTTCTATCTCGCCTTCGGTGAGAGTGACTCCCCCTTCTCCCGTTTTTACCCCACAAATATTTTTGGGAACTAGGTCCTCATAGTGTACGAACCTAGAGGAGACTAGGGAGATTGTAGCGCCGGTATCAAGGTATGCGTCCACCCATACACCATTGATAGCGACCCTCAATAGGTAGCAGTACCTCGGTGCGTCGTCTCGGTGTCCACCTAGGCTTCCCCCAGCGTTTGACCCGCGAGAAAGTCCTTGAGGTTCTTAGCTTGCCTTTCCAGCTTGAGAACTCTTTTTCGCTTCTTTTCTCCCTCTCCTGCCGTCAACTCTTCCAAGCGTTTCTTCTCTTGAGGCTTTCCTTTGTCGTCGTCTTTTCCTTTGCCTCCTTCCCCTTTGTTCGCCTTTCCTCCGTTCGCTTTTCCTCCACTTCCTTTTTCTCCTCCTTTCGCTTGCTCCTTTCCCCCTTTGCCTTGACCTTTCTTCGTTTGCTTTTGCTCTTCTTTCCTCGCGTCAAGGCTGTCTTGCCACGCCTTGTCTCTTACGTTGTGTTTTGTCCCACAATTGGGGCAAAACACGGTGGCAAAGAAATTGGGCGCGGTGGAGATGTCCTCCTCGACTTCCCTTCGCCAATACCACTGCCCTTGGCCTTGTCCTTTGCCTCGTCCACCTTTTCCACGTCCACGACCGCCACCACCACGGTTGCCGTTTGCTTGTCCTCGTGCCTGTTGGAAAGACACGAAGCACTCCTCACATAGCGAGTGGGCAAAGGCTACTTCTTGGTTCATAGGGGCGTTGGAGTCGGCGTTGGTGTTGCCGTCTAGCCACTTGAGTTGAGCCATCGAGTGCAAGTTCTTCAAAGTAGCGTCAGACTTTCTCTGGAGGGCCAACTCGTAGAGGAGATCAACGAGAGAGTTGAAAGTGTGTATTCTAGACAACCTCTCGAGAGTGGCACGTATTTCGTCCATGGTTTTGGGCGGAACACGGGGTAGCAGGTGTAGGAGGGCTTTGGAGTCGTTGTAGTAGGACGTAGCCAATTGGTCCGTAAGCGTAGTAAACTTTTGGACGTATTGGGCTATGTCCGCGGTTGTAGGGTATTCCTTCAACCGAGGCATACACTCTATCTCTTGAATAAGCTCTAGGTCGGTAACGTAAGTAGGGTAGAGCTTTTAGAGCGTAATAAGGAACCTTACCAAAGAGACACTTTTCTTGAGTGCCCCCGAAACCACTTCTTTTACGTCCTTGTTATCACAACGGTTGATAACAAGGTCCGCTTTGGCTCTTTCGTTGAGGTCTTCTTGTCCGGTCGGACTCAAGAACCTCAAAAAATCTTCGGCGTAAACGTCGAGGTCTCTACCCGAGAACTTGGGTAGTTTGGTTTCGGTTTGGGGTTTGAAAAAAGCTTTGGTTCCTCTACCGGTATGTGGTACCGGTTGTGTGGGGTCGGGGAGTAGCGCCATAGGCGCTAGTGGACCGAGTCCTAGGGCGAGGGCTTGTTCGAGGGTGTATACTTCGTAGGTAGTGGTAAAGCACGCCACGGGTTTGGGTGCTTTGGTACGGGGTACAAAAGGCGACTTGACTCCAGGAGGCACACCGGCAAGCCCGGTGCACACTCGGGTTAGAGTTGAGGGCTGGTAAGGTACACAAGGGTTAGTGGTTAAGTTAGCATTAGTCCTATTTTCCAAGTTTTCAAGACGACCCTTGAGTTGTTGCAAGGTCGACAAAAGGATAGTGCTCTCTTCCGAAGAAGGAGAGGCTTCGAAAACATGAGTCCTTTTGGGAGCTTGAGGCTCAGATAAAAACGTAGGCTCAGCAACTCCGGTAGGCACTCCATGAACAATAGGTTCTCCACGGATAGGGGGTTGAGGCATAGTGGCGTAAGTCACATTACAACGCCATGGCACAGATTGGAAAGGATTAGTCGAAGACGATGTGGTCCCCGACTCATGAGTCTGTGGGGCATTAGTGAATGAACCTTCATGGTGTTCGATTTGTTGAGCCATTTGTTGCAACCGACCACTCTGGTTGAGCAACGATAGGACCTCCATAGCATTCGCTAGCTCAGCTGTCGTCATGTTACTCGCTGAAGGCACTGGGCGTGGAGCTACAGCTTCAGCATACTCAGGACATGTAGGCGCAGGAAAACGATAGGCTTCGAATCGAGATCCGTCTAGAGGTACTTCTGGGGTTCCAAACCCGGCCATGGTAGGCGCGACTAGTTCCTCATCGGAGACCGGTATTATGACTTGCACGTCGTTTTCAGAAGCGCCCGTAGCTTCTAGGCTGCTTGGAGTTCTCACAGGGTCCATCTCAATTTTTCAGACTCGATTTTCTGAGTTCAGGAATTCTTCTCCGTCCCTTACTAAATTTCCAGGCTGGAATTGAATCGAAATTAAATCCAAGGGATACTGGGTTTAGGCAGAGCAGGTTTTCTCTGCTACCAGTTAGATTTGGCACCCTCCTCAACAACAGCAAAGTAATGGGCTCATAGATTTGTAGTCTTCCAGCTTAGTCCATAGCAAAAAGGGACTATGAAACACAATGATTATTTACACTCATGTTCGCTCCTTACCTCTCTTCCACTCTCACCATACAAATATCCCTCTTGTAGTAAAATACACCTAGTTAGGACTTACCTAGGAAGCACCACGTGCTCCCTGGTGTCGCCGCCAGGGGCCTCTCCTCTATCTATCTCCCTTCTCTCCTCTTGTGTTTGGGGCTTGGCTTACGCCTAGGTATACTCTTGGGATCCCCCAATACATGAAACATGCTTGGGACCCACCAAATAGGCATTAAAATACATGTAGAAGTAGGGACAACCATGGAAAAGGGTTGTAGAGTAAAATAAGGTCCCTTAGGGGCCTTAGACTCCTTCGAAGGTAGTATGTGTGGTATCACTCACAAAATGAGTCGATCATGCATAACATGCATGACAATCCATGATGTCAAAAATGTGATCATCCAAATTCAAAGAGTTATGAAAAATGAATAGTATAACCTTCTTAGGAACCCATAAGAGTGGGGTTGTGGTTGTGTTAGTTCTGAGCGAAAGTGAGGTTTTGGGTTGGAATGTGAAAAACACATGCTAGGGCGCCAGCATGTCATGACACATGATGCATGATGAAGGATGATGATGATGAATGATGATGAATGATCTGAATCTGCTCTGAGTCCAAATAAAGTACACTCTGAGTTCAAAATATATACCACATGGGGCTCAATCTCACTTTTGTTTGGTGCTGTTGCGCGCTGTGTCGTGTCCTGGTGCGCTGTCCGTCGTCCTGGGGTCCTGTGCCTTCGGCGCTGTGTTTTGTCTTGTCTCGCCGCGCTGTCTGTGTTTTTCTGTGGTCTGTTCCTGCCTGGTGTTGTTTGCCGCTGTGCCTTGTGCCGTGTGCGTCCTGGGGTGTCGTGCTGTGCGTTCCTTGTCCTCTCTGCCCTGTGCGGTGTTGCTGTGCGGCCCTGCTCGGCCTTGGTGCCCTGCTCCCCTGTGCTGTGCCCCGTGGTGCTGTGCTGCCGTGTGGTGCTGTGGGCTTCTGTCCTGCTGCCTTGTTTGGTTTGTTTCCTGTAAATGTTTGGTTTCTCCTACTTGTAAAACCGCTGCAAAATTTGTCAATTTTTTTTCAAAATGAAATAAAATTATACACTACGCAACGCACGCACACTCGCACACTTGCAGGCAGCAAGACCATGTCTGCTTCCCTGCCTTACATGTCATGCCGTGATGGTGGCGGTGTCGTGGATGGTATCGCCATGGTGGCTTCGATGTCCTTGTCCTTGACGCCACATACGGACCACGTGCAGCGAAAAGGAGGCAGAAGCGTCGAGGGTGGGGCACGGGCGGGAGGGGAAGGTACATGGTGAATAAAAGAGGGCGTGAGGGAGCGAGGGCAGGGGCATGGCGTGTTAGGAAAATTTTTTCGAGTTTTACGCGTTGCTCGCGACGCAGTTTTCTTTGCGTAGATGGCGAATTAGGCGACGACAGGCACAGGGTTATGCTCCTATTAACGTTACGGCGCTTACGGCGCTATTTATTTGTCCATTTGAGTTCAAATCTTCGACGTTGTGTTTTAACGCGTTTCGCTGCGCGCTTTTTGTCCTAGCCGTTTTTTATGCTAATTAGCTTTATTTTCAGCTTTTTAGAAAGTTTTTTCGTCGTGTTTTTCTTATCTTTTTATTTTTTCTCTGGCGCTGAGGATCAGCGCGCGCGACCAGAATAGCTTAAGATGGCCGTGGAACACGGAACGCCAGAGACAACGGGGGCGCACAAAGGAAAAGAAAAAAAAGCCAAAAGGTGGGAGGCGGGGCGGGAGGACCACAGGACGCCAAGGCCGGAGGCACCCTGGGCCGGAAAAACCCAGAACGCTGGAGAAAAAGGGGCGCAAAAAAACAAAGAAAAAGGAAAAGAAACAAGCAAAAGAGGGGGGGCGGGCGAGAGGACCACAAGACGCCAAGGCCCAAGGCAACCAGGTGTTAACCACGCAACTGAATTGCTCCACGGGTAGAACTATGAGGTGGTTAACAGCCGCGCCGGAAAACACGGAACGTGAGAGACAACGGGGGCGCACCAAGGAAAAGAGAAAAAAACACGCAACAACAACCACAAACAGGGCAACCCCAGCCCAGAGGGGGCCGAGCAAACAAAGAGCGCATCAAGACCAGCCACAGGCAAAGGTGAGGCGCACCCAAATGAGCCGGGGAGGCTGCGCCGCCCGACCCGGCCAAGAGGGGCACGCACACGCACACATGCACGGGACCTGGGCCTGGCTCCCTCCGACCCGAATGGGGCGGTGT
This sequence comes from Eutreptiella sp. 'Long Island Sound 2002', assembly GCA_964036045.1. Taxonomy (NCBI): domain Eukaryota; phylum Euglenozoa; class Euglenophyceae; order Eutreptiales; family Eutreptiaceae; genus Eutreptiella; species Eutreptiella sp. 'Long Island Sound 2002'. The sequence continues at coordinate 19,870,313 of OZ038398.1, read as the reverse complement.
CGGCGTCCACACGAAACAGCCCCGGTGCATCGGCCGAGTCCCCCCTTGAAGAGACGGGCGCTACGGGAAACCGGACGCGTCAGTGACGGGGTCCACACACGCAAACCACCGCAGCGCACGCAGCCCAAGAACGATGCCAGAGGGACCCGCCAGGAACAACCCCATCGCGGGGCCCCGAACAGGCACAGCGCGGGGCGAGCCTGGCCTCCGCCTTGGTGGGGGCCAGCGGCAGGCACAAAGAGCCCGGTTCTCGCCTGGCCTCCACGTGCCCCGCGCAGCCGCCCAGTAAATCCGAGGGCGCAAGCCCCTGCGGTGGGGAAAGGCACCACGGTGTAGGGAAAGCCGCCCGGAGCACCGAGAGCGACCGGAGCGGACGAGGCGCGGCGCACCAACGCGGGGCCACGAGGCACGCCAGAGAGGCACGCCGCCGGCCACAACCAAGGCACACGGAAAGGTGCCAAGCAACAACGGCCACCGGGTGCCGCAAACACGGGCAGCGCGCACAACACGCAACGAACCACGGCACAGGAACAGGTGCCAGGCAACAACCAACCCACAAACCACAAACCGCAGCCAGGAGTGGCAGGGTACAAGAGGAGCGCCCACACAAACACACAGACACCCCAACACTCCAGCCAGGAGCGTGGCGCAGCCTAAAACCGGAGCCCAAGCACACACACCCACACCGCACATTCCAGCCAGGAGTGGCGGGGTACAAGCGGAAGGCGCACACAGACACACACACACAGCCCAACACCCCAGCCAGGAGTGGCGGGGCGCAGCCGAAACCCGAGCTCAAGCACACATACCCACACAACACACCCCAGCCAGGAGTGGCAGGGTACAAGCGGAGCGCGCACACAAACACACACACAGCCCGACACCCCAGCCAGGAGTGGCGGGGCGCAGCCGAAACCCGAGCAGAAGCACACACACCCACACCACACAGGCCAGCCAGGAGTGGCGGGGTACAAGCGGAGCGCCCACACGAACACACACACACCCCAACACCCCAGCCAGGAGTGGCGGGGCGCATCTGAAACCAGAGGCGAAGCACACACACCCACGCCGCGCAGCCCCGCCAGGAGTGGCGGGGTGCAAGGGGGGCACGCACGCAAACAGACGCACACCCCAACACCCAACCCAGGAGCGGCGGGGCGCAGCCGAAACGGAAGCCCACACACGCACACCAACACCGCACACCCCAGCCAGGAGCCACGTCTGCGAATTGATGCACTGACCGGGGAGTGGCGAAACGGAGAAGCCGGGGAAGGACGGGGCTCCGAGCCCTGTGAACCCGGGGGACTCCGCCACCAGGCAGGAGGTGCGTCTTGGAGGGCCCCCCACTAGGACCCGGTGGGGAGGATATCACCTGGCCCCACCAGGTGGCCCCCCGGGGCCGAAAGGCGTCTAGTACCCGCAAAATCAAACCTCAAACCTCAAACCTCAGGCAGGAGTCGCGAGGTACAAGCGGGGCGCGCACACAAACACAGACAGAACCCAACAGCCCAGCCAAGACTGGCAGGGCACAGCCGAACCCCGAGCCCAAGCACACACACCCATACCGCACACCCCAGCCAGGAGTGGCGGGGTACAAGCGGGGCGCGCATACAAACACGCACACCTGAACACCCCAGACAGGAGTGGCGGGGCGCAGCCGTAACCCGAGCCCAAGCAAACTCCCACACCGCACACCTGAGCCAGGGACGGCTGGCTACACGCGGAGCGCGCACACAACCAAGTAGGTAAGTAAGTAAGGGCGGCCACGTCCGCAGCCTCATCTGACATCCTCTTGTTTGTTTCACATGGTGGCCGCCTCTGGCGGGAAGGGGAGCTCTCCACCATCAGTTCCCCTGGCGACCCCTGTCTCACCTCACGGCCGAGAACTTCAACCAGGTTTCCTTGGTGCATGACCGGCGGTAGGTTTCCTTCAGTGCTGCCCTCAGGGTCTCAGCTCCATCCGACCACCGGTCGAAGAATCCCCCGGCCTTCCCCCCCTAGCACAGCCTTTAGGGTGCCTGCAGGCGGATTTCCTGTGGATAGCCGTCGCCGACAGCGCAGCATTGCTCTCAACCACATTCCACCGCTCCCCAACCCTCACGGACTGGAGTACCCACTCGGCTCCCGGATGCACTTGGTTTTCGTCCATCCGTGGCTGGCGGCTTCGGAGCGACCGTTTCCACGTTCCCCCGGGTTCCGCTCACGCGTGAACCCACGTGTACTCAGGCCATAGACCCCGCGGCCTCAGGGTCAACCCTCACTCCTGCGGACACCTCACGGCCGCCCCGGAGTTCAGGGCATTTTCCCGACTTCCCGTGGCCAGGCCCCCCATGGTTGGCCCATGGTTCACCACTCCATGGCGACTGGCTTCCCAATCCCACGGGGCTGGTGCTTGGCGCTTTCGGACTCCCATCCCAGCGTTGTCCCGTTCCGCTTCGCCACATCCCGTCACCGGCCCATTTCCCGCATCCCGTGGTTTCCCAATTTGAAGGGGTTGTTGTGCGGCCCGTGCTACACCCCTGTCCCGGCCCCGTGCCCCCATCCCATCCCTCATTCCATGTTTATACCCCACCGGGCCACCAGCAACCCAGTGGCGCGGGCCCACTGGATCCTCATCCATCCAGGGACCGTTTCGTGCTCCTAGCACGGGTTGCTCCTATCCCATCCCCCTTTTCCGCGCACTCGGCGCATTCTCCTCCAGATGTTTCTGTCCGGGGCGCCCGGCCACTTTTCCCATGTCATGGCTTCATTGGCCTACCTGTGCATTGGCACGAGAACACAGCGTCTCTATGTGGCTGTGGCCCAGCAGGGACGCCACTACACGTACCCCCACTAGGGCTTGGAAGGGAGGTGTGTTCTGTATGCTTGCACCGCCTGTGGTCTTGCCGTTCTTGACGTCCCTCTAAGACTTCGAATGGCAGATTGCCCTTCTGATGTTTGTACCTCGCCATCAATGGCCGAGGGTCCTTCTTGCTGCTGTTCCCCCCATACCTGGCTCGGGCGTGTTGCTGTGTGTGTGTTCTACGCCCTTGGTCATGCAGAGCGGGCAGCCCAAGTGATCCACCTGTGCTGGGGTACAAGAATACAGCGCGTTTTTTTTTGCGGCTGTGGCCTAGCAGGGACGCCACTACACGTACCCCTGCTAGGGCTTGGAAGGATGGTGTGTCCTGTTGTCGTGCCCCGCTTGCGACGTGGTGATCATGTTGATGCCGTCCTTGTTGTGTGTGTCAGCCCCGGATGATCCAGTCCGGGGCCCCAGGCCGCCACTTGTCCCTGGATGATCCAGTCCGGGGGACGGCGGCTCCTGCTGCTTTTTAAGCTCCGGATGATCCAGTCCGGGGCTTCAGGTCTCATTTCACCGGTTCATGCTCTAGTTGTGCTATGGCCGCTCTTTCTTGTTTTTCCCCGGATGTTCCTGTCCAGGGCTATTCATGGCTTTGTCTCCGCTTCGCTGCATTTCCACGGCCTCGTCCGGGTCTTTGCATCACTGCATCACCGCGGGCTCCTCCTCTTGGCTGCCTCACTGCTTCTGCAAGGCCGAGTTCTCTTGGCTGCTGCTCCGCATCACCACGGCCTTGTCCACTTGTTTACCCTACTGCATCACCACCGCCTTGTCCTCACCATGGTTGCACTACCTGTCCGCGGCCTCGCCCTCATCTCGGCTTCTTTGCTGTACCACGGCCTTGTCCTCACCGCTGCTTCTCTGCATCACCCCGGCCTCATCCGGAGGTCTGATTCTCTGCTTCACCACGGCCCATCCGCATCTTTGCTGCACCGCGTCTCCTCCCCCTCGTCCTCATCTTTGCATCAGCGCATTTCCTCAGCGTTGTCCTTTGCGTTGCCTCCGGACTTGACTCCTTCGCTGCACCACCTCCTGCGGCCTCCTGTTTCCTTCGCCTCTGGCGGCCACTTTCCCCTGGACGCTCCTGTGCTGGGGCTGGGGACCCCTTTTGGTTGTTCTGCCCCGGGCAATTCTGCCCTGGGGGTTGTGACCGCTCCTTCTTGTTTTGCCCCGGATGTTCCTATCCGGGGCATCTGCCCGCCACGTGTCCCTCGACTATCGAGTCCTGGGTGCGGTGGCTCCTGCTGCCTGATCCACCCCGGATGATCCAGTCCGGGGCGCCCGGCCGCCCCTTGTCCACGGATGATCCAGTCTGGGGTGGTCTGCATGTTCAGCCCGGCGGACGCGCACATCGTCGTCTGCGACCCCAAACGCCTGCCGGAGCCCGAAGCCGTGATCCGCGTGGCAGACTGCACCCGCATGATCATCAAGGCGCTGCGGGAGGGCGAACACCACGCCCTCCTGCTCCAGGTCAGGCTGAAGGACAACGCCCGGGCGGCGAGGCCGGGAGTGTGGCCGGCAGCGGCGCACCCCGCCGACCTGGAGCTCCAGCTGGCGGTCCCGACCGCAGTGTACCACTGGCTACAGGCCTTCCACAACCTGCGATGGAGGGGCAAGCCCGACCGCCAAATCGGCTCCACGCACTGGCAAACGTGGCTGCAAACAGACGCGCAGCGCGATGCCATCCGAGGTCTCGGGCCCGCGCCCGCGACGCGAGCCCTCGATGCGGCGGCCCCGGGCCGCACGCTGGCACCCCACACAGTGCCGCTGGCCAACCTGCCCTTCGAACCAGCGGCGGAGGGCGCCATTCGGAAGTCGGTGCCGCTCCCCCCTGCGCGAGGGGCCACGGAGCCGACGAAATGCCCCCTGTGTGTGGACAAGTACTACACCAGCGGGGCAATGCTGGAACACCTGGCGTGGCACGCGGTGCACGCTGCGGCCCCGGCGGACGACAAGGAGGCGGCCACCAACATCCTGCAGGGGAGAGCACGGAGGTCCCCATGCCACGCCCCGTACACCCGGCGCCCCCCGCCCCAGGCAGCCGACCACGCATATGGAGATGAGGAGGCACCCGGAGCGGCCCCGGGGGCCGGCGGTGCGGCCCCACCAGGGTCCATGTCCATCCCCGCGGGGCTGGCCCCCCTGGCCCCCCTGGCTCCCCCGGTCCCCCGGGCCCCCCTGTGGGCCCCGCTGGGAACGGGCTCAGCGGATGCGGCGCACCCAGATGCCCTGGCTGCGCCGGCGAACCCGGCGGCGATGCCGATGCGGGATAGCTGACTCCAGGAGGACATGACGGGCGACGCCCTGTGGCTCCTCTCGTGGAACCTGCGCAACGGCCTCGTGCCGCCAGACCGGTCCCTCCGGGACACACTCCGGCGGCGCCGGGGGCCGGCGGCCTGCACCGACAAGGAGCACCTCATCACCGGCATGCTGCCCCAGGAGGGGGACTTTGCCATCATGCTCCAGGAAACGGGGATCGCCACCAGGGCACAGGAGATGCACGTGGCCGCGGCGCTCCGGGACAAGGGGTACACCGCCTTCTTCAGCAGCCGGCCGGCAGAGACGGGAGCCACCTCCACCTCGAGAGGGGGGGGCCTCCTCACCGCGGTCAGCAGCAAGTACGTGGCGGAGCACGAGGTGCTCAGCTTCACGGAAATTGTCCCCGGGAAGGCCGCGGCCCTGGAGATCCGCACGGACGGGGGAGGCCTCACCCTCATCAACGTCCACGGGCCGCAAGCGGGCTGCTCCCCGTGGGCGGGACGGGCGGCGTTCTGGGCCGACATACAAATGTATGCCACGGCACGCAGCCTCGGCGGGAGGCACCCGGTGGTCATCGCCGGCGACACCAACATCTACATGGATGTCCCCGCCAACCCGGCCACGGAGCATTTCCGAGCGGGCTGGGAGGCCTGCGGTTTCCGAAGGGCCGCGGCAGGCGGCGAGGAGGACATGACCCCCACGCTCCACCCGTCCCGGCACAGGGTGGACACCTTCCTAGTCAACGAGCCCCTCCTGCCGTGGTCCCTGCGGGAAAGCGTCTGGGCTCGCGGCATGGCACACCCCCAGGTGGTCGGCTCGGACCACCTCCCGGTCCGCCTGGCCCTGCCGGGTCTCCTCAGCGCAGCGGGGCGCGCGGCGATGCCCACCCCCTACAGCCACACGGAGGGCCGCCTCCTCCCGTACGACGCCGAGACCGCGCCCGTCCAACACTGCCTGTGGGCGGCGGTCACCGCCGCGCAGGATGAACCCTCCCTGGCGCCCTGGCTGGGCCCCGCAGAGCAGCACGACTACGGGTCCATGCCCGCGGCCGCGGTGGACAAGGTGTTCGAACACCTCCACGCGACGCATGACGCCCTGGCGCGCGTGGTGGGACGCCGGCAGCCGTCTCCGGCGGGAACGGACCCGGCGGAGGGGGACCTCCCGGAGAGCGGAAAGCAGCTCCAGGCAGCGGTCCTCCGCTATGACACCCTGGCAGCGCGCGCGCCGGCAGCGTACCAGGCGGACGCGGCCAGGCATGGCATCCGGTCCGAGGCGGCGCTCCGGCTCACGGAGGAGCTGCAGGGTGTGTCGCCCGGGTTCCGCCCGACCACGCAGGGCCAGCTACAGGAGGAGCTGGAGAGGCAAGCAGCCGCCCTCGAGGAGGACATTCGCCAGCTCCGTGCCCTCCTGGCGGCAGACCGCAAGCGCGCCATCAAGGACTTCTGGCGCCGCCACGCCCCCGACATCGCCCAGCGGTGGAAAGCCGTGCGGGGGGCCATAGAGGTAGAGGCCCCAGGCCCGTCAGGCCTCTGGAACGTGCGGGATCCCAACACCCAAACGCTCCTCACGGAGGCCCACGACGTGATGTTTGCAGTTCGCGCCTTCTGGCGAGAACTGTATGACAAACGCCCGGTGGACCTCCCGGGCTTCCAGGCAGTCCTCGGCCGCCACGTCCCCCGGGTCCCTGAGGGGGCCTGGACACAGGTCCAGCAGTACTCCATGCAGGACCTGAAGTCCGCCCTGGACAGGGCCGATGGCAAGGCCCCAGGTTCTAACCACGTGGAGGCCCGTTTCATCAAGGCCCTCCCAGCACCCGTACAGTGGCTCCTGGTCCATTCCTACCGGGCCATCCTCCGCGGCGCCCCGCCGCCGATGCACTGGAGGGACGCGCACATCTGACTCAGCCCCAAGGTACCCGGCTCTGCCAGACTGGACGACTACAGGCCAATAGCCCTGGGCCAGCTGCGACATGAAGCTGCTCACGGGCCCCCTCACCCAGCGCATCACGGAAGTGCTCACACGGCACGGAGTGGTCAGCGACTGGCAGCAGGGGGCCCTCCCTGGCTCCAACACAGGCCCCCCGCTGTTCATGGCGCAGCGGCAGCTCCAGCGGGGAAGGCCCAACTACGTCTTCTCCTTTGACGCCCGCAAGGCCTTCGACACCGCCCCACACGGCGCCCTCCACCTCATCCTGCGCCACCTCTCCGTGCCGCCGGACGTCATCGACCTCCTGCTCTTCCTCCACACGTGCGCCAGGCTGCGCATCGTCACAGCACACGGGCTAACACAGCCCGTCTACATGCTACGCGGCGTCCGGCAGGGCAACCCCGAGAGCCCCCTGCTGTACGCGCTCCTCCTGGAGCCCCTGCTCAGGGCACAGGGGCACCGCCTGCGCCCGCCGGGAGGGGCCGAGCACGGCCTCATCCAGGCCTATATCGACGACCTGCTGGTGGTGGCCCACACGCTGCAGCACTTCGTCGAGGGCGTGGAGGCGGTAGCAGCGTACCTGGGGATGATGGGCATGGAGCTCAACCCCCGCAAGTGCGCCATGGCCACCACGGAGGGGGTCCCAGGCCTGCAGCTGCGCCTCTGCCCCCACCTGGAAAACCCGTGGTACTGGGTACCAGCGGCGGACTCCGTCCCCTACCTGGGACTCCAGCTGCAGCCGGACGGGGAGTTCTCCCTGCAGCGCAAGCACCAGTTACGCCTGGCGGCGGTGCACCACTGGTGCCTTAACACCCTCGCGCCACCGAAAGTGGTGCAGGACGTCATCCTGGCGATCCTCGGGGGGGTGACGCAGTACGTCGCCCCTTTCATCGCCGACGACTCCGACACTGCACGCCACCTGGACCACATCACGGTCCAGGTCGCGAAGGACAGGGCGCGGTACGCCTTCGACGCCTCGCGGGACAGCCTGCAGGATGACCGGACCCTGGGGCTCACACGGGTGCCCACACGGTGCCAGCAGGCAGCGGTGGCCCTCGTGGGTACACTCGTCCACCACCGCGCAACCTCCGTGCGCGCCGAGGTCACCAAGATGTTCTGGGAGATAGCCGGCGCGCACGGAATATGTCCCGAGGTGCACTACCCCGTCCCGGAGTTCGCAACTCTGGCGGGACACCTATGATTTTAGCAGCTGTTTTTTCCCAAAATTCAAAATCATGCATTTTCAGAACCGCGATATCAAACTGTACACAGTAGTACTGTTGTTTTTATGTTTTCTCAAATTTTTATTAAAATTATGCTGTCGCTGAAGCTGGAGCCGCAGATAAACTGTCAACAACTGCCGCGTACGCGAGTTTCAGATTCCCGACCGCCGTGCGCAATAGAAAATCGCCAAAAAGTCCACTTTTTTTCGCAGTTGGAAGCAAAGTAAAGGCATGAGCGTGTTCCCGAGATAAATACCTTGCTGCTGACCTAAAAAAATCCAGATTGGCAGGCACAGATTTGGAGAAATTCACGCTTCTCTACCCAAAAACCACTTTTTTACATGGTTTTAGGGTCTATGGAGGCCATATAGAGGGCCTTACAGGGCTGTAAGAGGTGGTATAGAGGTGATATATGAACAAATTGTCATCACCATTGGTAGAAGCCTACATGACAAGCGATGCTTTGCCTTTATTCTAGGCTATTCATCCCTTTCTCATGCACCATGGGGCCCAATATCCATATGGTTCATAGGTAGGGTTTTGATCACCTATCACCGTCCACACACATGTTTGGGGCTTGGGTTGGTATTGTATGCATTTGAATGATAAGAACTACATAAAATATGATAGTATGTGCATAAGAATGGGATGAAAGATGAACATTTGAGGTGTTTTTGGCCCTATTCTGCACCTTTTGTGGTCCATTTCCATATGGTTCATAGGTAGGCTTTTGCGTGCCTATCACCGTACACACACATGTTTGGGGCTTAGGTTGTTATTGTAAGCGTTTGTATGATAGGTCCTACATATAATATGATAGTATGTGCGTAAGAATGGGATGAACGATGAACATTTGAGGTGTTTTTGGCCCTATTTTGCACCGTTTGTGGTCCAATATCCATATGGTTCATAGGTAGGGTTTTGATCACCTATCACCGTCCACACACATGTTTGGGGCTTGGGTTGGTATTGTATGCATTTGAATGATAACAACGACATAAAATATGATAGTATGTGCATACGAATGGGATGAACAATGTAGTTTTGAGGTGTTTTTGGCCCGTTTTTGCACCTTTTGCGCTCCATATCCATATGGTTCATATGTAGGGTTTTGATCACCTATCACCGTCCACACACATGTTTGGGGCTTGGGTTGGTATTGTATGCATTTGAATGATAAGAACTACATAAAATATGATAGTATGTGCATAAGAATGGGATGAACGATGTAGATTTGAGGTGTTTTTGGCCCGTCTTTGCACCTTTTGCGCTCCATATCCATATGGTTCATAGGTAGGGTTTTGATCACCTATCACCGTCCACACACATGTTTGGGGCATAGGATGGTATTGTAAGCATTTGAATGCTGGGTAAGAAATAAAATATGATGCTACGGGCACAAGCATGGGATGAACAATGTAGTTTTGAGGTGTTTTTGGCCCGTTTTTGCACCATTTGTGCTCCATATCCATATGGTTCATAGGTAGGGTTTTGATCACCTATCACCGTCCACACACATGTTTGGGGCTTGGGTTGGTATTGTATGCATTTGAATGATAAGAACTACATAAAATATGATACTATGTGCATAAGAATGGGATGAAAGATGAACATTTGAGGTGTTTTTGGCCCTATTTTGCACCGTTTGTGGTCCATTTCCATATGGGTCATAGGTGGGCTTTTGCGTGCCTATCACCGTACACACACATGTTTGGGGCTTAGGTTGTTATTGTAAGCATTTGTATGATAGGTCCTACATATAATATGATAGTATGTGCATAAGAATGGGATGAACGATGAAGATTTGAGGTGTTTTTGGCCCTATTTTGCACCGTTTGTGATCCAATATCCATATGGTTCATAGGTAGGCTTGGAACTATTTGAGCCATTTGAGAATTTTCTTTCTCCGTGTGTCATCGTTGTACATAAAATATGATACTATGTGCATAAGAATGGGATGAGCGATGAACATTTGAGGTGTTTTTGGCCCTATTTTGCACCGTTTGTGGTCCATTTCCATATGGTTCATACGTAAGCAACGATTGTCTTACTGCCTTCATGCCCTTGTTGCGTGCTTTTTGTGTGTATTATGCCTTCCTAGGTAGGGTGAGCAAAGGGTGAAAAGATAGTGAAATAAGGGTGAACGAATGGTCATGGGAGCATGCATGGCGACAAAATGTGATTTCCCTTTGGTACAACCCACAGGGCTAAGCAATGGCTCCTTCCAAGAAGAAAAAGGTTGTGATTCCAAAGCCTGACATGCCAGCCTTGGTGCCTGCCGATTGTCATATAGGCAAGGGGGACGTGGAAGATGCGGCGGAACAAGGAGAAGGCGGAGCATGGGAAAATTGCGAAAGTTTGGACCCGGAGCTAGAAAGGCTCCTTGCAGGGCATTGTGTTAAGGAAGACCAAAGTGTTGAAGTCGGGACCTTCAATTACATCAAATGTGGCATGTCCACCAATGTGCAAACCGGTGAAAAGCGGGTCTTGTTTTGGTACGGAATGCTGATTATACCGAAAAAAATACCGGAACCAAACAAGAACGACCTATGCATGAGGTTCCCAAATATTTACTTCTATTGGTTCAAACGCGCTGACGTCTTCCCAACCCTTCCTCTTGGATTGCCTGCCTTGTTCAACGATGGGTGTGACGTCCCGAGTGATGAAACATCCGACTACGGCGAGGCACCTTCTGATGAGAGCTCGGAAAATGAAAGTAGTGATGATGAGGACGATGGTGACGATGGCGACAACTCGGAGGATGGCGCAAGTGGCACACCCAAAGCCAAAAAGGAAAAGAACAAGAAAACTAAACCAAAGCCCCCAAAGTTGAGGAAGTATACCAAAAAGAGTAGGTCACCCGATGTGTCTGAGGAAGCGTTGGCATCAAGAATAGCCGAAGCAACTGAGCATATGACGCGTATGGAGCTGTTTAAGCAGGCAAGTGCTTACTCAAAACATTATTTGATCAAACTCTGCGAGAACCTGTGTGTTAGCGGTATGAGTTCCAAAACGATACCAGAGATTCTTCGAGCGCTTGAGGACAGAAGTAAGACTGGAGGCTTCACAATCCAAAAGCTGTTTCCACCGCACAAACCGCAAGTGAGCTTCAAACCCATGGACATATCAATGAGCAGCATTCGACAGGCATCTATTGCTGTTCAATGCTTGTTGATGTTGTTGCTTGCGGTGCATTAAATGTTTGTGACTCACACATAGACCATCACCCCACCGCATGGGTGGCACAACCCGTGAATATCGCTGGCTGAGATTTGGGCCGGTGGGACACGCTTCATAGGCCAACAGTTCGGTGCTTTGTGTAACTTCGTGCCACTCAGGTTGAGAAGCCCAGAAAGGCAGAGAACCCATGTCCCCAGGAGCACACCGAACGAGAGGAGGCGGAGAGGCGAGACAGAGCAGAAGAGGACAGAAAAAAGGCGGAGGCAGCGCACCGACCGAAGCAAGCGGATGAGGAGCAACAGCAAAAGGTAACGTTCCAAAGTTGTGCAGTTAGGGTCTTTCAATTCTGTGCATGCATATCGCGTTAATTTCTCTCCGACCGACCGAGATGGGATTTTGATTTTTGCATGTCCCCAGGAGCGCACCGAACCAGAGGAAGCGGAGACACGAGACAGAGCACAAGAGGACATAAAAAAGGCGGAGGCGGCAAAGCGTCAAAAGCAAGCGGATGAGGAGCAAGAGCAAAAGGTAACCTTCCAGGAGCGCACACGGAATTCTGCAGTTACGCTCTCACGATTCTGTGCATACGTATCGTGTTCATTTCTTTCCAATTTACGGAGATCAGATTTTGATTTTTGCATGTCCCCAGGAGCGCACCGAACGAGAGGAGGCAGACAGAAAGAAGGCGGAGGCGGCAGAGCGTCAAAAGCAAGTGGATGAGGAGCAACAGCAAAAGGTAACCATGCAAATTTCTGCAGTACGGCTCTCTCTATTCTGTGCATACGTATCGTGTTCATTTCTTTCCAATTGAAGGAGATCGGATTTTGTTTTTTGCATGTCGCCAGGAGCGCACCGAACGAGAGGAGGCGGACAGAAAGAAGGCGGAGGCGGCAAAGCGTCAAAAGCAAGTGGATGAGGAGCAACAGCAAAAGGTAAGCATGCAAATTTCTGCAGTACCGCTCTCTCTATTCTGTGCATACGTATCGTGTTCATTTCTTTCCAATTGACGGAGATCGGATTTTGTTTTTTGCATGTCGCCAGGAGCGCACCGAACGAGAGGAGGCGGACAGAAAGAAGGCGGAAGCAGCAAAGCGTCAAAAGCAAGTGGATGAGGAGCAACAGCAAAAGGTAACCATGCAAATTTCTGCAGTACCGCTCTCTCGATTTTGTGCATACGTATGGTGTTCATTTCTTTCCAATCGACGGAGATCGGATTCTGTTTTTTGCATGTCGCCAGGAGCGCACCGAACGAGAGGAGGCGGACAGAAAGAAGGCGGAGGCGGCAAAGCGTCAAAAGCAAGTGGATGAGGAGAAACAGCAAAAGGTAACCATGCAAAGTTCTGCAGTAACGCTCTCTTGATTCTGTGCATACGTATCGTGTTCATTTCTTTCCAATTGACGGAGATAGGATTTTGTTTTTTGCATGTCCCCAGGAGCGCACCGAACGAGAGGAGGCGGACAGAAAGAAGGCGGAGGCGGCAAAGCGTCAAAAGCAAGGGGATGAGGAGCAACAGCAAAAGGTAACCATGCAAAGTTCTGCAGTAACGCTCTCTTGATTCTGTGCATACCTATCGCGTTCATTTCTTTCCAATTGACGGAGATAGGATTTAGATTTTTGCATGTCCCCAGGAGCGCACCGAACGGGAGGAAGCAGAGAAGCGACACGAGAACCGCCAAGCGCAAAACGTCAACACGGCATCAGAGCGCAAGATCGAAAGCGAGGGTCCCGACATTATCGCTCTTCCACCGCCTCCACCATTCAGCCGAAAGCAAACAGAGCCTCTCAAGGTTTTTGCATTCCTGTCACTGTACCCCTCAGCAAAATGTAGGATGATCTGCCTGTCCAACGGCCACCACATCAGCAACTCTTCAAAGCCTTGGCAACAGAGAACAGGATTCATGCGAGGTTTCATTGGCGTCAAAAAAGACGCAGAGCTGCGGGGTTCTGACAGCGTCATGCAGGCAGCCATGTGCTCTTGCGAGCTCCAAATACAGTGGCAGGGCGGTACTTGGGTGCAGGCACCAATCAGCGTTGTAGCAACTATTTCGCATACCACGCCACGTTGCTGTAGGCTGTTTTTTGATTTTATTTTTCCTAAGATGCTAGAACCTTCCAGACCGGCAGCCATGTGCTCTTGCGAGCTCCAAATACAATGGTAGGGCGGTACTTGGGTGCGGGCACCAATCAGCGTTGTAGCAACTATTTCGCATACCACTCCACGTTGCTGTAGGCTGTTTTTTGATTTTCTTTTTCCTAAGATGGTAGAACCTTCCAGACCGGGACGGCCCAAACTGCCTGAATGGCAGCTTTGACAGAAATCTCTGGCCAACAGACGCAGCCTTGTGAGGTCGTATGCGAAGCAGTTGCATTGCGGGCACCTGATTGCGGAGCATGCAGTCAAGCGATCACTGAATCGAGACAGACTGAGGGCAAGACCGGCCACATTTGAGCAATTGAGGGATACCCTCATTGCAAAGTTTACGACCCATGATACATGGGAAGATTTCATTCGCGCGCGCAGAAATAATGATGGCAATGGTCAGGGGGTGTATAGGACAGGCGTGACCAAACTCATGCAGCTTTTGACAGCCGACATGGGGATTGCTACCACACCGGTAGGTGCGTACCTAGACCCGAGTACCGCCCTTCCACTGTATTTGGAGCTCGCAAGAGCACATGGCTGCCTGCATGACGCTGTCAGAACCCCGCAGCTCTGCGTCTTTTTTGACGCCAATGAAATGTATGGGCGCCGCAAATGCCAGGTGCTGAGCGTACATCTACCGCAAGCACGTCAGCCACACCAACTCCTTCTGCAACTTCCCCTTGCGAGATACCTGGACCAGGATGATCACATCACAACCTCGTCGCAGTTTGAGCGCATGGACCTGCTTCCTGCCCTTGAGAAGGCGTTGGAGAGCGGCTGGGGTGGTGAAAGCATGGAGCTGGTTTTTTCTCCTGATTATGCCGCCTACTACCGAACCACAGGGACGCCTCCACCAACAGCAGATTGCTGTTGTGTGGAGTGCTATGGTTCAAAAAAACTCTGGAAGCACCCTGACTGGATACGGCAGCCTTTGCGGGATTTTCACAACTACCCTTCACGCTGCGCTCCCTTCTTTCGCCTCATGAAATGTCGCCTCAACAGCGTGTATGATGTACACCACTGCAACAATCACGTGTTGGCAAACGGGGTGAGCCACCCCCTGTGGTTCTTGACCAGAGCAAACCTGCCTGAGGAATACACTGTCCAATTGAAGACAATTTTGGAGAAACATTTTACGCGCTTTCCATACTACCCACCTTTCAAAGAAGCTATTGGCAAAAGGGACTGGTCACCCCCAAACATTGTCACGAAGGATATCCTCAAGGAGGATTCTTTTTGGAAAGCCCTAGCTGATCTGTTCCCACGAACGGCAAATGGTCTCACAGTCAAACGGAACGGTGAGGTTCTGCAGGACCCAATACACCGATATTTGAAACTGATGCGGATTCTGATGGTCCAGCTGAACAGCTGGAGTCCGGAGGGTGTTGACCAGCGTGATGACATGTGCCGTGAAGCACACCAGCTCTTTTGGGACCTCGGGTTTCCCCTGCGCCGGTTTGGAGTCCCAATTCATTACTTTCTGGAGCACTACACCCCCCGGCTACGCAAACATGGCAACCTCGTGGGCATGTCATCGGAGGGGGGCGAGCATGTCCACCAGCCCCACTCCAAGATCGTGCAAAAACGCCCCTCTCGCCCACGAGGGAAATGCCCAGTGGGGCTGGTGGAGATCATGAAGCACGTTAGGCTCTGGTTGGGGCTGTGGAGGCAAGGCTGGCTGTCTCCAACTCTCTGGTACACGCATGAACCGAAATTGCCAGCTGACAATTAGCGGTATACCACCTTCTTGCCACCACATCCCTTGGCTTGTGATAGATTTACTATTTTTGGCCATTTCTTGCTAATGTTGCTAATCTTTCATTGTTTATGGATTGGGGTAGATTTTGGAACGTATTCATGCTGATATTTTCAGTACCCCTCTGTATCTCTCTCCACTCCTGTCGTCCACAGGATCCATTGAAGAGAGCCAATGGGGTGCCGCTGGCGTTGATGAAGCCCCTGATTGACGCAATTCAAAAATTGGGCAGAAGTCTGTGGTACGACGTGACTGGGGGCTCAAGGGCCTGTGGAGTCCCTGCTGCTGACATCATCAAGCATCTTGAGCGGATCTGCCCTGTGCTCGGAATGGCTTGCCCCGGTGCTGCCCAAGTGATAACGCTCACAGATCGTCCGGTCCCCTGTCAGCTGGCTAACATGGAGAGCGTGCTAATGATTTGTCTTGTGTGCTTGGGCCGAGAGGCCAGTCATTTTTGCGTAATGCATACTCTTGACACAATTCAGTACAGCGCAACCCCTCTGTCACTGTCACCAGGTGACACTTTGTTTCTGCCAGTTGAAAAGCACTGGATGCTGCCAAAGTTGTGTCCAGGCATTAATTTTTTTGCTGCTGTACCATTCTCGAATTCGCAAAATGCACCATTCGTGCCCGACGATAGCTGTTGGATCAGCAAACATTTACGGCCGTCCAGTGTGACCTGGAGTGACCTGCAGCACGGTGACACTGTGCAGATGTATGACGGCCTAAGCGATGCTTCGGTTCTGCTGCACACCCAATTGTTGTGGAGGCCCACTGTGCGTTGTCCCGGTCTGTCGCGAAAAGGGCAGCCCCTGTTCCCAGGCAGGTGGACAGTCCAGCTTGAACGGGGCGTCACTGTTTTAGTATTAGCCGTGATTCCTACCAATCCGGCTTCCTGGGATGTTGTCGGCGTCTGTGCATTTTGCTGTACGGCAGGGCAGGCAGACTTCAGATCCCTTCTACGGTTTTCAGAATCCAGCCTCAGAGAAATTGCCCTGGCTGACAAGCAGGGCTGTGAAGCAGGGAAGACCTGGATGGAAGGTTTGTATTCCGGGCAGTGCATTTATTTCCAGTTTCCTCAGAGGTGTCAGTCCTGCGGTCCGCACCAGGCCAAGCGTGAACTGGCATATGAGGACAGTCGGCAGAGCGCACGTCTCCCTGAGATCACAAACCTCAGTACCACAGCGGTGAAGAAGGAATCTGTCACTACCAATGGGAAACCCAAACCGAACCCGAAACGGAATTCGACCGCAAAGCCACCACCAAAACCGAAACCAAAACCGAAACCAAAACCAAAACCAAAAGGCCATAAAAACAACAGCCCACCAAGCAAACAGCCAAAGAAGGAAGAGACGGGCAGTGGGACGGTAAAACGAGTGGCTGACCTTGTTCAGCGGCTCTTGGCTGCACTGCAACAAACAACCCAACAACAAAACAACCGAACAAACCCCCTGAAGCGCAAACGCGGGCAAGGTGAAAACAGTGAAAATACCCGAAAAAAAGGAAGGGTTAAACGGGAGTCAGGAGAGCACATGTCTCAGCAGGTGTCTCAAGTGTCTCCACAGGTGTCTCCGAACCCCCCTGGGCAGGTGTTTCAGCAGGAGCAGCAGCAGCAGCAGCAGCAGCGGCAGTAGCAGCAGCAGCAGCAGCAGCAGTTGCAGCTGCAGATGCAGATGCAGACCCAAGTGCAGCAGCAGCAGCAGCACCAGCAGATGCACCAGCAGGCCCAGCAGCAGCAGCAGCAGCAGCAGCATATGGGTCCTTTGCAAATGAACATGCCAGTTGCCATGCCCATGGCCATGCCAATGCCAGCCATGAACATGCACCAGCTCCAAATGCCCATGCAGCCCATGCAGCAGCTTTGTTCGACGATGAGCAGCATGCAGCCCTTTGGTTTTCCAATGTACCGGCCCTATTAGCAGCGCCTGCATATATGTCTTTTGTTTTTTTCCCTCTCCCAAAAAAGAACTTTGTGCTGTTTAGAGTTTGGTGATTTAAATTTATTGCCGTGTTTGTGAATACGGCAGGATCATATCTCTGGAAGTGCAGATGCCTGAGCTCTGTGTTCATTATGCACTTTGTGCGATGTTGAACTGATTGAGAGAACCAGATGCTCAGATGCTCAGAGTGGTGCGGCTTGTTGCGATTGTCCTTTGTTTTCATTACCGTTGGTGGTTCCTTGGATTTGAATGCACCAACGTTTTGTAGGATCATTGACGACCGCCGGGGTCGGGGACGGACCCACTGAAACGTGTTTGCAGTTGTATTGGAGCAACATATCGGGGGTTGCAGGGCCGCCAGCACAAAAAAAAAATCAGTTTTCGCCGAAAAATGGCCAGCAATGGCCAACTTTTTGCCGAAAGACTGCACGAACGGTTTGTGAGATCATTGACGACCGCCGGCGTCGGAAAGGACCCACTGAAACGTGTTTGCAGTTGTATCGGAGCAACATATCGGGGGTTGCAGGGCCGTCAGCACAAAAAAAAACAGTTTTCGCCCAAAAATGGCCAAAAATTCCCAATTTTTTGCCGAAAATAGTGTTTTTTTAGCCGGGATCGTGAGTTTTAGGGCCCCATACCCTATTCTTAGGGTGCCCAATCCAGTGAAATGTGTTTGGAATTGTATTGGAGCAACCTATTGGGTGTTGCAGGGCCGTCAGCACAGAAAAAAAACAGTTTTAGTCCAAAACTGGCCAAAAATTGCCAATTTTTGGCCAAAAACAGTGTATTTTTGGAGAACAATCGGGTAGGAGGAACCCCCCTCTCCTATTTTGAGCGTGCAGAATAAAAGAAAAAAGGTTTCCTTTGGTCTTTTTGGGTACAAAACCTCTTTTCATGGTATTTTTGTGCCTATACTATAGGATACAGGTACGCAGGTGTGCAGCACTGTTCTGTAGCACCACCCCACAACAGACAAAAGTACTCCAAAATAGGCCGAGTTCCAGGGTTTTTGATGGTTTAGGAGAAAGCTCGGGTGGGAAGAACCCCCCCATCCGTATTTTGGGGCAAGAGAATCCCAACAAAAGGGCAATTTCTGTCGAAAATCCTCTATAGGCAGGTACACTGGTGTGCAGCACTGTTCTGCAGGACCAGCCCAGAGCAGGCAAAAATACCCCAAAATAGGCCAAATTTCAGGGTTTTTGATAATTTTTGGACAAAAGCCGGGTAGGAGGAACCCCCCCCCCCTATTTTGGGGCCGTAGAAACCAAAATAGTAGGTCATTTCCCGCGAAAATCTGCCTTTTGCTGACTTTTTGAATTTTGGGAAAAAACAGCTGCTAAAATCATAGCTAACACAGCCCTTCTACATGCTACGCGGCGTCCGGCAGGGCAACCCCGAGAGCCCCCTGCTGTACGCGCTCCTCCTGGAGCCCCTGCTCAGGGCACAGGGGCACCGCCTGCGCCCGCCGGGAGGGGCCGAGCACGGCCTCATCCAGGCCTATATCGACGACCTGCTGGTGGTGGCCCACACGCTGCAGCACTTCGTCGAGGGCGTGGAGGCGGTAGCAGCGTACCTGGGGATGATGGGCATGGAGCTCAACCCCCGCAAGTGCGCCATGGCCACCACGGAGGGGGTCCCAGGCCTGCAGCTGCGCCTCTGCCCCCACCTGGAAAACCCGTGGTACTGGGTACCAGCGGCGGACTCCGTCCCCTACCTGGGACTCCAGCTGCAGCCGGACGGGGAGTTCTCCCTGCAGCGCAAGCACCGGTTACGCCTGGCGGCGGTGCACCACTGGTGCCTTAACACCCTCGCGCCACCGAAAGTGGTGCAGGACGTCATCCTGGCGATCCTCGGGAGGGCGACGCAGTACGTCGCCCCTTTCATCGCCGACGACTCCGACACTGCACGCCACCTGGACCACATCACGGTCCAGGTCGCGAGGGACAGGGCGCGGTACGCCTTCGACGCCTCGCGGGACAGCCTGCAGGATGACCGTACCCTGGGGCTCACACGGGTGCCCACACGGTGCCAGCAGGCAGCGGTGGCCCTCGTGGGTACACTCGTCCACCACCGCGCAACCTCCGTGCGCGCCGAGGTCACCAAGATGTTCTGGGAGATAGCCGGCGCGCACGGAATATGTCCCGAGGTGCACTACCCCGTCCCGGAGTTCGCAACTCTGGCGGGAGGCGACTGGGTCCACCGCATACCCCGGGCCCTGGCCGCCCTGGGAGTGGGGATGTACAACCCCATCGCGTGCCCCAGGGCGGCCCATGTCCAACTACAGTCCCTGCCGGGCAACATCGTCACGCTGCGCACCGCCAAGCTGCGACACCGCGACACCTGCCGCCTGACGGTGCCACACACATCGCCGTGGCATGGGCACCACGGGCCACGCCACCCCTTCCCCGACAACGACGATCCGTGGCCGACGGCGGTGCGGGAGTGCCTCAACCAATGCGCCGACGAGCACCTCCACTATTGCCGCCGTGAGCAGGAGCCCACCAACCACCCCGGATGGCGCGACGCCCTGGCCCACCTCCTCCACACCACCGGCACACGGGACCCCCGCCTGAGACTCGTCCACCCCACGAGGGCTAAGCAGGACGCCCACACCGGCCCACGGGTGACCCCGGACGGCCTGCACCTCCACGTCGGGGGCTACCGCCGCCGGGACGGCCTATCCCCCCCCACGCGGGGGGCGGCGTATCACCCGCCAGCAGCCCTCATGTACATCCTCCGCGACGTACTCGCGGAAAGCGAGCACCAAGAGCCTAACGCAGACGTGGCGTGGCCAGAGCCCTTGCGCCCCCGGCCCCACGCGCCGACGCCGTTGTGGTTGGTGACCACGGACGACCAATGCACCCAAGCGACGGGGCAAGCGCAGCTCCGGGCCGAGTGGGTAATAGTGCAAGTGGGGGCAGGCCAGCCCGAACCCCGTGGGCTCCCCCGTGGCACCGCCCTACTGGTGGCTACGGGGGTGCCGCACGACCCACACATGGCGGTACACGCGCTGGAGGACCAGCCGGAGGACACGGGACACCTGGTGGTGCATCAGCGTGGGGGCCCGGCGTGGCTCAAGGAACATGTGACGGCGCTACGGTCCTGGGCAAGCACGGTCGCCGGAGCGGAGATCCGGCTGCACGACCACCCGGTGATCAGCCCAGGCGACACCAGGGCGCTGAGCGTGGACCAACTGACCCCCAGCCACCCCGACGTCTGGTGGCACTCCGCCGACCTCAACGCTGGGTGGCTCAGCCCCACCGGATACTACTAGATCCCGGAGGCCTGGGGACACACCTCCTCTGACACGTCCGGGGGCGGACCCTGCAAACACGCCACCAGCGTCGCTCTGGCCGCCGACCTCACCCGCACGTGGGCGGTGGCCATCTCGGGCACGGTGCCCGACGGGGAGGGGGTGGCCGCCTCCCTCCCCCTACAATACGGTGCCCACAGACCATGGGTCCACACGGTGGACGCCGAAGTCATCCTCCACCTCCTGCGGCACGCAGATCGCGAACGAACCACGGGGGTCCCCGCGGGCGCAGCGAAGGTGGTCAACCAGATGCCCCTGAGGTGGCTCCGGGACGGCCTGTGCGCGCGAGGGCAACACGCCGGGCACCCGTTCTGGTACGTCCGAGCCACCTCGCACCACAGTGACGCCCTACTGCACAAGGCGGACTGGGCGGCGTCCCAGGACACTGTCCTGCAGAACACGCCCCCGGACCCTGGCCACGCCCAACTCATTGTCGCCGGCCGTGACGGCCATCTCGATCTACGGCCCCGCAGGATGCGGGTGCTCGGCGAGGTCGCACAACGGGCGCAGAGGGACCATGCGCTGACGCACCGGGGACACACACCTTTGGGCGCGGCCCATGCCACGACCTACGTCCACGCCCGGGACCTCACCGCGGCGGCCAGCAACCGCCGGGCGCTGCGGGCCCGAGACGGCCGCACGCCGGTGCAGCGCAGGCTCCGCGTCCGGAAGGAGCGGCTCTCCGGCGTCGCCATCGTCCCACAACCGTGCCTTTTCTGCGGCGGCCCGGAGGAGACCCCGGTGCACATGCACGTGGGATGCACCCACTCACGGCTCCTCTGGCCCCACTACCGCCAGGCGGTACACGAGGCGGCCCGCCACCTCTCACCTGGGGACAAGGCCCTGTGGGTGGCCTCGTGGCGCTCCGCAGGCGCCACGTGGACGGAGGTGTTCTGCTCCGGACTGGTGCCCGAGGACGCTGAGGCGCAGCTCCGCGCCATAACCCGATATGACCCGCCGGGAGGGACCTCGATGGACGATTTCCTCCACCACATGCTCCGGCTGGGGGACTTCGCGTGGGAGCTTCGCAACCACCGGCTGGAGCAACTCCTCCGCGAGCCCCAGAGCGCGGCGGCCCGGGCGCACCGGTTGCTCACTGCGGCGGAGGGCGACCACCCTCCCCCTCCCCCGCGCCCTGACAAGGACTTCGTAGCCTCCCTCCGTGTTGTGAATGGCACTCTGGAGTGCCCGCCCCAAGAGAGCCCCCACCCGTACCAGGACCTGCCGGGGGGGTTCTCGAGGCACCTACAAGACGCCCTCTTCCCACCGTGGATCATCGGGCGCGGCTGCATGACCGCATGGGAGGCGCGCATCGTGGGGGAGGAGTGGACGCGGGAGTGGAGCCGGTGGTGCGCCGCCACGCGCGCTCCGGAGACCCCTGCGCAACGATACGCCGCCATCCCGCTCCGGTGGTGGGGGCCGGACACCCGGCCGAGACCCACCATGATCCGCGGGGCGGGGCCTGACCACCCGTGGGACGCGGCGACGGGGGCATGGCTGCAGGCGGCCCCGGGGCCGCAAACGGGATGGACTGGGGACGTGTCCTCACTCGTCAGGACACCCGTCCCGCCCCGCATCGTCCTTCACGCCGCCAACGTGCTCCGGACTACGGAGATACGCACGTGGGGACACGCTGCGGCCGCCGTCCGGTGGCACTCCCCGGAGGACGGGGTCACCCAACTCACCGTGGCGCACTTCAAAGCTGGGGGGCCGGTATACGACGACGCCCTGTCCCGGCTGGGCGACACCCAGGGGCCCCTGCTCCTCATGCTCCCCACCGGCATTGCAGCTGCGCTGCGCCAGGAGCTAGACGGCTGCGAAGGGCTGCGAGTGGGGTGGGAGGCAGTCGCGGACGGCACCCTGCTGGCCCTCCTCCACAGAGACACCGCAAACGGGTGCCAATGGGATGCGCTGACGCCCCACCTCACCGGGCGCCACGTGTACATGGCGAGCCCCCCCCAGGGGCACCCCCACCCGGCGTGGGACGACCTCATCGCCGCCTTCCACGACCACGGGATCCTCCCCGACGACACGTGGCAGGAGGTCCAGCGGAAGACGCTTGGCAAGGACTACCGGCGCCGCGTCCGCGCCCGCCTGCTGGAGATCCGGGACCCCCTCCGACAGAGGTGGGACAACCTCTGGCTCCGCCATCTCGACCCTTGGTCGCCGCCCTCCCACCTCCCACACACCTGCCGACTCTGCGGAGAATGTGCCACGGTGTCCTCCGCAGTTTCGACAGGCGCCAACAGGTGCGCGCGGTGCGCCCAGGTAGCCGCGTGCCCCTGGCCCGAACCTCCCGCAGGCCCGCGCAGGCGCACAGAGGAGGAGGCCTTGCGCCGGCGCATCGAGGGGGCACACACCCCCTCGCACGAACAAGCGGGCCCCGCGGGCGCTGCCCTTCTGTGGATCCATGTGCACCTGCGGGACCCCACATCCGTTGCGCACCTGTCGCACGTGTTCGCCCCCTAACCCCCACCCGCCGCCGCCCTTTGCAGAGCCCGCAGCACCATGCCACGCCGACGGGGGGATGGGCCGGGGCCCACCAGGGCCCGCCGCAGAGCGCAGGAGGCGGCCGTCCGGGGCCTGGTGGCGGACGCGGTGGCGGAGGCACACGAAGCGCACGCTGCCGCACGGTGTGACCTGGAGGGCAGTGCGAGGGCTTTCCTCAACGAGACCGCCCTCCTGGCCGTCCGCGCCCTGAACGGAGCGGGGGCCCCTACGCTACTCCCGGCAATGCACCGGATCGTGAACGCCGTCCGGGCGGGGCTCATCAGCCCGGAGGCGGCCCTCTACGGGCACTGGATGGAGTGGCGCGAGTTCAATCGGTCCCTGTCCATGGGGGACACCCTGCGGCTGACGGGAGCAGGGTCTGCCATGTCCCTCCGCAGTAGCGCCCCAGCCCTGCTGCACGCCCTCAAAACGCGCTACCCCGGGGACGCGGCCCCGTACCTGAACCAGGCGCGGGCCACGTACCCGGGAGGAGTGTCCGAGCTGGATGCGGCGCTCCACCTTCTACACCCGCCGGACAAGGACCTGGAGGTGGGCGAGGTCACGGTGTTCGTGGAAGGCGCGGACGAGGCGTCCGCCCGCCCCCGGCCGACCAACCCGGTGTACGACGGCACCAGGCCTACCCCCCCGTACGCCGTCGTCTACGAGGCGTTCCCCAGGGAGCCCACTTGGTGCCCCGCCCTCCCGCCGGCGACGCACGCGCCCCGCGGCTGGGCTAACCCAGACCTGTCCCCCCCCCTCTCCAGGACCAGGGGTGCCCACCACAGGGGGCAGGTCCTCTGGCAGGAGTGCCCTGGCACCCCCCTGCTCCTCCTCGTCGTCGCGACCCGCGGGGACCCGGGGCGGATACTGGGGATCACCCCCACCCACCTCTTTGGGGGAACACCCGTACCCCGCCCCCCCCTCCCGGCGCCCGCGGCGCGGGACGGAGTACACACCTTCCTGCGAACACAGGAGGTCACCGCCGTTACGGGTGTCCACCTGGTGCGGCTGCCCCCGACACCGCTCGACGACCCCCGGGGGCCCAGGGCCCTGGGCCCCGCCCCAGACTGGGAGCTGTGGTGCGACGCCTGGGCCGCGTGGCTCCCCCGCCTCCCCTCCCAATGCCAGTGGATGGCCGCAGGCCCCCGGCCGCGCGGGGCTGACGCCACAGCCGGCCCCCCACCCCCTCCCCCCCTCCCCCCCGCAGAGGACCACACGGCACTGCCGACGGCACGGCACTGATGCACCAGGAGGTAGTGGGAAGGGCGCGCCTGCCACCACGCATGCCTACCAGGGTAACAGTGATGGCAGACTCCGATGGGTCCGTCCAGCGGGACGACCGCCACCACCGCCGGTCCCGCTCCCGCTCCACCGTCTCCTCCCCGGAGTGAACGGGGGAGACCCTCGCGGAGCGCGAGGAGCGGAAGCTGGCGGAGGCGGCGGTGCTGGTCGGGCCGCCGCCGCCGGCCCGGGAGCCTGGGCCAGCCGGGACGGCCGCCCCCGCCGCCCAAGCAGCCAGCCCCGCCGCCCCGCCCCGCCCTGACGCGCAGGAGGCGGAGACCGCGGCGAGCCACGCCGCGGCCCCGACCGCGGCCCCCGGCACGCCGCCGACACGGGGGGCGGCCCCGGCGCAGGAACCGGGCGCATCGCCGAGGGCCGCCGCAGCCACAGAGGAGAGCAAGAAGGGCGCGCGAGGGGTTGCGACCGCACGATCCACGGGCGCCTCGTCGGCGGCCGCCGCGGCAGCGAAGGAGAGCGGGGAGGGCGCGCGAGGGGCTGCGGCCGCGACCTCCAGCACGCCGCGAACGCGGGGGACGGACCCCGCACGGGCCGCGAGCGCCCCGCCGGCGGCCGCCGCGGCAGCAGAGGAGAACGAGGAGGGCGTGCGAGGGGTTGCGACCGCGGCCACGGGCGCCTCGTCGGCGGCCGCCACGGCAGCGAAGGAGAGCGAGGAGGGCGCGCGAGGGGCTGCGGCCGCGACCCCGGCGGGCCGCGACGCCGCCTCGGCCGGCCACGCCGCGGCCCCCAGCACGCCGCGCAAGCGGGGGAAGAACCCCGCACGGGCCGCGGACGCCTCGCCGGCGGCCGCCGCAGCAGCAGCAGTGGGCAGGGAGAGCGCAAAGTACCGCGCCCACGCCAACCCCACCCACACCCACACCAGCCCCCCCAAGCCGTTCCCCCCCAAGCCCTTCCCCCCGGGGCGGGAGCGGCACGTCCGCCCCCCGACGCGCGAGCGCTCGCCGCCGGGCGTCACGCTGCCGCAGCTGCAAAGGCAGCGGGACGCCCGGCGAGTGGTCCAGGAAGGGCGCAGCAGCGGGGGGGAGCAGGGGGCCGGGAAGGGGCCAGAGCACGGGAAGGGCGCCCAGGGGCGCAGGCAGGGAGCTCAGGTGCAGGGGACAGGGCGAGGGGAGTTGGGAGAGCGAGCGGGCCAGGGCGTGGGGGACGGGAGGCAGGACCCGCGACACGGGCAGGGGGCTGGAAAGGGGCCCAAGGGCAAGGGCAAGGGCGCCGCGGGCCCCAAGGGACAGGCGGGACGGGGCATGGGAGCCCAGGGGAGAGGACGGGGCGAAGGGAGGGGGGCAGAGGGCGGGGCGCCCCCGCAGCCGGACGTGCAGCCGGTGAGGTGCATCCCCCCCGGCATCCAACAGATGCCGGCACACCACACCCACCACCACCACCACCACCACCACCACCACCTCTACAACATCGACCCTGACGCCGGCGAGCTCGTCCCCCCCCAACCCCCACGACACCAGCACCATCAAGCCCCCCCCGCGCCGAGGGCGGAGCCGGCGCGGATGGCCTCGGCGGAGGGGGGACGGGGCGCGGCATCGGCGCCGCAGGCGCAGGGGCAGCGAGGGGGGCCGGCACGGGGGGCGGAGGAGGGCCGGCCATGGGACCGGGACTGGGGCGCGGTCCCGGACCCTCTGGGGGAGGAGACCCTCCCCCTGGTGGGGGAAGTGTACGGGTGGTTGTGCTGGGCCAACCAGGGGACCTCCAGGAGGTCGAGGAACCGGCCCTTCGATGCCGTGCTCCTCCGGAGGGACGGAGGAAACCGAGAGGTACCCCCGGGGGGCTGGGCAGCCCCAGAGGACCATGAGAGGGTCCTCAGGTCAGTGATCCGGGCGGCGTGGCCCGACAGGGAGCCGACGTGGCCGGCCTTCCTGGAAGGGGAAGCGGTGCTCCGCATCACGGATGCGGACGCCAACAACTGGCTCCCCCGGGCTTTGCGCAGCGCCCTCGCCCACTGGCGCTACCGCCGGCACAACCCGCCGCCGCCGCAGCCCCAGCCCCCACACAAGCGGCGGCGCAGGTGAAGGCCCAGACGGCGGGTACGGGAGAGCTGGGGGGGGGGGCTGGGCCCCCCGGCCCACGCCCCCCCCACGGTACGGCACGACGCAAGAGGGCGCGCCACCTCCCGTGGGAGGGAGTGCGGAGACAACGAGCGCGGGGGGGAACCTGCTGCCCTGCAGCCCGCTAACCACTGACCGCTAACCCTCACGGCCACCCCCGACCGTCCGGCGCCGCGCGACAACGGCCGGGGGATGAGGGGCCCCAGCGAGGGCCTGCGCGAGAATCCGGCTCTCGGTAGAGGGGGGCGGGGGAAGGGCGCGACCCCCCGGCCGATGGCTGGCCCCCGGGGCCAGGACTGCCATGCCGCCCCCCCCCCCCCCGGCCGACAGGAGGCATCGCCAGGGGACCAAAGGGCCCCCCCCACTCCCCCCCCCCCCCTTGGTCCGTTGGCACAACCGACCAAGGGAAAGGGAAGGGAAGGAGTGTGGTGAGGCCGGTGGGCACGGTGGCCTACAGAGGGAAAGGCCAAGGGAAGGGAAAGGGGAGGGGAGAGGGAAGGTTAGGGCAAGGAGGAAGAGGAAGGTCAAAGGGTGGTGAGAAGCTGATAGGCACCACCGCCTATGGAGGGGAAGGGTCCAAGGGAAGGGCGGCGAATGGCGATCGGCCAGTAGGCGCCGCCAGCTGCAGACGAGAACATCACACCATGGCGTCAAGCCAAAACCCCCCCCCTCCCCAGCCCCCTCACTCAGTTTTTATGGCACACACTCCCACACCACCCACCCTGGATAAGACAGGAGACTCTGGATTGCCACTCTGGCCCCCCTGACCCATGCTAGCCCTGTGAGATACCCATGCTTCTTCCTTTCTCTTAATTGACCCTGAGGAACACACTCACTGGCCCCCACCCTGGCTTTTTTTTTTTTTTTTTTTGATCGCTGCCACAATCCCCCTGGACTGCCAACCCATACCCAGTGGCAGCCCGTGCACCCAGGGTTTTGCAAAGCCTTTGGGTTTCAGCCACGCAACCCCAGCACACATCCATCGTGCGCCCCCACTCCCCCCCCCCTCCCACACAGGCCCGAGAGCGGGCGGGGGGCGCCCCCCCCCCCCCCCGCACCCACCTCAGCTGGGGAACCACGGGCGCGGCCCTCCGCCCCACCAGGGCCGGGGGGGCACCCCCCCCCTCAGGAGGAACGGCGACGCGGTAAGGGCAACGGCGGCTGGACCTGCTCCCGCGAACCCACACCGGCGTGCAGGAGCAACGCGCACAACGGAACGGGACGGAGGCCGCGCCCCACATGACCCTCCCGTAACCACAGCCCACTCCGAGGTGACAGAGGGGGGGTTCAGGTCAGCTGGGGCCCCCGGGGGGGGGCGGTCCACGGGCCGCCCCTCACCCCCCCCCACCCCGGGGCGGCACTTCAGCCCCGACCGCACGCACGCGCCGGAAGGGAGCGCGCCGGCGACACGGAGAGGGCCAGAAAGAAGTACCGCAGGCCACCGCCCGGAGCGAGAGCAGGGAGGCCGCGGCGCGACACCCCCCCCCCCCGCCCCCCCACCGGCCCGCCAGCCGCGGGGGCCCCGGCCCCCACCCCCCGAGGCAGGGGGGATGGGCCCCCCCCCGCCCGAGAGGGGAGCCGGAGCGTGACCCGCCCCCCCGCCCCAGCCGCTGGCTCACATGGGGGCCGCGAAGAACAAGCGGGCCCACGCCTGCGCACCGGGACGCCGCACAGATCGTACCCAGAGAAGCCGGGTGAGCACAAACCGGAGTGGTATGGGGGGCCACGCCCCCCATGGACAGCACAACACCAGTGACGCCCGCTTTGTTGCCTGTTCAGGGAAGGCAGAGGGACGGAACGAGGCAGAGCGACCCCCCGCCCTACGGGCCCCGCCCCGGCCGCACAGCCGGAGGAAACGGCGCACGCCCCCCCCCCCCCAGCCCGCCCCCCAGCATAAGAACGCCATGGACCCGCCCCGCGGCGCGCAGCCCCCACAGGGACAGAGCAGGGCCCCCACACCCGCACGCCCGCGCCCACAACGCGGACCCCGACAGCCCACCCAGTGGACGGGCAGTCGGGGGAGGAGGAGCGCAAGACCCCAGACGCCCTACGCAACGGTCGAAGGCACCCCCCCGGGGACGCCCGACCGCCGCCCCCATAACCCCAAGCCAAGTAGGGGGGAACCAGGACCGGACCGCCCCCCCCCCAAGCACGCCAGACGGAGCAAGGGACCGGGGCAGGACACGCGGAGGGGCACGGACCACGTGGAACGGCCCTACCAGCGCCCAGTGCCGGGACCACGCGGGATGCGCGCGCCACACCACCCAGCGGGGGGGGGAGCGGACACCGCGAGAGCGCGAGCGCACACACACGAAAGGGACACGCGGGGACAACCGGAAGGGCAACCGGACCGAGCGCGCGGAACGCACAGACCGCATGGAATGGCGTACCAGCGAGCGAGGGTAAGGGACACCCGGACGGGACGGCCCGCCACACGCAGCGCGGAACACGCGGGGCGGGGAGGGGGAAACGAAAGAGACACGACGCCAGGTGCCGGCCCGAACCCCCCCGAACCGGCCGCGAGCGCCGCGCACACACAGACGGGGCACTGCGCCCGCCAAGGCAGTAGTGGCGCACAGCGCCACGCCCCAACCCCTAGGCTAGGCAGCCTCCGCGCCAGCCCAAGGGGGTCCCACTGGCGACAAGCCAGTAGCACGGGCCCGGCGGCGCCGGCGCCCCGGGCGACCACGCATTAGGGGGGCGACGCAGTGGGTAAGCGCCCGCAGCCACGGCTGCGAATTGATGCACTGACCGGGGACCGGCGAAACGGGGACGCCGGGGAAGGACGGGGCTCCGAGCTCTGTGAACCCGGGGGACTCCGCCACCAGGCAGGAGGTGCGTCTTGGAGGGCCCCCCACTCGGACCCGGTGGGGAGGATATCACCTGGCCCGACCAGGTGGCCCCCCGGGGCCGAAAGGCGTCTAGTACCCGCAAAATCAAACCTCAAACCTCAAACCCTTGTCCCCGGATGATCCAGTCTGGGGTGCGGCGGCTCCTGCTGCTTGATCTACCCCGGATGATCCAGTCCGTGGCGTCTGGCCGCCGCTTGTCCCCGGATGATCCAGTCCGGGGGGCGGCAGCCCCTGCTCGGTGTTCCGTCTCGGATGCGCCCGTCCGGGGCGTCTGGCCGCCACTTGTCCCCGGATGTTCCAGTCCGGAGGGCGGCGGTCCCTGCTGCTTGTTCCGCCCCGGATGTTCCAGTCTGGGGCGTCGGTACTCCTTCCTCCGTCGTTTGGTTTCAGCCGCTCCGTCTTGTTTTCCCCCGGATGTTCCAGTCCTGGGCACTCCATGGCCTCGACTGCACTTGCCTGCATGTCCACGGCCTCGTCCAGGTCTCTTCATCACTGCTGCTCCTCGGGCTCCTCCTCTACGCCACCTCTCTGCTTCTCCTCTGCCTCTTCCTCTTGGCTGCTCCTCCGCATCCCCACGTCCTCGTCCACTTGTCTGCATCGCTACATCACCTGGGCCCTGTCCTCTTCTTGGTTTTTCTGCATCTCCTTGGCCTCGTCCTCCACTCCGCTGCCATGCATCTCCTCGGCCTTGCCCTCGCGGCCGCTTCTCTGGCTCACCGTGGCCTCACTCTCTCGTCTACCTCCCTGCTTCCCCTCGGCCCCGCCCCTTCATTGCTGCTCTGCATCCACTCGGCCTCGTCCTCTGCCCTGTGTCTCTGCTCCTCCGTGGTGTCGTCCTTTGTGCTGCATCCGGACCTGTCTGGGGGATCGGGGCTCGTGCTGCTTCTTCCGCCCCGGACGTTCCTGCCCTAGGTGTCACGCCTCTTTTCCCTGGCTGATCCAGTCCTCGGGGTTGTGGCCGCTCCTTCATGTTCTTCCCCGGACGATCCAGTCCGGGGCGTTTTCCACCTCTTGTCACCGGATGCTCTAGTCCGGGGGTGGCACCTGCTGCTTGTTCCGCCCCGGATGATCCAGTCCTGGGCGTCCACCGCCACTTGTCCCTGGATGTTCCCGTCCGGGGGGCGGCGGCTGCTCCTGCTTGTTCCTCGCCGGACGTTCCTGTCCGGGGCGGCGGCTCCTGCAGCTTGGTCCGCCTCGGATGATCCAGTCCGGGGCGTCTGGTCTCTCGGGCATTCCTTGTCCTCGTCCCTTTTTCGCTGCTGCTCCTCGGCCCCCTCAAGGCCTCCGCCTCTGTGCTTCTCCGCTTGCTCCTCGGGATCCTCGGGCGGCGTGGGTGTGTTTTGCTGGGCGCCCCGCGCGGTTGGGTGTTGCTTGGCACCGCCTCCCGCGCCGTGGTTGTGTGGATGTGGTGCGCGCAATCCGGGTTTGCGGCACCCGGCGGCCGTTGTTGCTTGGCACCTGTCCCTGTGGCTTGGTTGTGGCCAGCGGCGTGCCTCTCTGGCGTGCCTCGTGGCCCCGCGTTTTGTGCCGCGCCTCGTCCGGTCCAGTCGCTCTCGGTGCTCCGGTCGACTTTCCTGAAGCCGTGGTGCCTTTTCCCACCCCGGGGCCTTTCGCCCCCAGATTTACTGGGCGGCTGCGCGGGGCACGCGGAGGCCTGGCGAGAACCGGGCTCATTGTGCCTTCTGCTGGCCCCTGCTGAGGCAGGGGCGCTGGGCTGGCTCCGCGTTGTACCCGTTTGGGGCCCCGCTATGGGGTTGTCCCTGGCGGGTCCCTCCGGCATCGGTCTTGGGCTGCGTGTGCTGCGGTGGTTGGCGTGTGTGGACCCGGTCACTGACGCGTCCGGTTTCCCGTACCGTCCGTCATTCGACAGGGGACTCGGTCGGTGCACCGGGGCTGTTTCCTGTGGACGCCGACACCTCCCCCTGCGGGTCGGAGGACGCCACGACCGGGTCCCGTGCGTGTGTGCTTGTGCTCGCTCTTCTTGGCTGGGTCGGGTGGGCCGGCCTCCCGGGCGCGTTTTGGTGCGCCTCACTTTCCCTTTGGCCGCTTTGTCCTCCTACTTCGCTCGGCCCCCTTCGGGCTTGGGTGGCCCCTTCTTGTTGGTGTGTGTGCCTTCTTTGGGTTGTTTTTTTTTTGCGCGCCCCCGTTGTTTCTTGCTTTCTCTGGTTTCCGGCCCTGGGTGTCCTGGGCCTTGCTGCTACTTGCCTCCCCCCCCCCCCTCCCCCGCCTTTTTTTTGTCCTCGTTTTCAGCCCTTCGGCATTGGTCCGTGTTTGTTTCCCCCCCCCCTCTCCTTTTTTTTGTTTTGGTTGCTGCCTGTCTGGTTTGGTGTTTGTTTCCTGTCGTCCCCTTTTTCCTCTTCCCTGCCCCCCACCCCTTGTCTTTTATTTTCCTTTCCCCCCCCGCCCTCTCCTCCCTTGTTTTTTTTTCGTCCTGGATTTCCGCGCTTCCTGCTTCGGTTGGTGTTTGTTTCCTGCCGTCTTTTCCGCTCCCCTCCCCCTCTCATTTTTTTTTTTTTGCTTTTGTTGCTGCCTGTTTGGATTGGTGTTTGTTTCCTTACGCCCTCCTTTTCCTCTTCCCCGCCCCCCTCTTTTTTTTTGCCTGCTTGGTTTGCTGTTGTTTCCTCTCGCCCTCCTTTTCCTCTTCCCCGCCCCCCTCCCCTTGTCTTTTGTTTTCCTTTGCCCCCCTCCCCACTGTGTTTTTTTTTTGGTTTTCGGCACTTCCTGCTTTGGTTGGTGTTTGTTTCCTGCCGCCTTCCTTTTCCGCCTCCCCCCCCCCCTTTTTTTTGCTGACTGCTTGGTTTGGTGTTTGTTTTCTCGCGCCCTCCTTTTCCACTTCCCGGCCCCCCTCCCCTTGTCTTTTGTTTTCCTTTACCCCTCCCCCCCTTGTTTTTTTTGGCTTTCGGCGCTTCGTGCTTTGGTTGGTGTTTGTTTCCTGCCTCCTTCCTTTTCCGCCCCCCCCCCCCTCTTTTTTTTGTCCTGGTGTTTGTTTCCTCTCGCCCTCCCTTTCCTCTACCCCGCCCCCTCCCCTTGTTTTTTGGTTTCCTCTGCCCCCTCCCCCCCCCCCTGCCCCGGTGTGTGCGTTCGGACCGGTTTTCCCTCTGGTTTTTTCTGGTGCCGCGTTGCCGAGTTCTGTGCAGCGTGTCGTGCTGTGGTGTCCCGCCTCGCTTGGTTGTGGGCTGCCGTGGCCTTTTCCGTGTTCTGTTGTCTTGTGCCGTGCTGTTGAATGCTGCTGTGTGTTGTGCCGCGTTTCTGGTTATGTCGTCCCCCTGTGTTGCTCGTGTTGTGGCCCGCTGTCCTGTTGTGGTCTGTGATGCCGTGTGCGGAGCTGTGTCCCTGGGTGCTGTGCTGTGCCATATTGCTGCGCGTTGCTCCGCCCTGCGTTGTGTTGTTGTGCGCTGTGTCGTGTTGTCTCGCTCTTTTCGGTGCTGCCGCGCGTTGTATCGTGCCCTCGGGGGCTGTCCGTTGCCCTGGGGTCCTGTGCCTTCCGGCGCCGTGTGTTGCCTTGTCTCCCTGCGCTGTGTGCTCTGTGCTTTGTGTGTTTTTGGCGTGGTCTGTTGATGCGTGCTGTTGTTCGCCGCTGTGCTTTGTGCTGTGTGCGTCCCGGGGTGTTCTGCTGTGCTTTTCCTGTCCTCTCCGCCCTGTGCGGTGCTGGGCTGTGCTGTACTGGTGCGGTTGCGTCGTGCTGTTTGCTTGGTCTGTGCTGTTTCTGGCGCCTGGTGCTGCCGTGCGTCGTTGTCTCTTGCGCGGGTACCCGCGGTGCCGTGCTGTGTTGTTGCGCGCTGTGCGGCGTCTTCCTGTGGCCCGCTGTGTTGTGCTGCGGCCTCCTGCGCGCGTGGCTGGCTGCCCTGTTGTGCGATGCGGGTTGCTGTGCGGCCCTCCTCTCCCTTGGTGCCCTGCTCCCCTGTGCTGTGCCCCGTGGTTTCCGCTGCCGTGTGGTGCTGTGGTGTCCTGTCCTGCTGCCTTGTTTGTTTTTGTGTTGTGTCCTGTGGTGCTGTGCTTCCGTGTGCTGCTCTGCTGTGGTGCCCTGTCGTCTTTTTTGCCTTGCTGGTGGCGCTGGTTTTCTGTTTCCCCTTTAAAATCTCCTGTAAAACCCGTAAAAATGGTTTTCCATTTTTGAAAATGAATTAGAATTATACACTACGCAACCCACGCGCGAGCAGCAAGACCACTTTTTACTCACTGACTTACGTGTTACCCGTTGGCCTCCATGGCGTCGTTGTTGAAAGTAATGTTGCCTTGTGCTGGTTGTGTAGTCCGAACTCCGAACTCTGTTTCCCATACTTGAACTTGTAGTTGACATTGTGGTCAATGGTATTGTTGCAAAGGGTTGACCCAACATCCCCCAGCGCAATCCACCTGCAGCGTGAGGCGAGGCAAAAACGGCGAGGGTGGGGCGCGAGCGGGAAGGGTAGCTACATGGAGAACAAAAGAGAGTCAAGGGGAGAAAGTGTAGGAGTGTGCCGTCTTAGAAGCTTTTTTTTCGAGGTTTACACGCTGCTCGCGATGCGGTTTTCTTTGCGTACACTGCACGGTGAGCTACAGGAGACACGGTGTTATGTTCCTACTATCGTTACGGCGCTTACGGCGCGTGTTGTTTGCCTATTTAGGCTTCAAAATTTTTGGTCGCGTTTTAACGCCTTTCGCAGCGCGCTTTTTTGCCTAGCCGTTTTGTATGCTAATTACCTTTATTTTCCGCTATTTAGAAAAACGTTTGGTCGTGTTTTACTTATCTTTTTATTTCCGAGCCCAAGCACACACACCCACACCGCACACCCCAGCCAGAAGTAGCGGGGTACAAGCGGAGCGCACACACAGACACACACACAGACCCCAGCACCCCAGCCAGGAGTGGCGGGGCGCAGCCGAATCCCGAGGCCAAGCAAACACCCACACCGCACACCCGGGCCAGGAATGGCGGGCTACAGGCGGAGCGCGCACACCACCACACACGCCCCAAAACCCCAGCCAGGATTGGCGGGGTGCAAGCCAAAACCCAAGTTCAACCGCACACACCACAAACCCGAGCCAGGAGTGGTGGGCCAAAACCCAAACCCGTACCCAAACACACACACCCAAGACCCAGCCAGGATTGGCGGAGTTACAGCGAAACCCAGACCCAAACACAAGCGCCACACAACGGTAAGAAACCCAGTGTCCATAGTCCGGGCACTGAGGCAGCCCGTGCCATGCAGGTGACCTGGCCAAACGAGATCCAGAGACCGGGGGTAAGGCTGCATCCTAAGGCCACCGCTGCTTTGAATCTCAAGGCGGAGCGTGCAACACCCAAGCACCTCGGAACCCCAGTACCAAGAACATGCATGCATGCCTTGGGAACGGGATACGCCAGGAATTCCGGTGAACCCCTAGGGTTCCGCCCAAAGGAGGGGACGTGCACAAGCAAGGGGGCACACCCTCCCGGCGAGACAAGTACGTCTCGCTGGCGGTGATCAGCCCTCCAGGTGTTGCCCGGGGCCGCTTTGTTGGGGGCCACCAGACAGGTCCAGCGGGATGTAAGTCGCCTCCCCTACTCAAGCGCGGAGCCTCTTACTGTTCCTCACAGCAGCAACGCCAGCCGGAACCACGGGGCGCCTCTCCACGACCGAGTGCACCTACCTAATAACCTTCCCACTCTGTTTGTGGTTCATACATATGACCACGTAGTCGTTCAGTTGCACCAAATTGCTGGTTTTGATGCTCTGCCTCAGAATACGGAGCTCTTCTTAGTACTCATCATTCATCCTTTGCATAGTCCGTTTGATTGAGGGCGATAAGGTTGTGAAACAGAAACTTCAACACCCATTGCGGCAAATACATTGCGGTACCAGCCATAGTCTCCCTTGAAGCGAATATCCTTGTCACTGTGAATGCGAGGAGGTGGACCATAGAAACGAATCCAATGGTGTTTGATGAGTTTCAGCACGCCTTATCCATCAATAGTCTTCTTGCAAGGTACCACTTGACAGAAAGCACTCAGAGCGTCCACAATCATCAAGGCATAGTCGTAATTATGACACTTGTGTCTGTCAATGAAGTCCAAATACAGCAGTGCATTTACCATGTGTGGAAGTGGCAGGACACCAAGTAAGCCTCGGTCACTGGGTCGGTTCCACTCGCTGGTGACGCACTCCATGCATGTCCTGTGCATGTCCTCAATCTTCTGTGTCAACTCTGTGTCAGATATGCGAGTGTGGAACATGTTCTCGAAGGCCCAGAGCCTACAATCCGGTCCAGGATGACAGACAACATCGTGAGTCCACTGCAACGCTCCGCGCAACGCCTTCTTGGGTATGCACGTTTGTACTTCCTTCCGCAATATCCCACTTGAAGATAACGACCAAAGCTCCTTGTCAACCAGTGCATAAGATCCTTCGCCAAAGGCTTTCAAAATATCTCTATACTCCTCCAAATAGTCAGACTTCCGTAGAGAATGGAGTAGTTCAGCTTTGCTCATGGTGAGGTCCAAATGAACATCCATTTTCTGAAAAGCCTCTCGCGAGAGAGACTCAGAGCTTGCAGAAATTTTCTCGTCAAAATTGTCACGTGATAGCCAATCATATCACTCATTTTACAGACCCGGTACCCTGTAGATGTTGAGCTTCAGCTGCGCGAGAAACATCCACCAACGCCTGAGTTTTCGGTTTTCAGGAGGGTGTCCCCTGAGAAACGTCTCCGTGGACTCCTGATCACATAACCACACTACCGAATGGCTGCCAAACAGTCGGCTTTGTCCAGAAATAAGCAAAATTCCTGAGAGCAATTCACGCTCATACGTGGTGTAGTTAGCTCTGGCCGAGGACCATTTCCAGTTCCAGTGTCCAATGGGTACGAGATGGTATTCCTGCGAGTCATAGTTGTGCTTGAGTGAACCGTCGCGATTGACTCCGACTGTCCGCAATTCATCTGCTGTTCTTTTTGCAGCTGCTTCTGGAATTCGCTGCCATTGCAGGAGAGTGCCACCGCCTCCCACAAGAGACGCATCAGTGATGACCACGAACTCGCCGTCAGGTGCAGGTGTGCCCAACAACCTCAAAGGACTCAGTTTTGCCTTGATGTTCTGAAACTGAGCTTCATGCTGAAGACTCCACTTCCAAGGTACTGTTTTCTTGGTCAAGTCCGTGAGGAGACGGCTACTGTACGTGGAAGTGGGGATGTGTCTCCTGTAAAAAATACAGGATCCTAGGAAAGCTCTGATGTCTTTGACGCCACGGGTCTTGTCATCTCTGATGGTCGCCTTCAAAATTGGGGCCACTTTATCCTTCACAGGTCTCCACCGTCTCCAGCCGACTTGGAAACCCAAATACTCAATTTCGTCGTACATAAACTCGCCTTTTTCCAACTTGACGCGGGTATTGCGTTCCTCACAAGTGCGCAAAAATTCTTTCACCAAGTGTAAGTGATCATCAGCGTCATCAGTCCCCAATAAGACATCGTCTATATGGACTTCGATGACTGCTCCCTTTTTCAGCAGTGCTTGCACCGTCGGTTTCAGCCTCATACGGGCCACTACCTGGTTCATGAGCTCCCTGAAAGTTGCCGGAGCGTTCGTCAAGCGAAATGGCATGACTTTCCATTTGAACACCGGCCATTACGTGCAATAAATGATAACAGATCCTGCGCTCTTTTTGTCAACTCCACTTGCCAGAAACCACTGCGCTTATCCAATTTGCGTTTGTAGCGGCAATCAGCGGCTCTTCCCAGCGCTTGTTCCAAACTGTAATGAAACAGAAACAGAACGAGAACAGGAACAGGACGACGGGAATTGGCATCCTGTCGCTTTTTTTTCTAGAAAACTGCAGGGCAGTAAAACAGCAGGTAAGCATAAAGATAAAGGTATAGGACAGGTGGGATGGACATTGAGGGAAAAAGAGACGTATGCTGTTGTATGTAGTTTGTTAAAGTTTCAGTCATGGATAGGACATCAGGAAGTATTGGTACGTACCAATCATAGTAGAATTGTACAGTGGTATAAGGAGGATTTGTGTACTGTGTCTGGGCCTTTGGGTCGTCGTGGCCGATGGCACGAGTTTTTAAGTCATTTCAATCTTGTAATACTGTATCATAAGGGAGCTGAAAATGAAGCCCCTGATGCGTTATCACGCTGGGCATACCCGGCAGGGTTATCTCAGGATGTATCTTTTCACGGCAGTGAAAATGACCTTGGGGGTTGGAACCAGTGTGAACAGCGTGAGCGTGAATACACACAACGTAAGTTGCGTGAACGGCACCCAAATGATTTTGGAGAGTATCGTACTGTACGTGCCTGTATGGTTCCTGACTGCACTGAGTGTGTTGCAGTCCACATACCTCATCAAACTGAGGCACGTGAGCTTCTTCTTGAGGCCCGTGCGGTTGCAGAAATTTGTCACATTTCTGATCACCCCTCCCTTGTGCATGCATCAGCTTTTGCTGATATTGACGGATTTCCCTTATACTGCAACCCTGCAGTTTTTCAACACAGCAGACCTTCTCGAGTAGTCAAGCCTGAGTTACGTCACACAGAATGTTCTACAGTTTCATGTGTCTCAGTGGGTGACGGGCACGAGCTGCCCATTGACAGAGTGGAAGATTTACACATACACACACTAAATACAATCAAACTCCCCCCTGATACCGCTGTGTTGTATAGTGATTTGGATCCAGAATATGCTGCTGACCCAGTGCTGGGTCCACATTGGACAACATTACAGGCAGATGGTGTCAGTGGTCAGTACAGATTACATATGGGTCGTGTTCGATTGGCAGGGCGTATTTGTGTTCCTTTGTCTCTGTTGGACAAAGTCATAGTGGCGACACATACATATGCCCATCCAGGCATTCACAAAACACACCAGCTCATGGACAGAAAATACATTTTTTAGGAGCTTGATAAAGGACAGCCACGAAAATTTTCATACACCAAGCTGAAAGAACACATTGCGCTGCAGTTAGGACATTGTCAGGTCTGTCAGGCTGTCAAAGGTCGCAAGGGTCTGCAGCCTGACACTATGCATTCATATCCAATACCTGAGTATCCGTTTAGTTCTATCTCAGCAGATTTTTGTAAATTGGATGAAGTAAAACAGGGAGCTGTTGTGTATGACTCAGTTTTTGTAATTGTCTGTCGTTTAACAGGATATGTAATGGCACTGCCATGCAGCACCACCATTACCTCATCTGAGCTGGCTTCTCCATCTGACGCGTTTTGTTACTTTCTTTGGGCTGCCGAAGGAAATTTTTAGCGACGTGGATAAAATTATGCATGCAGACTTTTTCTCCACATTCTGTCAGCTCTCAGGAGTTGAGGAGTATAGATCCCCTGTGTATCGTAAGAAGAGTAATGGTAGGGCTGAGCGGGCAGTACAGGTAGTTGTTGACAGCTTACGCAAGTTGTTACAGCAGGCAGGCAGAAATAGTAAGTGGACTGATTTATTGCCTCTGGCACTTTGGTGTGGTAACGATATGCCTGGGGCTGTATCAGGCTTCAGTCCACATAGACTTGTTTTTGGTAGGGATCCCATTGGGTTTGGGGATCACCCCCCAATGGCACCTGATTACGGGTCAGAGGATGCGTACCAATTTTTTCAACGTGTGCGTAGGGAAAGAGAATATGTGAGTGTCAAGCTCACAAAAATACATGATGAATTCAGTGCCCAATACCTGACGGAACAGCCGCCTCTCAATTTTGAACCTGGTGATCGTGTTTGGTTGAAAACCATTCGTAAACCGGGGGAGAGTAAATTGGACCGTCTTTGGGTTGGTCCTGCTGAAATTTTGGAGAGGCTAAGTGCAGGTAGGTATAGAATTGCTGGTCCGTATGGTGGACAACAGGTGGAGTCATTGCGGCTCAAACCATACAACCCCCCCTTGACACACGGAGCTCCACCCCTACACTTTTACACCGACAAGGAGACCTTGTTGGATGATGAGAAATTCATCGTCGAAAATGTTTTAAAACATGAAGTTCAAAAAACAGAGGTAAGGACAAGGCACGCCGCCCCAACATTGTTAAATGGTTTGTAAAATACAAGGGGTAGGACAAATCTGAGTGGAGGGAGGCATCTGAATTCATGCATGACATAAATGAGGAATGCCTGCGCTACAACATCAAACACAAGCTTGATGTGGGGTTACAGGACATGCGACAAGTGTTGTCATCAGTACATCCAAAATTTCTACAATGGTGCTCAGATTTCGGGGCACAGGTGCATATGCGTGATCACCGATGTGTTTCCTCCTTATGCCGTGTATATTACCGCCTTTGATGCTCTGATTGCTCTCCCCTTTCTGTACAGGTCTTACAGAGTTCAGGAAGTCCTTACAGAATTCAGAAGTGGGTTACAAATCCTTTTTTTTCAATACTTCAGACTGGTATGTCTGACTGCAGGGCGTGGTGATGACAGTTTTGCATTGGCTTGGCGAATGGCACGCTGTCTCACTGGTGTCTACGCCATGGCCCTTGCGACGTCGTCAGCCCCCCCCCCCTTTTTCTGAGGTCCTGTCACAGGACAACAGTCTTTTCCTTCTTGTCTCATGTACTATTGTGTATGAACTGTTAATCAGTTGTTTCTATTTTTTATCCCACCGTTGGCACGTGGGCCCTTCCTTGGGAAGTGGGAGTTCAGAACTGCCAAATTTCATTGAATGTATTGCATGTCTTCTGTGTGTTGACACGAATCATGTTGACCTTGTATATAGCAGTATCAGCCAGTTTTCAGGTTCACTCTGCAGGTCATCGGTGAATTCGCCTACACCGTACAGTACGTAAACGACGCCCCCTGTGAGATTTAGCTTCCCCTGGCACTGGAGCTGGTTTGTAGCTGATTCCCTTCTTCCAGCACCAGGCGCCAGTTATTTTTGGTCAGAGAGCGCAACGTAACCCCCTGGTCCCCGGCCCAAATGTTGCAGACAGTGCGCCTTCTGAGGATGCAGCATGTGTTTACCAGACATCAAGCCCCCTTTTCCCTAGGCATAAGAGGTACTGGTTTGAGTGGCCCTGTGACAAGTAATAGGATTACATTCCCCTTCGCCGAGGCTTTGGTGGTTTCTTTCGGACGTCGTTTCTTTTTTTGTGTGTGATTTTGAGATAAAACAATCATCGGTGTTGAACGATCAAGGGTTCGATTTATGCCCCCCCCAACTAAAGGCATTGAGTCAGGCATACATCATGCTGTGTCCAACTTTGTAGTCACAGTGGTGCGGTGAAGTTTCTTTCTTGTGCAGACGTGGAGTGATCCAGAGAACAGAGATGATCGGAGTCCAGAGAACAGAGCTGATCGACATCCAGAGACCAGGATTAGCCAGCATTCACAAGCCAGAGATCATCAGCATCAGGGTCCAGCGTACAGGGATGATTATGGTTAGTCAGTGGTTTATATATGCATGTCCACAGTGATGTTTCAATTTTTTATTTGCTTCTGTCAGACATCTGTTGCTTGCTTCGCAGGTGTACAGATGTCTTGTGAGGGGAGTGTAATGAAACAGTGATACACACCCCAACGTGAGTCAGAGAGTGCGCGCACAGCAGAGATCGCGCGCACATTATGGATGATCATTTGCACGTTGTTGATTGTCTATCATTAAACTCAGATCACGCTTTATTCATAAGATTGAACGCTCTGTGACTTGCAAAAGACGCTGCAAAGTAGGACAGAACTAACTGTGCATAATGTTGTGAGTTTTCTGTACTACACTGCAGGGTCTTGCATTTTTCATGATGATTTGGACTCAGTCTTGTATGTGCCATTGCTGATTGTGTATTCCGTGGGATCCGGAGTCGTTAGCCCAAAACTCTGCAATTTCGGAAATCTCAAACTAAGATGGAGGTTACACCAATCTCAAAACAAAACTTGGTAGACTTCCTGAATGTTTCTTGGTGAGCTTATTCAGCTTCCCATAGTGGACAACCAACCTTTTGGCATTGCTCCCTGGTTTGTCAACCAAGAAACAAGGAGAGCAGTGCTTTGGATACTCGGCTTGCTCATATTTCTCAGCTAGGCTGGCCGCAATGCATTCACTGATCTGAAGCACAATTTCCTCACTGTCGGCCTTGCTAGCTGGAAATGGCTTTGAACGCACTGTGGTGTTTTTATGTTCATCCAACAATTCCAAGTCCATGGTGACCAACTTCTCAGATGAACCATGAGCCATCAGAGGTCCAAACGCAACTTTCCTCCGGCGTAGGACTTCATGAATTTTGCAGGGCAAATCTTTGATCTTCTCCTCAAAATCATCTGCGGCTGCCAAATTGGATTTCCCGTACTCGTCCCTTGATACAGAGAAACATTCGCTAAGTATAGCTGTGACGTCCAAGTAAACATCCTCACCATCCATGATAAAGCGGTCGTCATCCTCAAACTGATAAAACAAATCTGTTTCGTCTCTGTCAACGCTCCTACTTGTGAACTCGTTGTAATGGCTCTTCCATCTGTCCTTGAGCTCTCACCTTTGTTGTTCCTGAGATGTCTGGAATATTTGGAGCTCAATGTCCTCCTTCAAAGAGCGTAAGTGTTCCTTCGAGACCGGCCATCCACGTGGTCTGGCAATACTTGCTTTGTCTTCATCGACTTGCATGGACACGCCATACTCTTGCATAGCATGTAGGGCCAGACACATCATGGCAATATTTTGCACACCTCCGATAACTGAATCTTCGAGATCAACTTCACTCAGTAAATCCTCGATTCGGTCCGAATAATCTTCGTGGATGCTTAGGAATGGGTCGTACTTCAGGGGCTGAGCGAGATTGAGATCCGCCAGATAGCCGTCCTCACTGACTTCATCCCATTGCACGTCTGCAGAATCCTCACTGACCTCTTCCCACGGAATGTCAACCTTGTCAACTTCAGCATCTCGAGCGCTAGCATCCTGTTCTTCATCTGATTCCGTTCGAGGGTGATTTTCTTGCACTTCAGACTCGTCCTTCGGTGTTGCTGCAGGTGTATCGTGCCCGTATCGTTTCAGTAGATCAGACCGCGTTAAACCACGGTTCACTCGATGGAGGAAATTGACCACTTGGGGATTCAGTTCATCCAACGAAATATCGAAAATTGAAAAAAAGTATGTTTGAATCGAACACTTCAAAAATAAGGGACTTATAACGCTACAGGTAAATAAAATTTCTTGCCAGCACAACGCTGCACACGCGACACGCGCATATCCATCTTTGCACGCAACTGCGTCGCGCGCGCACATTTTCTGTTACTTGTAACCGTCAAGTGGTCCCACATTTTTCTTGTTAATCCTAACTGCCGTAGCCAGTTGCGGCGCGCTACCATTGTGGTAGGGCAGTGAAGTCAGCGGTGACCACAACATGAAAACTAGAGATGCCGGCGGGACCCGTAGGGCCGGCCATACAGTAGCGCCGCATCAAAGGGAATGTACATGTTCTGTAGTTCCTGGATCTGCCCATTTTATTCTTTCATGCTACATTATTCTGAGGCCTCGCATTTCGATTTGCGAAACTGCACCTTCTGTGAATATTTCGAAACAGAATGCGAGGC
This sequence comes from Eutreptiella sp. 'Long Island Sound 2002', assembly GCA_964036045.1. Classification (NCBI taxonomy): domain Eukaryota; phylum Euglenozoa; class Euglenophyceae; order Eutreptiales; family Eutreptiaceae; genus Eutreptiella; species Eutreptiella sp. 'Long Island Sound 2002'. The sequence continues at coordinate 19,827,557 of OZ038398.1, read as the reverse complement.
CTCGCATTCGACGGACCAGGTTATTTGGCGTATTTACCAATATGCGAATTTTGCATGCGTTCAATTTGAGCAGAGAAAATGAAAATCAAATCCAGGTATTGCGAGGCCTCGCAATGCGTTGCAAAAATAGGTGTATTAACCTACACTTAGCAGGACGTATAGTGCAATATCCTTCTGCATGGAGACACCTTACTAGGAAGCAATACAGCGGAGTACAACTTGTTGCAACGTCATGAAAAAATTACCTTGTTTTGCTGAAAAAACATTCATGAAAAATCAGGGCCCAAAAAAAGAGGGTAAATCACTGAAATAACCCACATCATTTCTCGGTCTTTTTTTTGAAAAAACAGCAGTACAAAAGTGTACTTGTTTCGGCCGCCTAGGGCACGATTTGCATCGCAAAGCGTCAAAGGGCGACAAAGTGTGTGCATTGTTCCCTCACCACTTGTGTACAAGGGACAAAGGTTATTTGCATTGGGGTGAGGTGCTCGCGGTAGAGGGCTCTGAATGCACAGTCAAGTGGCAGACTGATAAGAAAGCCAATTTTCATTCCATTGCAGATGTGTTTCTTATCGAGGCAGCTGCATGGGCTGCTTTTCGTAGCATTCCAAGTTCCGATAGTGCATCAGAGGCCCCTTTGTATCCAAACTCCGACCACGAAGCTACACGCTCAAAAACTTCCCTGCGCTCAGCTGCACAGGCGAATACCCCGCCAGGGACATCGCAAAGTCGTGAAGCCTTGTACATCAACAAGAAACGTTTCGAGGTGCCCGTGGGGTACACTGGTAATCTGCGCCACCGCCAACAGAATTGTGATGATTTTTGGAAAGTCATTGTACATGACAGGCGCAAGTCTTCGGAGGTCCGCCTTTCACTTGCGACCCAAGCACGCTCAGAGGCCTTTGAGAAATTGACGGGCCAGAAATTTTCCACAGAGCAGCATGTCTTTCTGCGGGTGTGTGGTCAGTACATGGAAGAAGAATGACAGTGATCCTCATTGTTTGCCTGTCCGCACAAGCAGTGTGTCGTGGCTGCTGAGTGGGAACCGCTTTTCAGACGCGGAGTGATCGAGCCAGGTTTTTTCTGCTCATCTTTTCTGCAATGCAAAGTGCCACCCACCTTCCTGTACATTGCTGCAGTGTCTGACAGCCATAGCCATCAACTCCTGGGACGTTTGCATCCAAACACATCCGTTCCTGCATTGTATGCTCATTTTTTGGAGCTTTGGCAGTCTGCCCAGTCAATCCCAAGTTCCAGAAGCCTTGCTTAGATTTTGTTCACAGAGAGGTTTTTTCACGGTTTTTGTTGCGCATTTTTTCTGCAGTGCATTGTGCCACCCACGTGCCGGTGTTGCAGTGTCTGCCAGCCATAGAGATCAACTCTTGAGAGCGCTGCATTCAACACATCCATTCCTGCATCATATGCTCATTTTTTGCAGCTTTTGCTGTCCGCCCAGTCAGTCCCAGCATTCACGTTCCTTGCTCAAACTCTGTTTAGATGCATTATTCGGTGCCCAAAGCCGAGTGGCATTGCCTCGTAGAGGTTGTTTTCAAGCACTACTCAGTGGGTGCACAATTTTGCCCATAATTTCATGCTCAAGTTTTGCTCATTTCAAATATCTTCAGATGGCGGTCAACATGGACGGACCAAGGTGCACACAGGGAGGGATGCTGGTTCTATATTTGTTTGGTATTTCCAAAAATCCACGGCATTTTAGCCCTTCTCCACCAGAAAGGCATCTTGTGCATCATTTGCACAGTGGCATGTCCCGACGCCATCAAGTGGGTTGCATCATCTTCACGTAATGTAGTGTGTTTGTGTGTACTGCAACAACACGTTCTGCAAATGCTCAGCCACCTGCTCCGGTCTTGTTGGCATTCTTTACCGTTCTTTGCTTTGTGCCTTGTTTTGCAGGGTTCGCTCAAAAATGTGGATGATTCGTCCGGTGGGTTGCCCCTAGGAACTGCATTTCTGCCTCCCCTCCCCACCCCTAGCTTTGTGTTCTTTTAGCTTTACCAAAATCTCCCTTTCTACCCGGGCATCTAAAAAAAAAGATTCTGCTTTTTTGACATTTTTAAGCATGCGAATGACTTTTTTTCTTAGAATTTGGGTTTTGTTGGAATCTTATTTTTTAGTAGAGAATCTTTTTTGTGGATGCGAAATCTTTTTTTTTCGATGTTTTTGCTCATTTTTTAGCTGTTTTGACTTAATTTTTAGCACTTTTCTTAAATTTTAGCGCATCTAAAAAAAAGATTTCGCATCTAAAAAAAAATTACCCCCGGGCACCCTCTCCCGCAAATGCTCCCGGGGGTATGTGGCTATAGACCCCCTTTGTGAAAAAAATTCGTGATGACCTAAAAAAATATTTTAAGCCTTTCTAGGGAAAGAGAAAGCTGTAGACGCCAGGCTACAGTATCAGTGTTTTCTGATGAGGTTGGGAATTTTTGGAGCTTAGGCTATGGGAGAAGTCTGCATTAAGCATGGGTCCTTTGCTCCGGTTGCAAACCTCCTCTACAACAATGGCAAGTTGCATGAGTATGCCTTGAGAGTGTGCTGTGTGGTCAATGTGGCTTCTTCAGCGGAGAGAAACTGGTCACTTTTAGGATTCATCCACTTAAAAACTGCTGCAACAGACTGTATGTTAGTAAAGCCGCGCAATCGGTGTACATCTACAACAATATGCGCATGCTGCGGAATCCTGATTTTCAGGAGCTTTGTGTCCTGCCATATGGCAGCGACTCTAGCGATGAAGATGGTGACAAATAATCAAGAATAACAAGTTTTCTGTGCTTCAACGCCATGGCAGGGTACTGTAGGGCAGGGCAGATCATGAAACTGACAGAAATTTTGCAGGACATTTTGATAAAGATGCTAGGGCAAGCGCCTGGTCACAAAACATTGCAGGACATCCTAGAAAAACAATTGTGGCAGGAATTTGGTTGAAAAACCTTTTGCAGGACATTTTGACAAACAAAACTGTGGCAGGCTTTTGTTTGAAAATGCTTTGAGCACAGGTTAATAAAAACTATTGTGACCTTTTGTTTACATTGCGGTTAGGTGATACCACATAGGACACTGAAGTACTATATGGTATCGATTACGGACAGTGTGCGTACTGTATGGTACCAACCCGTAATCTTGATCTGCACACACAAATACAACAGCACAAGAATACATTGAAACAGAAGCATGAAACACCATCCTTGGCAAACAAGCTGTCTGTGCTCTTAAACTACTTATCAGGGGAGATGACCAGCCAATCTGAGCTGTAAATACACAGAAACAAGAACAAATAAACTGGGAATATAAAACAGAACGAATTGGAAACAAAGTGCAACATACAAAGGCCAAACGTTGTAGTGGAAATTTCCACTGGCATAAACAGTCATTCATCAGCTGCCTCAGGCACAAACAAACAATCAAACAAACTGCAATGCCTTGACATACCATGAACGCACCCTTCCATCCCTTGCACTGTGCCTTGGTGCAAACAGTATGAGCTTGAGCCTGGGTTATATTGCCACCTTGGGCTAACAACAAAAGTATCTTACAGCATTATCTTGCATCATGTTTTCATCTCCATCGGCAGTTGCATTGTTGAAAGTACAAAGCCCCTTCAATGATACAACAATCGCGTAAAGCAATACCACAGTTTTGTGGAGTCTCCAGGTTTGATTTCAAATTGCCAACGGCTCAAAAACAACAAAAAAGTGCCCACCTTCATAATTGCAGTGACCTTGCCCCTAAAACGGACTGAGAGGGAACAAGATCACACAGCAAAAATTGTCTTAAGCCCACTGACCTTCCCTTATGTGTTGGAACCTGGAAAAGCCCATCATCCCCCTAACCTCAAGTCAGGTGCAGGAACAACACAATCCCACAAAATTCAAAATGGCCAGGCAAACACAAACGGTGGCTTCTGTCTCCCACAGCCAAAATTGACACTGGCAGATGATGCACAGCATTTGAACAAGTCCCTTGTAGCCCCCCCCATCCCAAAACACCTCCTCCACAGCAAGGCCATGCTGGCATGCAATTTCACCAGTCTGCAGGCTGACTTCAGAGAGTGTAAACTGTTCCAGATGCAAAGACGCATTCTTCAATATTCATGTGCCATTGTGGGATTACTGGCAGAGTGTCTGTAATGGGCAAGCAATATGGACCCACCAGAAAGACCACCATTCATTTTTGATGGGCCGCAGCCAACGAGACTCATACGGAGAGGCGACATTTGTGTGCAATCACAAAATAGCTCTCAAATCCAAATTGCATGAATTGCAGCAACCCCAACAATTGCCAGTGTTGCTTGTACCTGCAAGCTGAATGCAATGGATGCAACATGCAGCTTATATCCCGGAGTCCAGCAGCATGTGGAAAACACACAAGCACCCGCACACAAACACACACACGCACACACACACACACACACACACACACACACACACACACACAATGTGATGACCCAACACAACAACCCTGACGATGGCAAGGCAGGGCACGTGCACTGGGCGCAAGACAACAAGGCAAAGCAGGGCACGTGCCCTGGGCGTAACACACACGCGCGCGCACACACACACACACACACACCCACACCCACACACAGACGCATTTCAGGCAAACACACATGCGCGCACGCGTGTGCGCCCTCTCTCACCCCTGCCCCCCTCCATGACACCATGTGGCTTCCACCCATGGCGCTCGACTTCCTCCTCCCCTGCCCCCCTACAAGTTGGCATCGTGCATCAAAATGGCTGAAAATGAGGTCGAAATGGCTCAAATACATCAGTTGGAACCTATGAAATGGCTTGGTACCCTTGGAACAAAGCACATTTTGGGTTCCGAAATGGCCCCCGTTTAATGCACTTTGGACCTTTGCAGGGCTGAGACCCATTCCAATTGGCTGAGACCCACTGTGAACAGGTGAAAAACAGTCGTTGAGCACTTCAAAAAACGAAGGAGAATGCATGAAAGCCTGTCTTTGATACATTTCTGATACCAAAATCCCATCTTCAAGCTGTTTGGGCGGGCCAAAACGGGCCAAAATGGTGGCACACATGGACTAAAAACACTTGGTTCAGCATCGTAAAAGGTACGAGAACAACTTGGAAAAAACAGCCTTTTCCAACAAGTTTTTACCAACCGCACACCCATTATTGGCCTCGGGCATGACAGCTCCGGGCATGCACCAGAGTCAGGTGCACACTGGTGCGGGGGTATAGGTGTCTGTTTGGGCAATTCCACGGGGTTGAAGCCAAAAAGTTGGACGTTGTGCGCACGCTAGGGGCCCCTGAAATTGGATTTTGAGCCACCTAGCCCAATATACGGCTTGATCTTGGTATAAAGCTGTTTGTGGCCTGCACGGATTTGGGCCTGTCTTGGAGCATTTCTCTCGGACACATTGTGGAGTTAGAGGTTGAAACAAGCTTCATTGACCTATGTGCTATACCCTGGACAATGGGGTCTCTTGGCCGTAAACTTGACGACGGCCGTCACCCAGATCAAATTGCCCGACTCCAAATCAAGTAAAAATGCAGCTGTGTGGGAGTACTTGCACCATGCACACCTTCTGAGGTGTTTACCGGGAAGAGCAGGCTTATCCCCCACAAAAACACACAAAGGCATCAAAACAAAAGACACCAATCACATTATGCTTGGACCAAGCTGGTTAGGTTGTTGCTGGTTAGGTTAAGCTGGTTGCGCTAGGCGCACCCCGCACACCCATCAGCCCCAAACCAGAACCATATGGCCGGACAGCTGTGGTCTTGAGGAAAATGGATGACAGCCACAACACACTGCAAGGCCCCGCACAGCATGATCAAGCCAATCAGGGCCAATGTGCGATGCAAAATTGTCTGCCACGGTCCGGAGTCAAGATATCAGTCGGGAAAGCCGAAGCACTTCGCGAGTAAGCCCATTGGAACACCGTTCTTTTGATCCACCTCGCTCGGATGAAACGACATTAACCCAGACTGGGGCTTCCATACTGGCCTATATTGCTGGTGCGGCTGCTTGATGCCTCTTGACTCAGAGAGATGGGTAACGCAATCATGGGACGGATGGACTGTGTACATATATGCTGCTTGGTGCAAACAAGTCCACCCACCCAACCACCCACCCACCCACACCCACACACACACACGAGCGGTGGTTCCCCAGCGTAGAGGCGCGCTGGGTTTTGCCAAAGGAAGGCTGCTCACCTTCCTTGGAACGACCCACACGTTCCACCAAAACAGCTCCGCCCTCCCCCCCCCACAGCAACAACGACCCCCCTTACCCCTACAAAAGCACGCACACAGCATTCAAGAACCTCCGGGGGCGAGAGCCGGACCCTCCCCCGTGCGTCCCGGGCCATGAAATGACATGGGCCCGGAAACAATGCCTCATTGGGTCATTGGAGCAACCACCCCTCCCAGCCAAAAGCCTGTGGTGAGGCCAACCCCCCCCCCCCCCCTCCCAAGCAGTCGGACGCCAATAGCCTCCTGGTGAGGCACTCACGGCGTCCGGGGGTCGCCAGCAGCCTATGTTGAGGTGCCCCCCTTTGCCTAGCACCCACCTGACGCCAACAACCTCCTGGTGCGGCGCTTGTGGCGTTACAGGGACGCCGAGAGCCTGTGGCGAGGCGTCCCTACAGCCCTTGCCCCCCCTGCGTAGTCTCACGCTACACCCCAGCGCAGCCCCATGTTGCGCCTCTTGCACAGCCCCGCGCTTCGCCCCGGCTCAGTCCCTCGCTGCGCCCCTGCGCGGCCCCACACCGCGCCCCTTGCGCAGCCGCATGCTGCGCTCCAGCGTAGCCGCATGCTACAACCCTTGGCAGTTCCGCGCTGCGCCCTTGCGCCACCGCATGCTGCGCCCATGCTCCGCGCTGCTCCCCTGCGCGGCCCCACCCTGCGCCAACATCCTCCTGGTGAGGCGCTCGCGGCGTCCGGGGGTCGCCAAAAGCCCATGGTGAGGTGTCCCCCTTCGCCTGACACCCACCCGACGCCAACAACCTCTTAGCGCAGCGCTGGTGGCGTTACAGGGACGCCGAGAGCGTGTGGCGAGGTGTCCCTGCACCCCTTGCCCCCCCCTTGCGTAGTCTCACGCTACGCCCCAGTGCAGCCCCACCCGCGCTTCGCCCCACACCACGCCCCTAGCGCAGCCGCGCTGCGCCCCTGCGTAGCCGCATGCTGTGCTCCATCGCAACCGAATGCTGCGCCCATGCGCAGTTCCACGTTGCGCCCATGCGTGGCCGCATACTGCGCCCCTGCGCAACCACACGCTGCTCCCATGCGCAGCCCCACGCTGCGGCCCAGCGTAGCCCTGCGCTTTGCTCCGGCTCAGTCCCACGCAACACCCCTTGCGCAACCACTGCGCCCTTGCGCAGTCTCAGGCTGCGCCTGAGCCCAACCCCACGCTGCGCCCCTTGCGTAGCCGCATGCCGCACCCCTTCATGTCCCGACGCTGCGCCCCTTGTGCACCATACTGCACCCATACACAGCCCCACGCTGCGCCCTGCGCAGTTCCACGCTGCGCCCCTGCGCAGCTACCTGTTGCGCCCATGCGCAGTTCCACGTTGCGCCCTTGCGGAGCCCCACGCTGCGCCCCTTGCGCACCCCCACGCTGTGCCCCTCCGCAGCCGTATGCCGCGCCCCTGCGCGGCCCCGCGCTGCGCCTCGTGCGCAGTCCCACACTGCGCCCCTGTGCATCCCCACACTGCGCCCCTGCACAGCCCCACGCTGCGCTCCTTGCTCAGCCACGCAATGCGCCCCTTGCCCCAGCTTAGTCCCGCGCTGTGCCCCTTGCGCAGCCACATGCTGCGCCATGGCCAGCACCCTCGCTTTGTGGAGGCTGAACTTTGGGCCGATAGGGATTTGTAGGGGTACCAAATTTGTACCGGCCAAACAAGGAATGTTTGGGATCCTCAAAGCATTATGTATACTACGCTTATACAATATGAAAAAGCAACTAGTTGTGTTCGTTAGAAAAAATTTGGGGTCGCGAAACTTTTTTACACATAGGGGTGGGATATTTTTTTTCGGGCCGTACCCCCCCTAGGGTGGGAGGTACGAAAAAACGGAGATACCGCGAATTTTTTCACCCCCCCCCCCCCCCTGCATCTGCCCCACTGCTTGTGACACTGGCCAGTAGTGGAGCTTGGGTTTGACCCGTTTCATACCAATTTTCACCTCCTTGAGTATCTTTGCCGCCCCCCCCACCGGGTTGGCGTTCCCCCCCCAAGAAGCGCACATGCGTCTCATTCCTGGCTTCGGGGATGCCTTGGGTTCCCCACCGGAGGCATGGTTGTACCGTTGCTATCCCCTTACCTCTGGTCTCAAGGTGTAGTCCCCAGAATTTCCCCACATTGCATCGTTGGCTACACATACGTACCAACGCTCGTACCCTGTCCAGCTGCCTGGCACACTCTTGGGGCGTGTCCCCCAGTACCCCTGTGTCGTCTATGAGTCCCATGGTGCCCACCACATGTACCCCCTGTAGCCCTTGTGCCTTGATCCCCACATTGGTGTGTTGGATGTCCTTGTGAAGGGGTATAGTCCCAAGAACATACAGCAGGGGGTCCAGCCCCCCCCCCCCCCCTGCACCGCCCCCCCCCCCCAAGCTGCTCATACTAGGCGGATAGTCCGAACACAGTGACCACGTGCGTGCGCAGGTCCTTGTAGAATTGCAACAGTTCTCCTGTAACTTCCCCCACCCCCCTTGGCAGTCTGTCCGCCACTGTCTGTGTCACGGACTGGACTACCTCATCAAAGGCGGCCGCTATATCTAGGAACACCACCGACGCCCTGCCCTGGTTAAGCCCCACATGTAGCAGGGTGTGCAGGAGCCGGCGCAGACCCACTGTGCTTGCCCCCTTGTATGGTGCAAACTGGCGGTTAGCGAAGTCTTCGGGGGAGGGGATACCTTGGAGGTGCCTGTTGAGCACATTTGCCCGTAGGCGGAGTAGGGCCAATAAGATTTTGATCGGCCTGGTGTGTTTGTTGATGTCATCCCCCGCCCCCTTTTCAAATACCATGTGCAGTGCGGTTTTACTTTCCTTCGGCCATGTGTGCATTGGCTGGTTCAGTATGTCTAGCACTCGTCTCAACCCCCTAACCCCCACCCGTTTGATGTGCTCCGGCACTATGCAGTCTATTCTTGCCGTCCTGTTGGTGACCTGGGGTATCACTTCACGGAGTTGTATGAAGTCCAGATGGGTTGTCCTAGTGCTTTCTTGGTGTGCTCGGTATTGCTGTGTGTTCATGTTGCCTTTCTCCTTTGCATACCCGAATCTTGTCTAGCCATTTTTCTGTGAGGTGCATGTGTTGTGCTTTGTACTTTTTCGCACACTCATGGGGCGCTGTCTGCAGGATTTCTGGCCCTTTGACCAGCATATCGCTGTGGTGTCTTGTACCTCGTACAACATGCGCACTTGTGCATTGCTCGTGGGCCTCAGCACACGCATGGTGTCTCCCCGCAGCCCTATCGCCGCCACCGCCCCCCATAGCTGTATGGCCACCCCCCATTAGCGCTCGGACAGTTGGTGTTGTCGGTCTGGTCTCACCCTATGTCCCCGGCCCTCCAAGATTAGTTTGGCTTCTTGCAGCCGGCGCTGTACCTGCTCTGTGCTCTCCACTTCCGCACGCGCTGCGCCGCTTACCGCTACTAGGCACTCCCTGTAGGTCTGTACCCACTCTCTCGCTGAGGCCGTCCCCGGTGTCACGGCTTCTACCAGGTCCGCCAGTGTTTTTTTTTCCAGCGGTGCCCACGTGTTCGTGCTAATGGGCCTGTTATGGGCTGGTTTGTCCTCGGGCTTCTGCCGCATTGTCGCCTGTACCCACACTACCGGATCATCTACTATATGTCGCAGCCACTATCCCCCTTGTGCACACGGGAGGCCCCTTGTCACCACAAAGTCCTTAGGGAGGGGGGTTGTGTTGGCCATAGGCTGCACTTGTGCACCCAGTCTCTTGAGAGTCCTGAGGGTGGGGGCGTGCCAGCGGATGTCCCTGTTCCAGTCCCCCCCCCCCATATGCTCCACACTGTGTGCAGAAGTGCATGGGCCTGCTAAATCACAATGGCGTTTGCCTCATACTCGCTCTCTTCGGCCCTCTGTGGCATGTGGCAGCTCGTGGCCACGCCCACCCCCATCTCTGGTTGGATTAACACCGAGAGGGCGTGTATGCTATCTTGCAGGACCGCCACCTTTTCCCCTCGGCTTTCCCTGCACCACACTTTTGCGCACTGTCCCCTCTTGTTGATCTCTGCGCGGACGCTCCAGAATCTGGGGGCACTCTTGTGCGCTTGCCCCCCCGCCGCCCCCCATGTTTCTTGCACGAGGATCACACTGGCCGGCGTGGTCTCGATCACCTGCGTCAACTGGTCCCACTTGGTGTGGTCCATCTCATCCCCTCTTCGATTGATCCCCTGCGAGTTGGCAGTAATGATGCCAGTGTGGAGCTCCTTGGCGTGCATACCCTCCGGCACCCGCATGGCACTCCACGCCTGGGCCCCGTACCGCGGCTGTGGTGGCACATCTTGCCTCCACTGTACCCATACATGTAGCCGGCGGTGGTCCTCGTACTGTTTAGTGCGTATCCGTACACTGTCGTGTGTGTAGCCGGTCGCTCCTTTGCCCCATTGAAGCGGTTGGCACAATGCATGCCACCACCCCTGGTGGTCCACTGGCCTGGGTTCTCGCCTTCTTGCTGTCACCCCGTGGGGGCTTGCCACCACTTGCTGGTAGTGCCCCTCCATGGTCGCCTATACTGCCATCCATAGCTTGATTGTGGTGTCCACTTCCCGTATGTCGTCCGTGATCTGCACCGAGCATATGCCCTGTGTTGCTATGACGGCCTTGTCCACTGTCAGTTGGAACCGTGTTGTGCCACACACGTAGTACCCTGAGTATACTTTGCCCTTTTCTTGTGTCATCCCTGCCCCCACCAGGTACACCTGCTGCCTGCCAACCTTTTCCACCCCTCCCGTGGTCCCTGTCCCCACCAGATGTGGCGGTAGGACCCAGTGGAGGTTGATGTCCGCCTCCTGCATGCCGGGCTTCGAGTAATCCGTCGTTGGGTATTTGGGTGTTGGCTCTACTGTAGTCCCCCTTGCCGTGAGGACCCCCTAGTATCGGGCATCCCACCGCTTGGCCAATTGCCTGGTATCCCCCTGTCTTGTCCGTTTTCCTCTTCTTTGCCTGCGGAAGCCCCACTGTCTTGTGTACCTTGGGGGTGTATGAATCTCTGGCGTGTTTGGGGAACGCGCCCACGTGTTGTATGTCCATGAGTCTTTTGCTTGCTGCTCCATCCCACTGTTGGGCCTCTCCTGAGTCGCTATGTACCCCCTTGATCTTGTCCTCCCTGGCCGGGGAGACAAAATCAGAGTTGGTTGCCTCAGCCAATCCTTCTTGCAAGTGGGCAGAATTGCTATGCCACGCCTACATTTTTGGGGGTCCCCAACAAAGGGGACAAAATCAGAAGTACCTACCTCACACCTTCGCCTTCTCCCTGTATTCTTGGGGGTCCCCAAAAAAAGGGAATAAAAGAAGAAGTGGCTACCTCAGCGTTGCCTTCCTTGGGGGGGGGGGGGCGACAAATGGGCAGAATTGCTAAGCAACCCTTGCATTGTCGGTGGTCCCCAACAAAGGGGACAAAATCAGAAGTGTCCAACTCACTCCTGCCTTCTCGGGAGCCCACAAGTGGGCAAAATTGCTACGTAACCCTTGCATTCTCGGGGATCCCCAAAATCGGGGACAGAATTTAGAAGTGGCTGCCTCACCCCTGCCTTCTTGGAGGTCCAGAAGCAGGCACAATTGCCACGTAACCCCTGCATTCCTGGGGGTCCCCAAACAAGGGACAACATCCTTAGTGGGCGCCTCACCCTTGCCATCTCGTGCAGGACACAAATCGGCGAAATTGCCACGTAACCCCTGCATTCTCGGGGGGTCCCCATAAAATCAGAATGGCAATATCCCCACATGCTTATGAACGCTTGAGTGGCCGTGTACGGGGGGAGGGCAGTGAAGATATGTTCCTCGCGGTCTTTGAGCATCATACCTGTGACCGGCATTTCCATCGCTAAGTGCTTCGCCGTTGTCGTTGACTTGGGGACCAGGCCCCCCACTCGCCGCATTGCTTCCAGCACCCCGAGTTCTCGGATATGAACATGGTCAACTTTGGATGGATCCCGTTCGCTGGTGACTGCCAGCTCCTCTGTCTTGCTCCCATCCACCATGAGGTCGGACATTCTGTCCCCCTGCACCCACATTATGACCTCGCCATGTTGCCGCGCCATGGACTTGAAGTTCGTGAAGTCGAGCCCCACTCACTTGAACAAATCTCGGCACACTCGGGATGGCCCATTGGATCAACGTCATTGATCTCTGTGATGCTGACAGGCTTGAGGCGGTCATTGCGCTTGACCAGCCGTTGCACGGTCGCCTGGGCCTTACCCGTGCCCACCACCCACTTGTCCTTGCGCCTGGGGTCCTCTTCCACCTTATGGGCGGGCTTCAGTGTTCTCGGGGATTTGTGTGGAGCGTGGCCCTGGCCTTTGTGGGCTTTTGTGTTGGGTCCCGGCGATATCACCTCTTGTGTGCCCTTGTGTCGCTTGGTGCGATCTCCTTCCTCGGCCATGTCTAGGGACCTCTTGCGGGTGCGTTCTTGGACATCTTGATCCGTCTGGCGCCGTGCCGCGCGCACTTGTTGGATGTACTCCACCACCATTGTTCTCCACCATGTGCTTTCTTCCTCTCCTGCCGTTCGCACTCGCGCAATGGTTTCCTTAACTACCGTGGTGGACGGTATTAGCAGTAGGTTGGCAGGCATGGATTCCGTGTACGTGGCTAATATTATGGCGAGGAGGATGTCCTCCTCCGCTGGGCGGACGGGGCTCAAGGTCTGTAGCAGGGCTTCCGTCTGTTTGCGCTTCGCTCTGACCTGCTGCACCGACACGTTCTCTTCAAGGTCCGGTCCCCCTTCCGGGTCTGAGTGGAGCCCCACAGCCTCTTCTAGGATCTCGGGCATCGGCTAGCTCCACAACCGTCAGATCTCCTTCCGCGAGTTCACCCTGGCCCCCGAAAGTTCCCTTGGCACTGTTCTGGTGGATACCTGGCGGGTGACTTCCAAAAGGGCGTCGCACATCTTGCATTTGTCCGTGGTTTACTTGTATGACTGTTGGTACTTGTTTGTTGTTGACCCATACACCGTGGTCGTGATTCGCTTTTTGTCTACGGCATCAAGTCCCGCTGCCATCTCCACGAATCTGCGTGTTTCTATGGCCGGGTCTTCCGCTCTTATCTGCGCGCACACTTCCGCATCAACCCTGCCCGCCCAGAGCAGGAATGTGAGTAATTTGGCCTGTTGGCCGTCTCGCTAGAGCCACACAGAGAGTTCCTCCTGTACTGGAGATCCCGTCTTTGGCGTCCACTGTACGTATCCCGCTTGAGGGCTCGGTTGTAGCCGGCCCTTTTCATATTGAATTCCATATCCGGGGACATGTGGCAGCACCGGGCGTCCCTCACTCTCTGTCACCTTGCCCCCCCCTTGCCCATTCCCCTTCGGTACTCTGTTCACCGTGTCTGTCCTTTTGTGTGGCTCTAGTCTCGTGCACTCAGCTTGGGGCCTAGACCTTTGCTCGTTCCCACACATTACATTGCCACAGACTCGGGTTGTAACGTGTGTTCCGTTCTTTCATTGTGCCCATGACTTAGGGCTGGCTGCACCTATCTCTTTGGTGCTCTCTCCTGGTTTCTCCTGCTCTGCCCTTCCCTCTTATTTCCTCTGGTTCCACCTCGTACGCGCAACCTCGCGCTCGGTATGTCTGATGACTTCTGCTGTTCCGCGTTCGCGCGTTGCTCTATGTTACTCCTTTGGCCGTCCGCACTCGCACCGCTCTGTGTTTCGCAGTTTTTCGTCGCCCATCCGTGTACGTGCTCTGTCTTGTCTTGATCCTCGGACGTCTTGTGACAAGCGGAGCATGGTGCATGCCCTTCCCTCTCCCTGCTACTCTTAAGCGGTCTTAAGCCCCTCCCCCCCTGTTTACCTCTTCTCTGGTAGGAGCCTAGCCCTGAAAAGAAGACAAACACACACACACACACACACACTTACGCACTCACGCACACACGCACGCACGCACACAAACAGAGACACAGACACACACACACACACACACACACACACACACACTTCATGCTTCATGCGTGGGGACGTACTAGGCCTTAGCCTAAGCATACCGCAAGACGTCCCGGTAGGTCATTGTTTCCAAGAGGTAGGCCATTATCAGACCTACCCCCGGTTGCCCCACCACCTGCCCATGGGATCCCCGCCTCACGCCCATCTGGCAGTAGAGCTGGCCAGGACGCCTGTGCAGGCCTCCACCACGGGATCCACCTCTTAAATTATCACGCAGCATGCAGCATGCACACATGCGCAAACAGACACACACAAACACTCACGTACACCACCAGTCGCCCCATCTCCTCCCCAGTGATCTCCACGGGCTCAATTCCCTGCTCCATCGGGCTCCATTCCTTGATCCATGTCCCTGCTTGCACTGTCGCTCGCCTTGCCTCAGGCCCCACCCCGGCAAAGCGCCCCCGCTTCAACGCCTTGCCTGCTACTGCATGGAGCGCGTTCGCTAACACATGCCAACCTTATCCCATTGCATGGAGCGTGCTTGCTACCACATGCCCTTTACCTCTCGCTGCATGAAGCGCATTCACTACCACATGCCCACCTCATCCCACTGCATGGAGCGCGCTCGCTACCACATGCCAACTACTTTTCGCAGCACGGAGCGTGCCCGCTACCAAGTGCGCAATACTTCTGGTCCGGTCTGGAATAATTTTCTGCACCATTCCTCTGTGCACACTACTTTGTCTACCTTTTCCACTCCACTGTTCACCCGTTCACCCAGCATGCCACATCCAGCATACCTGAGTTCCCAGCGGAGCGCTCCCGCTTCAACGCCTTGCTTGCAGCAGCATGAGCGCGCTCGCTACCACATGCCCACCTCATCCCACTGCATGGAGCGTGCCCGCTACCACATGCCCATTACTTCTCGCTACATGGAGCGCGCTCGCTACCACATGCTCACCTCAACCTATTGCATGGAGCGCGCTCGCTACCACATGCTCACCTGATCCTATTGCATGGAGATGCTCGCTACCACATGCTCACCTCATCCTATTGTATGGAGTGTGCTCGCTACCACATGCCAACTACGTTTTGCAGCACGTTTTACGAACAAAGCAAAACACAATTCAGGCATATTGTGGTTCCTTGTTGCTGTACCATATGCCACAAAGGCGTATTGACGCCATAGAAACACATGCTGTTCGTTGGGTGGGTGGGCGGGCCCCCTGCAATTCCGGGCGGGTGGGCGGGCTTCCCCATGCAAAAATTCAAAAACAATCTGGAACAAATAAAACTGGCATATTAAACCCCAGTTAGCAAAGCTAACAGTCGTTTTACGAACAAAGCAAAACACAATTCAGGCATATTGTGGTTCCTCGCTGTTTATTTTTGTTCATTCGCACCTGGACACAACCATAGCACCTCTCTTGGCCTTGCTTCCTAAAAAAATCAGGACAGCGGTTCCGCTGACCCTAGTGCCACTGCATCCAGGTTACAGGCTGCTCCTCGACGTCCTTTAGGGAAACCCAAGACCCAGACTGGGGAGGGGACCCCAAGGAATGATTGTAAAGCCATGTGGCGGTCTGCAGCCCCCCCACAGGCATCCTGCACCTGCCCCTTCCACTCCGAGTCCACCCTGGAAAGACTGCCAGCCGGGTTCAGGTCCCCCGGAACAAATTCTAGATACACCGAGCCCTCCAGGCGCCGGAGCAAGTAAAATAACCTCCGAAGGTGCCTGTTTTGGCGTCGTAACCCCGCACTTGCCCGCAGGGAAGCAACCTGTTCCAAAGCTGAGGAATTATCCCCAATCAGACGCCAAACAAGCCAGCCCACTCTGATGCAGAGCCGAACCCCACGAACCAGGGTCTCGAGTTCGGCCTCTTGCTACGTGCGAACGCCGGGGGAGTAGGGAAACACTCGGCCCAGAGCTGGGCCCCAGACCCCGACTTTGAATTTGTTAACATCAAAGGCGGCATCCACATACAGGACCCCCCCCGCCACGGATGGTAAGGGGGAGCAACACCTGTGGTTTCCAAGCCCTATAGGAAAGCAGGAGGCAGTGCAGGAGGCCCTGGACAGGGGGCAGTTCTGAAGCCAATTTGCCCCCCACTGACAGTGGGCCCACCAGCCACTCAAAAAAGGGGCGAACCCCACCGTCGGGCGCAAGCTCCATATAAAACGGCCCAGGATCCTACGGGCGTGCTTGCGGGTAAGGGGCAGCACCGCAGCCCGGATCCAGAGGCCAAGCAAAGCAGTCCCCCCCTGCCCTTTTGGGAAGACCCCCGCGCCATCCCCCGAAAGCACCAGCCATTTCCCCAACCACTGAAGTTCAGGGACCGGTTCCATGACACTTTTAGTGCTAACGACAGCCCCCGCTCTGCGCAGAGCGTCGCACAGGCGCTGTGACACGGACCCTACTCTTGCCTTCCCATACCCAATAACCAAGAAATCGTCTAAATAGTGCAGGACCACGACACCATTGGTGTCCGCAGATCCTGTCACAAAAGCAAGCACGTACCGGCATATGACCTGCGAGAAACGCCAACCAAAAGGAAGGGCAGGAAAAAGCGTAAGATTTTCCGTCGATGCGCACTCTAAAGCTGTTTTTATAAGGCTCTGGCAAAGTCAACGACCAAAAAGCGTTGATAAGGTCAATGTGACAAGCCAAGAGGGGAGCACCCGGTTCCGCCAAAAGACGCAAACTTTCAAGCTCACGCAGGAAGGGGTCGTTCAGGTGGCCCAGTCAGTGGGACCCCAGCGAAAGCCTAAGGAGGCCCATGCTGTGGGCCTGTATAAGGAAGGCAAGATCCTCCACTGAGGGCAAACTAAAACGCGGCGGATTAAAACGGTGGCATTTATTCAGGCGCCCCCAATGCACAATCATGGACGCCTTCACGGCATTCTTGGGGATGGGGAACAAGTAGCCATTGGGCCCCAAGGGAGCCCCCCCCCCCCTTCAGCACATTGCCGGAGGACCCCGTCCTTGACTAAGGCACGTGCCATAATGAGGCCTTCAGGGGAGAGCTCTGGCATCTCTCCCAAATCACGAGCCGTCACGTCCTGAAAATCGAGTGGGGCAAGGAAATCCCACAAAAACTTGGGGATGGGAATATTACCTTCCGGTCCCAACCCCCGATCCAACACAGAAGGGTCGAGGCTAAGGAGGAGAGTGACTGGGGAGGTGGAATCCCGCAGCACACAGGACCACACATCCCTCGCAGGGAGTCCAAGGCTGCAATCAACTGGTCATCTATATCCACCATACCCAGGTCCCTGGCTACCCTCCCCCCCTGGATGAACAGGAAATGGATGCGCCTGTGCAATAAGCCCCGCAGGCCATCACTTAGTCTCAGGCCCTGGGAAATTTAGTCCAACCACCCCTGACCTCGTGCCGACTGGATCAGGCTGTCCACAGCCCTCTCCCGGGGGCACTCATCGTTTACAGGCGCCGCCGACTGCACGTCGGGCCAGCGCCGCCAGGTGCCTAGCTCCGAGACCCGCAGTGGTTCGGGGTCGTGTCCTCCGCGTCGTGAAACCCCTGGGCCGACCTTGGAATTGTCCCCCCCCTCGAGGGTGTCCGGGGGGTTTCGCTCCTCCATCGGTGCCACGCTGCTGCGGGGGACCTATCTCCACGTCCCGTCCTCATCGACGTCGATGGGACTCTCCTTTGAAGTGACTGGGGCTTCCGGTCATCCGTTGTCAGCCCTACCCCGTGCCGGCATCGGGTCCACGGACCTCGTGCCCCCGGGAGGCTCGATGTCCGCCAGGGCTTCCGCCTCCGTGGCTCCCGCTGCAACCGTGCGTCGGGACTTGTGGCCTCCTCTCTCCTGGCGCCCTGCGCTGACCGTCTGTCCTGCTGCGGCGCTCACCTTCTCGGCCCCGCCGTCTCCTCGCGTGGATCGTGTCCTCTTGGCCTCCGTCGGGGATTTTTGGACGTTCTCGTCGTTTTCAAAGAGCTCCACGAGGCTGGCCGGCCACAAGTCTCTTATATCGGTTTTTCTCCAACGGATTCCTTCAGTGGCTGGCCAAGGCAGTCGCGTAGTCTGCACACATTCAAATTCGTCGGGGCGAGACGCATACAGGTGAGCAATTTTGATGCTATGCCATCTGCCCCCACCACAGGAGGTGCCGCCACGGCAGTCCCAACCAACGGAGGGAGGTTGCACCTGCTCGCCTCCAGGCATGCCATCTGGCCTCTCCTCTGTCCGTCCCCTGCAAGAGCTTGGCCATACCCATGTCGAGGTCCGCTGCTCGTCCCAACGCTGGCGCCTCACCAGGGGCGATCCTGCGGAGCCATGTAGCCCATGCCTGCGCGTATGGTCCCAGTCGCCTTGTGATTTGGCCATGGTCTCGTTTGATCCCCTGGTACGTGATTCCCACCTTGGAGATGTTCGATCGGCGAAGCGACGATATTTCTCCCACCCTGCATAGTGCGGCGAAGGACACGACCGCTGCAGCATAAATTTTCCACTCCCCCACCCCGGAGCATGATTCGGCCATGAGCTGGAGGAGGTCGGGCCCCCCGAACTGTCGCTGCCCCGGGGAATCCACCGCCGCCTTGGAAATTCTCCATAGCCTGTCCCATTGTAAGGGGGAGATCCACCCCAAGGTAGCCACTGCCTTGAGGGCGGATATGCATCCTCTGGCCGCCGCTGCCTTCTGGCCCTGGGCAAACATGGAGAGGAGGACCTTTTCCGCCAACACCTGCATTTCCCCCGGTTGGACAACGCCCCCGAGCTGGGGAAATCGCCGAAGGTGGCTCGTGTAGGTTCTCCTCGTTGACGGTCTCCACGTTGAAACCAGGCAGGCCGCTGGGCACTCCGTGGGGTCGGTCTCCCCCAAGACTTGCCATGCATCCACCACCTCCGGCCAGTCGATGACGTCCCGGGAAGCCACAGGGGTGGGCGCCAGCACAGGTCCCCCATTTCGGAAGCGGTCCAGCCATTGTAGCATTGATGTCGCGTCCGCCGGCTAGGCCGCCAAATCCGTGATTCCCATCTGGGGCAATTCCATACCCAGTGCCTCTGGATGGACCCGTGACCTTTGCACGTTTTACAGGGCCCCACTGGGGCGGAGTCCGATCGCGCCCACTCTCCTTTATGGACCTCGAAGTACTCAACTCCATCCACCATTTTGAAACGACGTCGCATGACCTTTTTGAGGCGTGCCCCCGCTGTACTCAGGCCTGAGGTGATGTCGGGATCCGCACACGCCTGTTTAGATGATGTTGAGTCCGACTCATGTCGCTCTTTGTAACAGTGGACGGAGGACCAGACCAGCAGCCAGAAAAACTCCACCATGAGCACCGCAGAGCTATTCAAGGACAACACCGGGGGGTGTGTGCCTGAGCTTCCATCCATTGGGGCGTCCCCTGCTAAATCTCAAGTCCCCACCACCTCAGTCCATACCGTTGTGTCCTTCTTTTGGTTGTCCGAGAGGTTGAAGAGGAGGGGCTTCTGCGCCTCGTCATCCCACTTGGGGGTCATTCTCATGGCGTCCAGCGGCAGGGCCTCCTTGAGGATTGCGCATTTAAGGTAGTACAGGACCCTGGTGACCCATTGAGGGTGGTTCCATACTAGGGCCATGTCATGTAACTCCTTGAGGCACAGGGGTGGCACAGACTTCTCCGATCCGTGGGGGCTTCCGATAGACTGTTGACTTTCTCCGTGAGGGACTTGATCAGGGCAGCCCGTCCCTCCAACAAGCTCAGCAGGGCAGGGTCCGACGCTTTGTTGACAGTTTTTGACTGTACCCTGATTTTCTCAAAGGCCTCGGCCCTGTGGTCATGTTTATTTGGACTTGCTCTGTCAACATGTACCCAATTAGATTCTCGATGAGTGCATCCTCTGTCCCTCCAAATCCTGAGGCACTGGCAAATGTCTGGAGCCATTGCGAACGCGAATCCCCCAGATGGCGAAGGGACTTGGTTAACCTCATTTTTGCCTTTGCCCAGGACGCTGCTGGGGTCCCCTCTCGCACAGAGTCGTGCACTCCGGCCTGAAGGTAATCCTGAAATTCCATGCATTCTGCCATCTTCAGGCAAAATTTCAAAAACAACCTGGAACAAATAAAGCAGGCATATAAAACCCTAGTTAGCAAAGCTAACAGTCGGAGCGTGCCCGCTCCCACGTGCGCAATACTTCTGGTCTGGTGGTATAATTTTCTGCACCATTCCTCTCGGTACACTATTCTGTCCACCTTTTCTGCTCCAGTGTTCACCCGTTCACCCAGCACCCCTCATCCAGCTCTACCCCACATCCAGCTGTGTACACTACTCTGTCCACCTTTTCCGCTCCACTGTTCACCCAGCACCCCACATCCAGCATACTTGCATACCTGAGTTCCGTTGTCTGTTCTTGGCATCTCTGACAAAATGCCAAATAAACTCTGCACAGCGCAGCAATGTTGACCCGCACTGTCCTCGTACTGCTGATTGTGCCTGAAGGCAATGCACAATTTGCAACGCTGCACCAGCAAAACTATGCACACGCGCCACACCCTGTCCGGGCGGGGTGCTGCTCTCTGTCCCTCCCACACGGCGGGGGGGGGGGGGGGGCACTCTCCACTCCCCCTAGGACCAACGAACCATCAACTGAAAACAGAAACAAGCGCTGGTGGAAGCCCGGCCCGCCCACCCGCGACAAGACCCGGCGGGAAACTGTTAGTCGTGGTGGTATACGCGGTGGTAACCAGTGGTAGTGGTGGTAGTAGCATATCTACCGTTGCACCCTCTCGCTTGTTTCATTTTCTAAACCGATGACACCATTTAATAGACCTACGTCCTATTCTCTGACAATACCTAATCAGCACAATTGACGGACAAATATACCCAGTTTACAAGTTTCGTTCATGGGATGTACCTAATGCTATTAAATGACACCTTGTTTAATGAATGAATTTCAGTGCATATTTCATGCTATTATCACGTCAACAAAATTGTGCGGCACAAAGAATATCAATACATACTACACTAGCTATACCCAACCTCTCCGTTTGCCTCTTTGCAATCAAGTAAAAAAAAATATCAGAACAAGAAAATAACACATCGAGGAACAGTAGTTTACCTATTTTACACAAAGCAAAAGCAAGGGAAAAAAAGGACAAAAAAAATAAAGGATAATTAATGTCATTAGCTTTGTGACTAGGCTTGGGAAGGACTCGCTATGCTCCTCCTTCCCAAGCCTACAAAGGCCCAAAGTATCAGAAATTTCGCTGCGTACCAACAAGTACACGTTTTATTACACTAATTTTAGTTGAAAACCATGATTAAAAACCCAATTTTCAGGCAAAATGAGTGCAAAGTGGCCTATAACCGGTACCCATATCTCTTTACAATACCTCTTCACCTTTCGAACGAGCCCAACGGTTCGTTCCAACTCAACAGTATCATAGAGAACGACCTACGACAAATGTGACCATGAACTCCAAATTGCTACTCTTCACCAAAATGCAAAACCCCCAATGCTTATAACTCCGGCCCAACGGGGCTTGAATGGGCAAACAATTGATCTTTTGCATCCTTCTAGGTCCAAACTACTCCATTATGCTTGGTTGAGGACTTGGTAACTTATGTGCTTCCAACCTGACTACGTGCCGACGGGTACACGTTTTGACGTGACAGGGTATGCACAACACACACCTGATTTTACCTAAAAATGACCACCAAAGATGCCATTTTTGCAAGAAATGGGTGTGAAACGGCCTGTGGCGGGTCCTATTATCCTTTTATAACATGTTCTCAGCTTTCAAACGAGCCCAACTCTTTCTTCTAACTCCACGGTATGTCGAAGAACGACCTCCGACAAATGGACCCACAAACCGAAAATCTGCATTTCTGACTAAAATGCGAAACCCCCGGCTGATATATCTAGGGCCCAGTGGGGGTACACCAGGCAAACACGTGGCCATTCCCCTCCCTCTAGGTCCAAACTACTCAAATATGCTTGGTTGAAGTCCCAGGGAAGCATGGGGATGCAACCGGAACTCCGGGGGGGAGACCCATGATTTTGGTACGCCGGTGTTGTGACAGCACCCAAAAACACAGCTTAAAAAGCACGTATCTTTGAGCTTTCGCCCCCATGTGCTCTCTATGCAGGCCATAGGGACGTAACATCGCTTATACCCGTTCCATTGGACCCATACGGGACTGGTTTGCACAAAGGTTGAATCCCTAGGCCGGAATATAGCACTTTGACAGGGCTGTACAATGGAGACAGCAACCCCGGGGGGGCGACTACAACTGGTCCTGATGCGACCCACCCCCAGCTATCTGTCAAAACTCGGGGGGGGGGGGGGGGGTTGTCCAGCCGGGGGTCGGGGGGGGGGGGTCAAGCCGGGGGTTGGGGGGGGGTCCTGCCGGGGGTCGGGGGGGGGGGGTTGGCCAGGGGTCAGGGGGGAGTCCAGCCAAGGGTGAGGGGGGGGGGGGGGTTAGGGTTAGGGTCACCGAGCTGGTGGAACCAGTCTTGGTTTTGTAACCCTTTTTAGGGTCTAGGGTGGACCTACCAGGTTTAGCAGCAGCAGCAACAAGCAGCAAGCAGCAACAAGCAGCAAGCAGCACGCGCGAAATGGGGAAAAATCAGACATCCGTCGTGGTGCTTCACATTCGGCTGAAATTTTGGTGGATGATACCTATGGGTGTGAGGGACAACCACACAAAGTTTGAGCCAGAAACTCAACGGTGGCGGCCGGGAATGGGTGTCGCAAGTGGCGGACCTCAGTTTCAAAAACTGATATTTAGGGCCAAAAACGGCCATTTTTGGGCCAAAAGAGCCCTAGAACCCATTCAAAATGGCCAAGGAAAGGGAAAGGGTGGGTGCACTCCATGTGCGGCTTGACTTTCTTGTGTCAACGAGCCATTTGCGGCCCTCTGACTCCACCATATGTCCCGGAAACGGCCCAAAAAGGCCCCCACAAGCCCCAAATTTTGTGCAGATTGGCTGGCGACAGCCACAAACCAAGAATAGGCCATATCTTTGGCTACATGGCTCAAAACGCGATTCCGAGGGCACCTAATCCACCCGCAACCCCCCTCGTTTTGTGGTTTCCACCCCTCAAAATTGCCCAAATGGACGCCTAGACCCCCGTACCCAAGCCCAGTAGGCTGCGGCAAGCTGCAAGCTCAAGCCCAAACAGGTGGGTGCCCAAATGGGTCAATAGGGTCCAATAGGGGCAGAAAAATGACTTTTCTCAAAAATGATCCTAGACCATGTGTGATGCTAAAACAAGTGTTTTTGGACTGTTTTGAGCTTGGGGTGGCCCATTTTGGTCCTCCGAAAATCCCAAAAATGCCTTGAAGATGCGCTGTTTTGGGACCAAAATGGGTCAAAAATGGGTCAAAAACGCATTTTTCCAAAACTCATCCTAGACCATTTCGGGTGCACAAACGGGTGAAATGAGCCTATTTTGAGCCCGTTTTGGGGCATTTTGGCCCCTCACAAGTCCACAAAAGCCTTGAAAGTGGGCCTTGTGGTGAAGGGGATCACTTGCAAGCTGATTCCACCCTGTCAACGGCCTTCAATGTGTAACTCATTGGTGTCCCTCACCATTCATATCTAATGTTCCCTCCCCCACCAGCTCGGTCCCAATATTCAGTCTTGATTAAGGTTAGGGTTAGGGTTGGCCCTAGGGTTAGGGTTAGCCCTAGGGTTAGGGTTAGGTTAGGGTTAGGGTTAGGGCTAGGGTTGCTGTTAGGGCTTGCAGCCCTCCTGTAGCCCTCCTTCGGGTCAAAATTGGTTCTTGTTGTTTTAACACAAATATGAATTCTCTACAAAATTTTGAGTATTTTGAGTATAAACACATAGTATGAAAACAAAATTTGGCGCCTTCGGCGCCGGACAGTTTTCTCTAGGGACACTTGTTGGTGGCTGACCCGGCACCACTATCTTTCCAAACCCGGGGGGGCTGGGGGGGGGTCGCATACAAGGACCGGGCCCGGCCGCCCCCCGTGACAGCAACCTTATTAAGTACTATTTTTTCTACGTTTTGTACCCTCCTTCTAGGCATCAAGAGGAGGCTAGAGGGGTCAACCTTGGGGATTTTCACATCATTTGGGTGCAAATGAACTTGGATTGTCACTTGGTTCGTTGCTAGACCCTCCTGGTTTCGCTACGACAAGCCTACGAAACAGGCCAAAATGGCCAAACTGAGCCCACTGTATAAAAACTTGAAAAATTCATATCTTTGGCCTACCGGCTCGAATTTTGATAAACCAAAAACTAAATCTGGGTAGTTTTTGACGCTGAACACAAATATTTGGTCAAAACCTCGGCGTCGAACACGCTGCTGGCGGAAATCGGCGATCGGTGTTGCGAAACAATGATTCGTGCAGTTTTGCGAAAATCCGATTTGACAGCATTATTCGGGCTTTAAAACCCTTCACATTCATGGTCTTAAATCGAATTTTCATCAACTCTAGCTAGGTGCTGAGTTCAACAGGACAAATGTCGGCGACAGCCATTGGTCACGCGTGCGAGCCGATTTTTGACCAGAAATCGAGATTCTGGCCAGTAAAAAAAAAGTCCCCTATACAACCTTGTAGGGCCTGTCCTGCCATCCACAAATATGCTTTCGGTTCGTCCGAAACCTCGTCCGTTGCCATCATTACGGCAGCCATAATCTCTAAACATAATCAGCGGGGTCAGCTTTATAGCTGAGCGTGGCTGGCGGCCGCGGAGCCCCTCCCCCGCGGCCGGACAGCGTTCGGCGGGCCTTGCGGCCCCTGGGCAACAAGCGCTGTGGGAAGCCCAGCCCGCCCACCCGCGACAAGACCCGGCGGGATAGTGGTAGTTACTGTTAGTCCATGCCCATGTCACATACCAGGGTTTTTTTGTGTGTGTTTTTAATAGCAGGGGCATGGATATAGTTGAATTGCATTATGCCTCATTTTTTTAGTCAAAATAATAATCAAAATAGACGAAAGAATGCATACTTCATAGCTCTTGTTCATTGTGATACAGATTGTGTTACATCACACTTTTGGTCCATACACTGATTTTGGTACACATTATATTATTCAGCCGAAAAAGAAAATGACGAAAATAAAAAAGAGCAACTATCATCACCACATGCTACTACACGCGCCCAAAACAATAGTTCTTGTGTTTCTGCGATCCATCATGAGAACAATACAACCTAAGCATAATATACATTGCAGCAAAAAGTTACCCATTTGCAAAATTGGTATGCAATGCAATGCAAATGCAAATGCAGTTAGAAAGACATATATAAAAAAAAAAGACAGAATCCATGGCATTAGCTTTGTGACTAGGCTTGGGAAGGACTCGCTATGCTCCTCCTTCCCAAGCCTAGAAAGCCGAACGTATCAGAAATTTTGGTACGTACCAACAAGTACACATTTCATTGCGCTGATTTTGACCGAAAATCATGACTAAAAACCTGATTTTTGCGGAAAACGGTCACAAGCTAGACTATGATCATTCCTCGAATTCTATTACGATATGTCTTCACCTTTCAAAGGAGCCAAACGGTTCGTTCCAACTCAACAATATGTTCGAGAAAGAAGTCTGACAAATGGAAGCATAAACTGTAAATTGCTACTTTTGACAAAAATGCAAAACCCCCAACGCTTATAAATCCGGGCCAACGGGGCTTCAATGGGCAAACAATTGACCTTTTGCATTCTTCTAGATCCAAATAACTCCATTATGCTTCGTTGAGGGCTTGGTAACATATGTGCTTCCTACTTGACTACGTGCCGACAGGTACACATTTTGCCGTGGCAGGGTACGCACAAGATACAACTGATTTTTGTCAAAAATGACCACCAAAGATGCAATTTTTGCAAGAAATGGGTGTGAGACGGCCTGTGGCGGGTCCTATTATCCTTTTAGGACATGTTCTCGGCTTTCAAACGAGCCCAACACTTTGTTCTAACTCCACGGTATGTTGGAGAACGACCTCCGACAAATGGACCCACAAACCGAAAATGTCCATTTTTGACCAAAATGCCAAACCCCCGGCTTCTATATCTAGGGGTCTTTGGGGGTACACCAGGCAAACTAGTGGCCATTCCCCTCCCTCTAGGACCAAACTACTCAAATATGCTTGGTTGAAGTCGCACAAAAGCATGGGCATGCAACCGGAACACCGGGGGGGAGACCCATGATTTTGGTAGGCTGGTGTTGTGACAGCACCCAAAAACACAGCTTAAAAAGCACATATCTTTGAGTTTTCGCCCCCATGTGCTCTCTATAGAGGCCATAGGGACGTAACATTGCTTATACCGGTTCCATTTAACCCATACGGGACTAGTTTGCACAAAGGTTCAATCCCTAGGCCGGGATATAGCGCTTTGACAAGGCTGTACAATGGAGACAGCAACCTTCTCTAAGTACTGTTTTTTCTACCGTTTGTACCCTCTTTCTAGGCATCAAGAGGAGGCTGGAGTGGTCAACCTTGGGGATTTTCACATCATTTCGGTGCAAATGAACTTGGATTGTCACTTGGGTCGTTGCTAGACCCTCGTGGTTTCGCTACAATAGGCCTACGAAACAGGCCAAAATGGCCAAACTGAGCCTACTGTATCAAAACTTGAAAAAATCATATCTTTGGCCTACCGGCTCGAATTTTGATTAACCGAAAGCCAAATCTGGGTAGTTTTTGACGCTGAACACAAATATTTGGTCAAAACCTCGGCGTCGAACACGCTGCTGGCGGAAATCGACGATCGGTGTTCCGAAACAGTGATTCGTGCAGTTTTGCGAAACACCGATTTGACAGCATTATTCGGGCTTTAAAACCCTTCACATTCATGGGCTTAAATCGAATTTTCGTCAACTCTAGCTAGGTGCTGAGTTCAACAGGACAAATGTCGGCGACAGCCATTGGTCACGCGTGCGCGCTGATTTTTGACCAGAAATCCGGATTCTGGCCAGTTAAAAAAAAGTCCCCTATACAGGCTTTTAGGGGCTGTCCTGCCCTCCACAAATATGCCTTCGGTTCGTCCGGAACTTCGTCCGTTGCCATCATTACGGCAGGGACAATCTCTAAACATAATCAGCGGGGTCAGCTTTACAGCTGAGCGTCGCAGGCGGCCGCGGAGCCCCTCCCCCGCGGCCGGACAGCGAACGGCGGGCCTTACGGCCCCAGGGCAAAAAATGGACCACCACTGTAGCTCACCCACAGTTTCAGGCGCCGCAGGCACCCGACACACACCAGGGGCTACCCCACCACCTCCCGGAGCTACTCGGGGGTGGGCTGACGGTAAACCACTGCGTAACAACGCCCCCCAGATCAACTACCCATAACAAGTGCAGGACAGCTGGGACGCCCGCAGTGGTACCAGTCACACACAAACGCACGCCCGCACGCACGCACGCACGCACGAACGCACGCACGCGCGCACACACACACACACACACACACACACACACACACACACACACACACACACACACACACACACACACACACAAGCAAACAGAAGCACATGCACTCACCCAGATGGCCACCCCTGAGTCCCCACAAGCCTTGGTGTGAGGGCTGGTACCCTTGGTAGCAGGCACGTACCAGGTCGCCAGATGGATTTGTGCCATCTGGACATCAAACCTCAACAAAAAGCTTCAAAGAAAGAAAAAGCACCACATGAATTCATCATCTCCACAATAGATGCCTCCCGCCCGATAAGGTGCTGAAATGCTGTCAAGCAATGTGCGTCACATACACTGCAGCCGGGTCTTCTGGGGGAGCGGGTGCAGGTGCACGCAAGGTGTGCAGAAACAGCGGCTGTCAGCGATGGTGTTCTGGATCAAGGACTTCCGTCCGAATTCCCGAAGTCTCTTTCCGACTGTCGCAAAGCCAAATCATGACTCGGAAACTTCGGCGACATCGCTGAGTTCAGCGGAGTAGTCGGGATCAAAACTGCCGCGCACGCGTCGTGCGCGCACTGTGGGACTGTTCACCCCTCTAACCCCCCTCCCAGCATGAGACAAAATGACAAAATCAACTTCCCCAACTCCTACCATTTTGCAACTCCAAAGGCCTGCGAAATTCGACCAGTACTTTGGCTGGGTCATGTCAGAAGCATCAAGCATCAATATACCATGTCCCACCCGGGGGGTGTTTCCTGTATGGGTTGTGTGTGCGTGTACCTGGCGCGCTGAGATCAGTAGTGAGGAGCGTCACAGAGTTCTTGCCACGTGCCAAGCATGTCCAATACCATGTCCCACACATCCTGGGCGCCGCTGGCTTGGGACTGCGGACACCATCTGCTGCATCCAACTGGCTAGACTACGGAGCATCGCGAAAGGGGTTATCGTTTCTCATGGGACGCTTGGGGCGTGTCTCTCACGGGGCAAAACAAAGTCGGAAGGCACACGCCATGCAGAGGTCATCTTTGTAGACGTTTGGGGGGAATCAGATTTGCACAAAAAGCAGAATCGGCATGGAAAATATGGGATTGACTGCGCACAAAAACCGGCTGGAAGCATGCAAAACGTGCAGTTTCCGATTTTTTTTTCAAAAATCCAAAAAGAATTGAACAGGGCAGCCTGAATTTTCGATTGGGTGCGCAGAGGCGGGTGGTGGTGGTGGGAGTGATCAAGCGCCCTGGCCGGACCCTCCGCGTTTATGGTGCGGGCAAAGGAAAAAAATGGGGCTCCGTTGACTGCACCCTCTCAAAGCCCCTTGTGATGGTCCAGAGGGGACCCCGGAGCCCACAAACAGTGAAAATGCAGCATTGTGTGGCACTCCTGCCGAAGCAAGAAATCGTGAGTTGTCCATCCACAAAGCGACTTGCGTACTTGGAGTGCATTTTGGTCATGGTTCAATGCATGAGCGTGTTTCAATGTGACACGATGCTTGTGCAACGCGTTCCAACCCAAGTGTTACCCCCTAAGCTCCCCATGCAGCACTATGATAATACCCCACATCCCTGTGCAGCCATGCGTGACGACGTTGCTTGCCTACGCAGCAGTATGGCCCCACATTAAATGGATACTGTTCTTGAACACTACTCGGGATGCAATCCTCCAGACATGCCATACCGTCCACGCCGAAATGGCGGTGCTGGAGCACTGGCGATGCGAGCCAGACTTCGGCCAAATTGCGCTGATGGAGGGGTAGCCCGGTGTCGATATGGTAAATGAGCCCGCTTGTTGGCGGCTGGAGCGGAGCGCAGGGCGCCACGGTCGGCAGCAGCGTGCTGCCCCGTGAACATTGGAGCTTCCGCGCCGGCGTGCAGCGGTTGATAGCCTTGTTGGCGGAGTTGATGCCTCTGGAAGTTCGCGTTTTCCTGCATCTGTTGGTACCATGCACTGCGTTCATGTCCCGCTCGGTTGTTGCCATAAATATAGTCTGAGTCACTGCTCGCGTCGGAGTCGAGGTCGGGGCGCAGCGGTTGGGGGGCGGTGTGGGGGACGTCTCGGGCGCGACAGGGCGACCGGGACGCCTTGTTTGTGGCGGCGGGCGGGCCACGCAGGCGGGGGGGGTTCGACAGCCTCGTCGACGACTTCCGGGCCTTGCGCGGCCTTGGGGCGGCACTCTGCATGTAGAGCTTCATCATGGACTGCACCTCTTGCATTTTCCTGTTGATATGCTCTTCGGAGTTCCAGTTGAGCTTCGGGGCGTAGAAAACCTGTTCTGGATCCGGCTCCAAGTGCCCCGCGCCGTGTGTGTGCCGGTCGGCCTCCTCTCGGATGGCATGCCGGTTGTGCTCCACCATATACTGCAGGGCAGCGAGCTGGACCTTCATCTGGCAGTTCCTGTACTTCGGGTGCACCTTCTGCGGAGGATGCGGTGCGATGGTGGCCGGCTGGAAAGCGATGTACCGGCTCCCAATACGACTGGCAAACGGGGATGGTCTCGGCCGCGGGGATGGGACCTCGTTATCTTGACGGGCCTGCGCACGGCGTGACTCGGGCTCCGGGGCACAGTGGGATGGGGGGTCTGTTGAAGCTGGCACCGCAGGGCTGAGCTCATCCACGGTCTCCGCCCCGGCCTCGGGAGCATTCGCCGGCGTATGCGATGCATTGTTGTTGGAAGCACGAGACGAGTAGGTGTGCGAGCTCGAGCGAATCAAATCACTCGACCCAAAACTGCTCCGTCTGCTGCTCCGTCTACTACTTGATGGTGACCTTGACCTGGACCTGGACCTGGATCTTGACCTGGACCTGGACCTGGATCTTGACCTCGACCTTGAGGGTGCTCTACTACTCGTATAGCTTCTCCCTGAGCTGCGTCGACTGCTGGCAGCACTTCTGCTTTGGGCTGAATCCGTGGGTGTAATGCCACGTTTGTCGTCCACGGAAAGAAAGGTGTCGCACTTGGCAACATCCATCTTCGCTCCGTCGGGTGAACGCCCCCTGTCTGCGGCTGCAGGGCGTGCGTTTGCAGAACCCGGGCCTGCAAATCGTGAGGTGTGCTCCCGTTGAGCCTGAGCGGCTTTGATGGGTGTGGCGGTGTGCACGTGGTTTGGCAATGGGATTTCGGGCAGCCCGCCTCCGTGCATGGGCTCCTGGCCTTCGGGTCCCGGGCACCGCAGATCACACGATGTTCAACCGTTCCGAGTAAACATCTGAGCGGACGGTGAACATGCACAATACCCTCGACTGTACTGATTCGCGCCCATGACTGCCCATGACTCTACCCCCCCCTTAGACAGCCCTCCCAGAACGGGCGACGGTCCCCCCAACCCCTGGGAGGAACGGTCACCAAATGACGGTTACCCCACCGTCATGGGGGGACTATGCACGAGGACCCAAACCCGAGCTTTCTACTACAACTCCCTCATATCGAGAAGAAAAATTATCTTCGGTGCCTTTGGCGCCTTCTGGGGCAAGTGATGCTCCCCTTCCCCACTCCCGGGTGACTGTGCAGGAGGGTCTCAATATGGTCGGGTTGCAGTGTCCACATTAGGCTCTGGCCGCGCCTGCCCCACGGCTGTGCCCATTGCCTTCTGTCCTTCATGCCAGTATCTGGCGCGTCCACAGTGAAACAGTTGATCATAAATTCATCCCTCCACCCTACTTCTGCTGGCTATACTAGCAATCCGGGCTCTACTGGATTAGGCGTACATCCTGGTCAGGGGTCACTCCCTCCCTGTGTTGCAAGTGCAGCTGGCCCCATTCGGCCACACCTGGTCAGGCTTTGATGGGGCCTTAGGTTGAAGAACCCAGTGGGTACAGGATTGGTTAAAATTAGTCACATACAACATACAACATTCAGGGGGTGGCACATTGTGATCCTTCTGTGCTGCATAACACGGTTGAAGCTGTGAAGGGAGAGGCCAGCGCAGAGGTTACCGAGCTAGTCTCTTGTGATGAGGCTGAGAAATCTAGGCTGTGGGGGGATAGGGGTTCCTCGCCCTCCATTGCCACCGGCTCCAACGACGCCAGCAGTTGCACAGACGCCTGGAGGGACAGGAGGGGGCTTGGAGGCTGTCCATGAGAACCAACAACCACCAAGACCAACCGACGGTCACAATGACCGGCCCTCCCTTGTTCAGCGCACCGGCCTAAAGCTGAGCCCCCCCCCCCCCCCCCCGCCGCCCCCCACCCTCAGGCCCTCTCCCCTTTGCCCCAGCACGGCCCCAGACTACACTGGTTGTGGTTCGACAGTGATCCTACTGCATCTCAGATACACATTGTGATCCTTCTGTGCTGCATAACACGGTTGAAGCTGTGAAGGGGAACGCCGGCGCAGAGGTTACCGAGCTGGTCTCTTGTGATGAGGCTGAGAAATCTAGGCTGTGGGGGGATAGGGGTTCCTCGCCCTCCATTGCCACCAGCTCCAACGACGCTAGCAGTTGCACAGACGCCTGGAGGGACAGGAGGGGGCTTGGGGGCTGTCCATGAGAACCAACAACCACCAAGACCAACCGACGGTCACAATGACCGGCCCTCCCTTGTTCAGCGCACTGGCCTAAAGCTGAGCCCCCCCCCCCCCCCCCGCCGCCCCCCACCCTCAGGCCCTCTCCCCTTTGCCCCAGCACGGCCCGAGACTACACTGGTTGTGGTTCGAAAGTGATCCTACTGCATCTCAGATACATGGGCCGGATTGAGTCAGTCGGCTCTAGGGAGTGGGTATTGTGGACAAGGTCTGGCTTATGAGTGACGCGCAGCTAGTCTGCCAAAGGCCCTACGTGGAATGTGGACCCATTGATGTCCCCAACCCAATCCGGCTTGTGCAGAAATGGGGTGCACTCACAAGCCACTTCCCTCGCGCAAGCACCACCTTATTTTGGCACAGCACTCCTGTATGACAGTCCTTCTTTTGACCTTACTTTTGGTGGCTTAGAATGTGAGATGACACGGATGTAAGTGGTGGGAAAAAGGGTGTGGGTCAAACATGTAAGAGTTGCCATGTTTGAGATGTGCCAGAGCAACTCTAGCCCTCATGGAGCACGGGGGGCATAAACTCAATGTGCCAAGAAGGGGCAAACACATTCCAAATGGCGAAAAGCCTGTCGTCTCCATGGATCATGGAGATCGAGTTTGATCACATGATACAATCATTGCTGTTGTGAGTAAAATCATGGAGAGTAATGGTACACATCAGTCGTTGAGGGTGTTCATAGAGATAGTCTTATGTAGACATGGGTAGAGTCATGGGTAGTGATGTAGCCTGGATGGATAGTCATGGTAACGGTGGTGCCATGATTTAAAAAAAGGCCACGACGGGCGAAAATCAAAATGTTGGCGTGGAGCACAAGGACTCGGTGTTCCAGCCTTGACCACCCCTCCTAAGGGCGGTGCCAAAAAATATCTCGTTTCCCTACCCTGATTTCTTGTGCGAAAAACGGTTTGAAGAGGTTTTTTTGGGCCACAATGGGTCAGGTTTGCTTCACCGCAATTAGCTCCAACTGCGACTGCCGCCGGGGTCTTCATTGCTCTCAGTTCAGTTTGCCAGATGATGCTTTCCGAGTGTTCAATGGCTGGGGTTAGGGCCAAGGTCCCTTCCTCCTTATCCACTGTACTAGGTCAGCTGTCGCCTGTCGAGCTCTGTGGGTGCAAATAGTCGGCCAAGCGCACGCCAATGTGCCTGATTTCGGTGTATGGGCCGTACCTCTACTAGTTTTAGGGGCGTATATCTAGGTCAGTTTTTTTTTTGGGGGGGGGGTTCACACAAGGCCGAAAAAGCCTCCCCCAACACCCCGAGCAGGCTGTAGCTAAGCATTAGCCAAGCAGGCTGCCCACCTCTTGCAGCTTTTTTTTGAACACGCCCTCTTCACCACAAACCCACCAATCCACGAGTGGACTCAAAAGGCAAACATGTACGTACAACCGGAAGTACCAACCGGCACACTCGTTCAGCCTTTATGGCAAGCCCCCCCCCCCACCCCACCCCGCCCTCGGCAGCCAATGAAATGTAACACTTGGATCCGCAACTCCCACATTCTGTACAACAATTCCCACGTTGTGTTGAAGAACTGTTCTTGTGCAATGATCCACCTTTTGCTAGCAATGTACCCCCTCAAAAGTTTGCTCACACCACTGGGGCAACATGGCAAAATGATGCAGGAATCCTTGCGCTGTGCGTGCAGTGCGCGTGCTTTTGGAATGTGGTTTCCC
Source organism: Eutreptiella sp. 'Long Island Sound 2002' (assembly GCA_964036045.1). Classification (NCBI taxonomy): domain Eukaryota; phylum Euglenozoa; class Euglenophyceae; order Eutreptiales; family Eutreptiaceae; genus Eutreptiella; species Eutreptiella sp. 'Long Island Sound 2002'. The sequence goes on along the minus strand of OZ038398.1, from coordinate 19,793,920 downwards.
AAAACAACCCCCAAATTTCCCACCTTCCAAACGCATATGAAACTAGCTTGCAAAAAATGCCCACCTTACTAGACTACAACCAATTTCCCCAGCAGCTCTCAGATCCAAGGCACAAGCATGAAGAAGCCTATAAATGCACCCAATTGTTGTGGGTCTTTTTTTGGGGGGGGGGCTGACTTGAAATGTCCAAGAGTACTCACCCACCAAATTGTTGCGGTTCTTGTTCATGTGTGGCTCTCACCCTTGTGGGGAGTACTTGCACCGCGCAGCGTACAGGGCTACTTTTGCGGTGAGTACACCTAGAATGTCCTGTTTTTACCCCCTCCCAAAATGGCCCCCTAAGAAGAGCAAATGCTTTGCCCACGAAATTTGTATAAACACCCCTCCTCCACAAACATGGGACAAGAGCACAACACAATTGGCACCCCACTTCATAATCTTTCAAATGGCCCTTGGCGTGTTGTGGCCCTTGCAGTCTCGGGCGCAAGAGAACAAAATCAAACAACAACACAACATCTTTCTCATAGATATCTAAATAGCTGCCCCAACATGCAAGAACATGAAAATAATGAATTGTTGAGATTCTTCAGCCCATTGGATAAACATCTTCAAAAACATCTTCCATGATGAAGTGGAAAACAGCTGTGAGAAATAGGCAGCATTAGGTAGGGAAGATGGGGAGGAATGTGGGAGAGTTACATCAATACACATTTTACATAGCGCGCAATGCACACAAAGTGCCCCCTATTGGAGGACAGAGAGAATGAAATGATTTGCATGTAATTTGCGATAGTTGAATGGGGAAAGAAACCACCCTACACATCCACACTATCACCCATAGGGTAGAAATATGCAACACCAAATTGGCAACCATCTTAGAGTGGTATTTGGTGAACACATTGGGACTTTGTCCCACAACTTACTCAAACGATTTGTGCCAAGGCTGCCGTGACGGCCAAGTAGTTGCACTGCCCATGCACTGTGCTGGGTGCCCCCATGGTTTCCCCATCCCCCCTTGGGCATGGTCAAAGGGCGCAGCTCACATGAAGACATTCACAAAGCAAGGGTGTAGGATGCCAACAACAGATAGGAAATTGCATGTTGTAATGTGTGTTGTGATATTGTGATGTTCTTCTGAGAAACAGGCGCCGCGTGCCACTTTTTCCAAGCAAGAATACTTCACTGAAACCCCTCAAAAGCACACACTGGGACCTTCAGGGGGACTATGACCATTCCCCACCCATGCCTGCTTTTGCCCCACCTCACCAAACAATCTGGAGTACCTTCTCGCTATGTCTAAGAATCTGGGCCGTCCTTTGCACCCAGTTCGTGATGATGGCAAAGGTGGTGGTTGGAAGTGGTGGGAGTGACAATTTGTGGTGTTGAATTCTCGTATTTTGGCTTATGCAACGTGCTTTGCATGGAAGGTTTGCAGTCTATTGCATGGAAGGTTTGCAGTCTAGTGCAGTCTACTTGGGGGACTTCCGTAGGTGAGGATCAACTTGGGGCTAGAGTAGGATACTTGATGCAAAAGTAGCGTGCTGGGCAAACATTCCCCCTAAATCCCTCAGAAAACAAAGGGCACACCCACATCCAAAAGGTATGCAGAGCTTTTGTTTTTTTGGAACGAGCAATGTTCTTTATGGGCCTGCCCAGTAAGGTGTTCAGTGATACATCACAAAAAGTCCATTCCACTTGTTTGAATACTCTTTTCTAGCAGTTGGGAATCAAGCACCACCCGATTGCTGCGTGATTACCTGTCACCATGCAATGAACTCAAAGAAAACAGAAATCTGCCAGAACAATTATACTGACTGAACTGTTAATATTCCACATGTGTTGCTGATCCATTTGCACAGCCATGCAGTCGGTCGCAATGTCAAGCCGAATATTGTTGAAAGCAGGAACACCTCTCACAGGCATACAGAATGACCCGTTCCCTCGACAATGGGCTCACAAATATGTTGTCTTGACTTTGCGGCCACAAAGCTGCCGACAGAAAAAAAGAATAGTCACACGGGCCTTCAGCGAAGACATGATGGGGCAAGGGAGGGCCACACACCGAAGGAGTGGAATCCGAGATACTGGGCAGCATACGTGAGATGCTCCATGGACACACAATGTTCCTTGAACGGCAGCTACAATGCAGCATGCCATATCAGTCCTGAGCTTGGCATGTGCCAGGAGTACTCAAAGTGCTTTGTATGGGTCACAGCCACCATTGGCAGAGTACACAGCACGCAATGTGCAGAGAACACTCAAACCATTGGTCTCTCCCTCTCCCGTTTGCGTTAAACCTTGGTGGTGCAGTGAGATTTTTCAATGAATGATCAATAGGGTTAGAGGTAGGAATCACTCCGGCTGCTACCGCACAGTCTGCTAGTGCCTGAGGCGCTGGAACCGCGGCGGGGCGGGGTCCTGACCGCATGACGCGCCGGAACTGCAGTGGGGTGCAACTCCAACAATGCTGCACACGAGAGCTCCAAGTAGAGTTGCAAGGAGGCAAACGAGGATCCTCCTGTTGCTCGCCTTATTGGAGCCTCCTGTCAGGTGGCCTGAAGGAACAGACCACCGCAAGCCCCGGTATGCGCCATCCAGACATGCCCAGTCGACCATCAGCTGGTGGTCTTTCCGCTCAGCAGTTTCAGGGCTGCAGTACAGAGCCAAGAATGGACAAGGATATGCAGAGGTCCAGACTGGGCGCATGGACAATTTTGATTGCTCGTTCCTTTGAAAAACACACCACCGAAACCAGGGCCGTGGTGCCACTTCAGCATCGCCAAAGCTGCCTGGTGCCTAGGGCTGTTCTGAATGGCACCTCAACACAGCGCCGACCAAAACCGGGCACCAGTCACGTGGTGTCGGTTGACAATCAACTGCCGTCGGTTGACCACCAGCAACCGGTTGACCGCAGGTGTGGTGTGCAGCCGAAAAGTGTTAGGCATATTATAAAAAACAAAACTCATTTTTCAAGGACAGCCATGCGTCGCGTTGGGTGCGCATTGTTCTGCAATTGCGGACAAAGGGACAGAGCCTATTTAGAAAGGGGCCTTCCATTTAATCGGAAGCATTGATTTGGATTGTGCTAGAAACCGCTGTAGGTTACCTCCGAAACTGTCGTCCGGTTATCATCAACGGGCGCAACGTGACCGCCAACTGCCATCCGCAGAGCGAAGGCCGACTGAGTATGCTAGGGCTAGCGTAGACTGATCAGGGTACGTTAATGATCTGGGTGCCGTCACACAATGTGTGGGGCGCATCACAGAGGCCGAGGTCATTACCACTGAAAGACCACATAAATGAGAATGATCCCGAGTGTAAGCACCGCACAGAATAACCCCCCTGCAACCGCTTCCAAGTTCCCTCCAACCATCCCCAAAATCTCCGTCGGCGCAAACTCCCCCCCCACTGCCTTCCATGCGGGCGTCTGCCGGACCCGCCCGAGCCAGGCTGTGAGTTGCGGAGACACAACTCCCACCTCCTCATACTTATTGGTCCACAGCACCCACTGCACCAGCACGGCGCTGATGCCGTCCGCAAGCGGTTCATAGGTCTCCCCCAGAAGGAACTTGTCTGGGAACTTATCCGCAGCTTTGGTCAGCAGCCCATCCAGATAATCCTACGAAGCGGCAATGCAATGCAGAGGACGTCCAAAAACACTTGCGCCAAACGACCAGACGGGGAAAACCCGATCAGGCTGCGGCGGGCGAATTCATTAGCAGGGCTCGAACGCCCCCCAGTGTTATTCACGGCGAAACCCCAAGTGGTATCAGCACATTGAATTGCAACCGCCCACATGCGTCTGCATTTGTGAGCTGTACTGTGGATGTTGTTGCCTGTCTGACCCCCCCCCCTCCTTCGGTGCAACTGTACTGGTCATGCGTGCAAACAAGGGCTGACCAGAGGTGTGCAAGGGGAGCATCTGTACTCTGGTCTGTTGCTTTGTGTGTGGAGAACTGCAGCGGTCGGCCACAGTGCGTGGCTGCCGGTGACGGATTGACGGGATTGGGTATTGCTGAGTGGCACAGGGTATGGGGCTGGTCCCCAACGAAAATGGGATCCTGCAGTGCCATCCGCAACAGCCCCCCCCCCCCCCCCCTCCAAACCCGCCTGCCCCAAAGAATAAAATTCTCAGACCCTTTTGCATTCTGTCGAACGTGTATACGTCTGGCCAATGGTCTTTATGGTCTCGTACCCCCGATGACTGTTTACCAGCCATCTTTGAACCAGGGTCACTGGACTCGGGTCTTTTCAGGTGCTCCCTGCATTGAAAATACACTGGACTGGTACTTATCTCGGGACGCCCTCAGTGCTTAACCAATGCCGGTCACTGCTCATCAGCGGGCCAGTGATTGCTGCAGTAGCCTGTTGCCCGAGGCCATGTATTTCGGTATTGGGAGGAAGAACGCCGTGCTGTCGGCGAGAGTGAAATGCTTGCCCCATGGCTCACGAGGTCGTTCCCACACAACGAACATCGGCGGGTGCTCTTCACAACAATTGTGGCAATTGTCACACAGGACCAGGGGTTTCATGATCACCAGGTGTTCCACATCAGTGGCGTGCTGCATGTCAAGGCAGGGGGTGAGCGTTGGAGCCCACTGTCTGGACCCGCGCATCCTTCAAGAAGGGCTCCCCTGACCCAAACTTAAAGGGGCCCAGGAGGGGTGGTGGGCGGGGGGGGGGGGGGATGCGTCGGACTTTGGCATGCTTTGGTGCTCATTGCCCGAAAATCCTGTTGCACCAGATGTCAGTCAACTGTTGCCGAGAGGAACTGGGCCCCATCGGGGGATGTGACGCAGCATCCTCGTTTTTTTTTTGGGGCTGCAAAGACAGCCCCCCAAAATGAGGGGTATGCTGGCTGGTACCTCTGCGTGTACGTAATGGTTTGGGTTATGAGAAATGTTGACCTTGCTTGTTCCAAGCCACTGGTGAAAATTATCTTTACTCGGTGAGAGTGGGACAGTTGTCCCCCTGCTCACAATAGCTGCTTCTGCCCTTGGCGTCCCCAGGGACGCATTGGAGCGGAGGAGGGGGGGGGGATGGGGGGTCTGGAGGGGGGGGGGTTGGCCCTCCTCCTTGACAACTGCTCCTTGAAAGGTTTCGGCACCGGAAATTTTTTTGGCCCATATTGGCTGTGGACGGTTGTTGTTGATTCCTGCTGGCCTCTGAATGGTTGCTGTTGATTCTTGGTGCTTTCTGGATGGATGCTGTTAATTCCTGGTGCTCTTTGGATGGTTGTTGTTGATTCCTAGTGCTCTCTAGGTGGTTGCTGTTAATTCCTGGTGGTCAAAGGATGTACAATGCACAGCCAACTCAAAGCGATAAATCCATATTGGGCAGTGGTCCTTGGTCTGAATCAGACCAAGAAGAAGAGGATCTTGATGAGAAGGACCCTGATGATGACCCTGACGATGATGTGGAGGAGATTGATCCATCAGTGAGGCATCCTGGAATCATTCCCTCTTCGTCAGAACTGCTTTCATCCTTTTCAAATGCCTTCCTCCGGCTGCCTTTGTCCTTTTTTGCAGACCTCAGGCACCGTACCCGGCGCTTCTTGCGCATCCCTCGCCACCACAAGGAGTTGCTCAAGCACGGCCACAGTCAGGTTCCTCTATCAATTGTCAACCTAAAAAATTTTCTAGGACCGCGACTCAGGCTTCCACCTGCTTTGTTCTAATGCGTGCCTAGGTGTCCCTCCCATGCTGGTGCCCGGCGTGCTCCACACAAAGTCTTTCCCAAGACTGTGAAGTTTGGAAGTGCTCACCAGCGATGATATGGGAAATGTAACACAGGGCCAGGGGGTTCCGGATCACCAAGTGTTACCCACCAGTGGTGTGCAGCATGTGCAGGCACTCTACCATTGGGTTTTTTTGGTGCTTTGTCTATGCAGTGTGGGGTGGGTGTTTTGCCATTGAGGAAAAGGATGTTTGCCGTCCTTTGGTATTTTAGCATGTGTATCCTGTCACCACATCCCCCAAACAAGGGCATGTCATTTTTTGACCCCCCGCCCCCCCTCAAAAAAGTGGGTTTCAAGTGGGGGGAGGGGGGGGGGTCTAGGAGGGTCCCGACCAAAAATCATTGAGGGATGCGTTTATTGGACAAAATAATGATTTTACAAGAAGTCAAACCAACAATTCAACCCCTTGAAGTAGGGTACGCGAACGGGCCCAAAAAGGGGGGGTATGTGATGTTTTGCCAAATGTGCGCACCTGCGTGGTTTTGATCCAAGAGGTGATTTCTAGCCGACGCATGCCGGCGTGAAAACAGCTAAGTCCTCACCAGCAAGAGCCCATAGGGGGGCCAAATGGGGGTACCTGGAGTTCAGACCTGGGACCCGCCATTGGTTAGAGTGTTGTTGTACAAGAAAAAGTTGTTCAGGACCTGGGTCTAAATTGACGCACAGCATCCACAATATGCAAAAAAATTTTGACCCCCCACCCCCCTCCCATAAAAATGGCACCCGGGTACAGGGGGTTGGAGGCATCCAAATCAACAAATTCATTGGCGATCATTTTTTTCTGCCAAAATGATGGTTTAAGAAGGGGTTGAACATCCAATATCACCCATTGGTGTATGCTATTCGAATATCCCAAAAGGTGGGGGGGGGGGGGGGGCATATGGCGCCCGTGCCTGCGCTTGATCTAACAACATCTCTTTGAGGTGATTTTCCAGGCGCCGTTGGGGCCCAAGTCGGCTGTTCCCTAGTGCCGCCAATTGTTCTGGATTGGGGGGTCCAAAGAGAAGAGGGGGGGGGGGGGGAACTGGTGTGGGGCCCGACATGTAACCCCCCCCCCCCCCCTGCAATCTACCCCTAAAAACTCAAAATCAGTGTGCACACCCAGAGGTCCCAACCAGCACACATACTCAGCCTTTGTGGCAACCCCTCCAGCCACATAATCAAGTCGGAGGCAGCCCTGGAATCCCCCCTCCCCCCAAAAAAGTTTGCCTATCAAACGCAACCCATTGTTTCTTCAGTAATAGTCCGCTTCCTGCTTCGCACTGTGGACAGCTCGTGCTAAGCAATACGGCATGTGTGCTTCTTGCTGTGCCTCAGGCAATTTTCAATTTTCTGTGGCTCTTCGCTCTTGGGCAGACATTCTCGTACACCCCTATAGCTAGTCAACCGTCGTAAAAGCCATCTATGTATCGGCCGTCGGCCCTTGCATACACAGCCATGCATGCATGCATGCATGCACATGCACACGTGGACACAGGTATACACACCAGCACCGGTTGCACAGTTGTGACAGCCTTACGAAATTGCTCATTGGTTGCCAAGGCAGGGGGCTGGTTGCGAATCTCGAGGGCCTTCACGTATGCCTCCCTGAGATCAGGGTCTTTGTCCAGGTGTTTCTGGATCTCTCGCCGCCCATTCATGCCCAGGAACTGGTTAATGTAATAAAACAACTTGTTGTTGCGTGCAGTGGCTCGAAACGCGACGGTCCCCATAGGTACTGAATACAATTTATTGATGATTGTCCGGATGGTGTCCCCTCTCTCGCTCGCAGGTTCACTGGTCTCGGAGCAGACTTTGTTCAGGATGTCACGACTATCAGTGAGCATTGCACCATCCTCCAACCTGAGGGCTGGCACAGTGAGCTTGGGATTGATGCGTGCGTAGGGAGGCTTGAGATGCTCCGTGTTTGGCAACGAGACAATCACAATCTCAGGATCCAGGGGAGAGTCAATCAGTGCAATGCGGGCAATTTGAGAGTAGTACGACAAATTGGAGAAATATAAGGTGCTAGGCATTGTGCTTTTGGAAACCCTGCAGAACAGTTCACACATTTGCAAGCCTTCTGTATGTTGCCTGTGTGCTGACTCCACCATTTTTGCATGCCTCTTTGTCCTCGCAAAATCATGGTTTTTCAGTATCTGAGGCAAAAAATGGCCAAATGGCTGATCACGGAAATAGGTGTGCGTGTGTGTGTGTCTGTGCGCTATACTATTAACTAGGGTTGATGGCTTTTAATGTCCTGGCCACTCTTGCGACGGGAGGGTTAGGGTACTATTAACGAGGGAGAGCCATATGTGGCGGTAGTGCAATCGGTATATTTAGCCCGGCACCTGGGCGGGGCTGTGCATATACTCGTGTTTGCGTCTTTCCACGGAGTCAAAACCTCTGTGGTGTAGCGGGCTCATGTAACTTCCGACGTGGCCCGTGAAAAACACGGTCCTCACCACTGCCGTGTCGTCATCATCCACCTGCATCCCCCGCGGCCACGGGGCTGGAGGGGAGGGGGGGATTGGGGATTTGGGTCTCCGTCGCTTGGGGGCTGGCGGTGTGGGCGGTAAGCGAGGTGAGCGTGGATGCATCCGCGAGTGTGCTAGACTGCAACCGGGGTCGTTTGTTGGCGCCTGCCGGGGCTGGCGCTATCCTTTTGCCCAGGCCTTTGTGCGGGGTATTAACCTTGTGATGTCCTCGTTGGCAGCAGTGCCGTATCCCCTGCTCCGTCACGGTGCGGCGCGGGCACGGCAGCACCCCGTGCGTCTGGCAGACCTTGGACAGTGGTCTGTGGTCTACATACCCAGAGCGTGATGGCCTTTGGCGCAGCACGCCGCCGCCGACAGGCGGAGCCGTTTACATGTTATGCATGCCAGTAGTTTGTGGGCGGGGAATGCATTTGCTGACGTCATGGGAGAGGGGACCGCGATACATGTGGCTGGGTCTATCGGTTGCGGTGCACGCCTGCGCGTGACTGTGTACGGGGCTTGGGCGGCTTTGCCCCCCCCCCCCCCCATAACAGGGTAAAAATCCCCCGCAAAATTTGTCGCGCCCACCCCCCCCTTTGCGCAGAGGGAAGATGAGGGCATAAGCCCAGTGTTCAAGCTGCCCGTAAGTGCACGCAGCAGGCACACCTCCTCGACTGCTTGCTCCGTTTTTCTGCGACGATACTCGTACGGTCTGTGTGCATTAGTGCGCGTGCGTGTGCGCAGCGTCCATGTGGACTCGCAGTAGGAAGCCAAATGCTGGATGTGCTTGTGCATGGCGTATCGGCATGCAAAATATGGACTGCGATTGAGGTCCGCCACTAGCGCGCCCAGCGGCACTAATGACGTGGCGCGTGTTATGACTTTGGCTGGGTGGAGAGAGCCCGATTTGACCAATTTCTGAAGTGTGCATGGCGCTAGGCGCAGAACCCTAGCCCTCTCTTGCAGTGGTAGTGTGTGTCCCTGAAACTTAGCCTGGCGTGCCGCCGGCAGGGTGCGTGCCGCGTACTCTTCAAAATCGAGCGCAAGCTCGATGAAGGACACTGTTTCTGTGTCATCCATCCACTGTAGCGCTCGCAGCCAAGCCAGTAGGTCCGCCAGAAAGGGCTTTTCCCATGGCCAGGTGCGCGCGGTGGGGTTGTGTAGGCACACCGGGCGCGCGGCGGGGGGGGGGGGGGGCATGGGGCCCACCAGCTGATGGTAGGGATATGCGCTGCGCGCTTGCGGGCGCACTGTGGGGAAGAGTTTGGGTGCCTGTTGGTCCCGCAGCTTGCGTGCCGCAAGTATGGCTACAAACATGGCATGGAGGGCCTGTATGAAAGGGAGGTCATGCTTTTCCACCTGCCTGTTCACTGGTGGCTCTATTTCAGGCAGGAGCCCGCTGATTTTCAGGCACGGGGGCCATCCGTCAAACGGTGGTAGATCTGGGACTTTCGCCGCCAAGGCGCGGACGTTGGCGATGTGTAGGGCCCTGGCTGCCGCCCATTCTGTGCATTCCTAGAGAATGTGCTGTTTAGTTTCATCTGCCTGTTGGCAATATGGGCAGCACTAGGAGGTGATCATGCCCCGCTGGTGTGCCCTAACTGCTGTCCACAGACCCCCCGCCGGTAGTGTGCGCAGCAGCGAGCGTTCCTGTTCTGACTGGAAAGAGGCGATGCTGGCACAGACCAACCTCCGGTTTGTGTGATAGTGCATGTTTGCAAACTGACGTGGCCGCCTAGCTATGAGCTATGTGATCTGCTGCAAACGCAACTGTTCCCTGATGTTGTGCTTGATCAGCTTAAAATCACCTGTCAGTTGGAGGGCGTCTCTAGTGCCCGGCACTTGCCATTCCCACCAACGCGAGAGCGGTCGCCATCCCTAGTCATGCAGAGTTTTCAGCGACCGACCAAAAGGTCCCGACTTGTGTGTTAGGGGGCTCTCTTCCGACACGGCTTGTGCCGTGATCATGGCTGGGCCACGTGTTTTGCAAAGCCTTGCCAGCTAGACGGCGCGGCCGTAAGGTACCAGCAGGGAGGGGGCAATTCTGTGTCCCTGACACATGAGGGAAAAGATTATTTCCTTCGCTCTGCCTGGTCTGGGCCTCCCCAGATGGCTTTGAGGATCCGTGTTTCGAAAGGCCTGATGTCTTTTTGGCTGATGGCCACAATTTCATATGCAGTCCTGTGGCATTGACCATAGTGGCGACCACCTTACACCTGTTGTCAAAATCCCCCTGCACGCCGTGTATCCGATCCTGCAGAGCGCATGCTTTGCCTATACGTTTTAGGATGAGGGGGCCTGGGGCTACTCTGTCTGTGGTGCGCACGCCTACCCCTAATGAGCGAAACTCGGTTTTTTTGGGAAAAGGCACACCACGCATGTGGATTGCCTGATCACTGTTGGGGATGATAAAACTGACTGATTTCTTTGGGTTGACATCCTGCCCTGTGGTCTGAAACCATTCGTGTGTGCACTCCAACAGGGGGTGAACTGCGTGTCATCCCGCGGCCACACCGTATGTATCATTGGCATAGCCGAGTGCTGTTAGAATGAAATCTAACGCTTCCCCGGGTTTCCCCCCTCGCGGTAGCCGTGTGGAGGATATGCATGTGGCTTGTGATTGTGCATCTAGGGTTTTCTTCCAGATGCTTGTCATGAGATTAATCAAGATGACACTCAACGGACACCCTTGCAGGATGCCATATGTTGCGGCGAAAAAGGAGCAGAGTCATCCCATCATTTTAAAGCAGCAGGTTGGCTGTGTGTACATTCCGGACAACGCTTTGTGTGTGCCCGGGTGCATGCCTTGCTCGAGGGTGACGCGCAGCACTACTTGCTTGGGTATTAAGTCGAAACACTTAACGTAATCCAACCCAAAACCCTTGAGCGCGGCGCGCATGACGGTGTAGAGTTCGATAAGCAGTGCAATGAGGGCCGCTGCATCGGTGGCCCCTCTCTTTTTCTGAAACCCATACGCGTGGGGGTGTACCCATTTTTCTTGCTAGATCATGCATTCCTCAAGCCTGACTCCGGCCCACACTCTGTATAGCTGTGAAAGCACCGAGAGTGGACGTTGTTGCATAGGGAGCATGCCCTCCCCTTTTGGAAATAAAGAAACGAAGCCAGGGGCAAGCACGCGGGGCCACAACCCTGTGGACTCAATGTGCGTCAATAATTGAGTCAGCATGTCAAACAGTGCGCTGGGCACGCCACGCACTAGCCATTTCGACCTGTGCGAACTCCCATTTTTCGAAAACGCTTGCGCAGTCTTGCGCCTGTGAGGGAGGTGGCGTCCATGTCTGTATTGCTTTCAATAAAATTCCGATACTTGTGCACAAAAACATCCGGGTCTGGCTCGGGGGAGTCTGCGTACTTGCACATGACCTTAGAGTGTGGGTCTGTGTGTGCTGTACTACTTGTGAGGTTGGCGACTTTTAATGTCTTGGCCGCTCTTGTGATGGGAGGGTTAGGGGTTAGTGGGTTAGAGCCTGCCTGTGGCCTACCCTATCACACCCCCGGCCCCCGGTATGTCGCGGCGCGGTGGAAGGACATCCGCCATGGGCTATGTGCCCTCCTCAGAGGCCCTCCCGTGGCCCTGTTGCGTCCCCTGCGAGCCTCTGTGGGGCAGCACTGCCGCTACCAGCTCTGCTGGACCTCCCCCCCTTCCCTCTGACGAGGGAGCCGGCGCTCGCACCGGCCCTCCGAAGGGCATAGTGCCGTGCTGTAGCTGCAGCCCCCCCCCCCCTTGTAACGGTAGACACTGTTGACGCTCGCCCAATACCCTGGGATGCCCCTTGCGATGGCAGCCGCAGCAGTACCGCACCCTCTGTGCCCCTTGCATGACTTACATGCTGGGGCCCTCTGCTCGTCGCTATTAGACCGTACAGGGAGCGCATGCACTTGCGCTCTGCCGGCCGCGCTCGTCGCGCCGCGCGCTCGTCACGCCGCGCGCTCTGGCGAGGAGGACCGGGAACACTTGCTGAGCGGCGGCAAGCGTCCCAGCTGTACTGTTTGTGAGGTAGACCCCTATGCAGTGTGAAGGTAGCCGCCCCATTTGGCTCAGATCGCCGATCCCTCTTTGTGACAGTGGTTGTGCCTCTTCTGCGGAATCGGAACCTTTGAAGTTTGTTGGTTATGTAACCGCCATGTTGGACCTTCCATGCCACAACACAAAAAGCTGACGAGGTACTGTATCCTCTGCATACATCTCCCCCATCCCCTGTGGCAAAGGCGCGGGAGGGGGGGGTGACTTCAGTCTCGTGCGCCGGAGGAGTGGGATGGCGGTGTGGTGATCTCTGTGAGACTGTGTGTGTGTGTGTGTGTGTGTGTGTGTGTGTGACGCCCAAGTATTTCAATCAAGGCTCAAACTCTGAGATTCAACATATATACTTCCTACAATCTTTAGCGAAACCATGTGTGGTTTGGACCATTAACGAGGGTTGGCGACTTTTAATGTCCATGCTGGACCTCCTCCCCCTCCCCCTAATGAGGGAGCCGGTGTTCGCACCGGCCCTCTCAAGGGCATAGCGCCCTTCTGCAGTTGCACCCCCCCCCCTGAAACGGCAGACACCGTTGACCCCCTCCCAATACCCTGGGATGCCCCTTGTGATGGCAGCTGCAGCAGTGCCGCACCCTCCTGTGCCCCTTGCATGACTTGCATGTTGGGGCCCTTTGCTCGTCGCACAGGGTTTGCATGGGGCGCTGCGGCTGCACCCCTCTCTTACCCCCCACCCGCCGCACCTGCCGCTGCGGGGGAGAGGAGGGGATCGCCCCCCCCCCCCCCCCGTGGCTGTTGCTGGTGCACCCCCCCTAGGGGAGGATCTGGGCCTGCTTGTGCTACTATGCATGCAGCCCCTGACCCTCCCTCATTGTCCCTTAGGGGGCGGCATCTTGTTGTGTAGCGATTGCCGCCGCCCTTGCCCCCCCATCGCCATCCCCCAGGGGCTGGGGGGGGACCGGCGGCAGCTCATGTGGACCCCCCCCCCCCCCCCCGGAGCTGCCCTCTCCTTCATCAGGCAGGAGGGGATACTCTGAATGTACTATGAACGAGGCTCGGTGACTTTTAATGTTATGGCCGCTCTTGCAACGGGAGGGTTAGGGGTTGTACTATTAACAATTGGTGGCTTTTAAAGTCCTAGCCACTCTTGTAACGGGAGGGTGAGGGGTTAGCAGGTTAGAGCCTTCCTGTGGCCTGCCCTATCCCAACCCTGGCCCCAGTATGTCGCGGCGCGGTGGAAGGACATCCGCCATGGGCTATGTGCCCTCCTTGGAGGCCCTCCTATGGCCGTGCCGCGGCCTCTGCGAGCCTCCATGGGGCAGCACCGGTGCCCCCGGCCATGCTGGAACCCCCCGCCCTTCCCCCGGACAAGGGGGCCGGTGCTCACACCGGCCCTCCGAAGGGCATAGCACCGTGCTGTAGCTGCACCCCCCCCCCCTTGTAACGGCAGACAGTGTTTCCCATGCTGGCAGCACAAGCACAAAAGAAATCTGCGGGATCAGCTAGCGGCACATAGCTATTGTCCTGATGCAGCTGCAGGTGCATCTCTCCAAAACTATACCCCGGCTCTCGCAGAACATGGAGCTCGGAACAATAGTAACTGGGTGGGTTGAGATGGGCGGGCAACTCATAGGTGAGCAAAACCTGTCACAAAACAGGAAAGGTCCCACAAGCCCTCCAAGGAAAACAACAGTTTAGTGAGAGCCAAACCGCCGTTTCCCATGCCGGCAACACAAGAATAAAGTAATCTGCGGGATCAGCCAGCGGTATATATTGCCAACCCCCCCCCCCCCCCCCGTCGACCCCTACACAGCCGTGTGGGCATCCGGGCGGGACCTTCACTGCTGGTTGTAAGCCGCCTTACCCAGAAAAACGCACCCTGACTCGACACCCAGGACACCCACGCACATACAAGGTTAGACCCACCCCTCGGCAGCGCCCAGACCCCCGCACCTGAAAAGACATCCACCCCACTCCCTTGGCGGGCCAGTCACCACTCGATAAAATATAGAAAGAGTCGCCGCGGGGCTGCGCCTGCCGTCACCCACTCACCAAAAAAAATGCGGCCAGCCAAAGCATGCGCGGGCACCCAGCCCTCGGCGGAATGACCACCGTTCTGATTATTTCTAAGGGCCGAAGTTGCCCCACGCAGTGACCTCAGCCAACCTCGGGGGGAAGGGGAAACCGTAATCCGAGGATCACCAAGGCTCAAACATAGTCCACAAAGCCGCGGACCGGGGTCCGGTGCTGTCTCCAATCTGTCAGCACCGTACAAATGACCCGCCACAAGCGTTGCTCCCCCACCCTCCAATGCCATGAAGGGAACCCCGCCGCCCCCAAAACTCGCGGCCGTGTGCCGACCACACTCGGGACAGCGAGGGAGAGGCAGGGGCTGCAGGCCCAGCAACACATGTAGACCCGGATGCACCCCCAGGGGGGGTGCACCAACCACAGGGTGGGGGGGGTCAATTCCCTCCTCTCGCCCGCGGCGGCGTGTGTAGTAGGTGGGGGGTAAGAGAGTGGTGCGGCCGCGGCGCCCCATGTGGACATGCAATGCTCAGTTTCAAACTTCTGCATATTGACACTAGGCTCGGAGGGCGTGGCAGCGGGGATGCCCGGGGGTGAGGGGCAATTCCCCTCGCCAAAGCGACGGCACACCTGCATTGTGTACCTAACCATCCCATCACACCATGGCACACTTTTATAAGTGCCCATGAGCAAAGCCAACTACTCGCGGCACTGCCTGGATATGTTATTTACCATTTGTGGGCACCAACAAGTGTGTTGCCTGTGGTCATAGCAAGTCAAGGTGGTGGTCACAGACCACAACCCACAAGGGTGCATCACCTCTCCCCGCTTATACCACCTTTGCAACACACAAGCCTCGGCGCATTGCAAGAGAAATAGAAGAAATGCCAATATAAAATGGTTATGTCTGGCACGGCCCCCTATGCAAAGCAAAGGGGGGCACAACACCCCAAACCTAATGGTGCGATGAGCCGTTACCCGTCCGCCAGCACGCTCAAGGCACCATAGGGTCCCTGTGCAAGTACCTAGTCCTAGACCCCCACTGGAGGGGCCAACTCAAGGGGCCACGCAACAAAGCGTGGATTGAGAGTCCATAACCCCAACTCAAGGGGCCACGCAACAAAGTGTGGATTGAGAGTCCCTAACCCCAACTCAAGAGGCCACACAACAAAGCGTGGATTGAGAGTCCCTAACCCCGGGCCCTGCCGCCCCCCCCATGCAAAGGGGAACAAAATCAGAAGTGGCGGCCTCATCGCCTGCCTTGTGTATTGCACAACAATACTGACCAACACGGGGTTGTGAAACAAACAAACAAACAAGTGGAACACCACATTTCACATGGTGTACCGCAATTCCACTCCCGGGTTGCCACACGGCCACCAAACGCTGGTGGTCACGCGGCTCCACGCTTCGCCCACACTCATTGCCGAGTGGGGCACTGCTAGCGTAGCAAGGCTAGGGGCTCTGCCTAGAGAGTAGATGGATTGGACACGATGCTCAATGTGGGTGGCGGCGTCCTGCGCTAGGAGCCCCTTGTCCACGGGCCGAGGATTGCATTTAACAAATGCCCCCCGCATCTAGGGAGAAATCAATGGCTCCCAATGCTCAGCACGGGGACAAGCTTGAATGCTTATCTATCTGTTTTTGTTTTCAGGAAATAAAGGTAGAGCCGTGCTGAGGGGCAGAAGGGAATGGATGTTAGCCTCAGGACCCCCCACAGCCTTGGCTGTGACCTCCGAACTTGGGGTATCGGTGTATGCGGGCGCACAGCCCAGCTTGGCGCTCCACAGCCCCCCTCCTAGAACACTGCTACCCACACCAAAGAAGTGGGTGTTGCGTTCAACCAAGGGCATATTAAAACAAAAAAGACACTCAGAAAAACCCAATGGGGATGTGCTTTGCTATCCCGCTCTACTCCTCCTAGTCCTACAAGGGTTGGTGTTTTGTGAATAGGAATGTAGCACGCGCAAATGTACTTGATGTGTAGCGCGGTGAGAAAATATTTTTGAAGGTGTTTGTTATGTGTGCCATTTTATTAGGTAAACACGTGAATATGTGTCTGGGAAATTCTGTTGCTCACGAGAAATTCCCGTCTGAATACCAAAATGTTGATTTACTGAAGTATCCGTGAAAGTGAACTTGGACACAATGGATTGCCGCTGAGGGCTGGCATGACTTTACCAAGTGGATGGCAAAAGGGTAGACACAATAAGGATACGGAATGAACAGAAAACATTACATTTACCAAGGGTCACTGCCTTGTGGTGCCCTTGGTCGCAAGTGCAAGAACCCCCGCTGCACGAGCGCGCAGCGTGAGCACGGCGGCAACCCATGTTGTGCCCAAATATCTAGGGGTGTGGTGACCCTTGGCGCAGCAGGCCACTGCCGTCAGCCGCAATTGTTGACACACGATAGCAACATATGTGTGGGACATGCACGTGCGCCCGCGTGGGTGGGTGTGTTACCTAGATTGCAGCCATTGTGACACAGCTCAAATCATAGGCATGCAGAAAGATGACATAAAATACGCAACAAGAAGGTGGTTCTTTTGGGCCCAAGTCCAGCGCAATGCAGCTTGTGATGAGTTGATAGGTCAATAGCTTGTCTCACGCACACGTGGCACTTCATTGTACGTCAATATGGTGTTCATCCCATCCCATCCCCATTCACATGGTGGCTGGGGGGGGGGGGTCAGGAAAGGAGGGGTAAAGAGGAGGACGAGGAGGAGGAGGAAGAGGAGGAGCTGTAACTCTATGTCACTGAGCTAGGGAACTTGTGCAGTGTGCAAATCCAAGGCCAGATTTCCCCACATTTTTTGCCTCCAAGATGGGCTACTCCAAGTGGGAGCAGATTGCCAATACGTCGTTGATGGTCCTTCTTTCCAGACAAGAGCCAGGCAAATGAACCCCCCCCCCCGGGGATCTCATTTTGGAAAACTCCAACTGGCCAAGGTGGCTGGGAGACAGCGAATACCCATGGGGCTGCAACCCGTGAAAAATGGAGGAGGAGAACCAGCAATCGAACCCCAAAAGGAGGGATCAGAGAGAGGGCTGGAGCTGAAGAGCCGAACTTGACTGGTGGTGGACAATTGTACAAGAGGATGCACTAGTAGACCGTAGGCCAGCCATCATCACTCAGTACCGATGACATGGCACTATCAAGGCTACGCATTGAAATACATACAGTAAGTGTCAATATGGACCAGATAAGCCTTGCTCGTTGATGCACAACACAAATGGAGGTGGCATGGGTGCACAAATGCGTACAGCTCTTCCCTCCACACAAGCAAGCACACCACAAAGCGGTACACTGCTGTGCCATCCGGTGTGCAGTTCATGGAGTTGTCAAAGCAATGGTGTTCCAAGTGTATGGCAACATCTGGCATTGAACCAATTTATTCTTTTTTAAAGAACCAAAGAAGAGGTGCTTTCTATTGGTCCCTGATCCTCAATCCACTAATGCTTGTATGGTTTTAAACTGGAAGTGCTCACGAACATTCATTGGACCATCCCTTGCCTCCCAGCAGACAATCCCATGGTTGCCCCACCCACTACAGAATGCATGTATCTCACGCTTTGATTATGCCTTGTGTGCATGGGCCCTGCCGCCCAACTGCCCCCTTCAGTGACCAGGTTTCCAATTGTTTGGATGGTTCAGTTCTTTCTACGGTCAGCTGCCTGTGTTAGTACCTGACACTGTCAGAATGGAAGGTGTATCCTGCTACCCCAACCCCCCCACCCCACACCCTCAATGGGTCCAGTTCATTGTCCTGTTGCACCACATGTAGAAAATTTGTGCCTCAGCTGCTGCGCCACTTCTGCTCCCTTTTAGTCCCTCCCTGAATCATGTACAATTCTTTGCTGTGCAGTCTTTTTGGCGCCCAGAAGCTGTACCAGCACAGCCCATGCAACATGTCCTGAAAACACTTTGAAATTTGTGGTCGCCACATTGCCCCTGCCCCAGAGGACCTAAAATAGGTGACAGAAACACATTCCAGGCGCTGCCAACCTCCCATACAGCCTTGGGCTACACATGATACCTGGGGGGGGATTTTTGTGCACGTGGATTTTTTCCACAGGGGAAAATTCTGAACGGGGAATATCCTGTACCTGTCCCAAAACAAATCAAGGGCAAAATTCGGCACCTCCTAAATCTTGAGTGCATTGGAAGGAAAGAGATCCTGGGATTGCAATCTCCAACAGACACACAACACAACAAAGCAGCTTGCAATAATTCTGCACATTTCTGCATTGTCAAAGAGTTGAGCTTCACCATTTGTGTTTGCTTGGTGAGCATCTTGTTTTTGCACCATGGCTCCCATGGCTTCAAAGTGCCTGTAGGCCTCTTTTGGGTGCCCTTTTGGACCGAGACAGTCTGCGAATGGTGCACCAAATCGAGCACAGCAGTATTTTTGGTCTCACCTTTGCACACCACAAAGCGGTCCACAATGTGTACCTAAAAACATCATGGGGAACACAAACATATGGTGCATGAGGTAGTCCGAAAATACCTGCTGAGTTGACCACTAATGACCACCGGATTAATAACGGATGGTGGCACATGGCAATTTTGGTGAAACCCCATTGTGAAATGTGTGGAAGACGTGATTGCTGCCGGGTCACTGTGGGTCGAATTGAGGAGGGGAATATTCCGCGCCCACGGTGAAAAAATGCGTTGAAATACTAAATTTTCCCTGCAGAAAAATCCCCCTGCGGAAATCCCCCCGGCACACATGGAATACACCCTCGGAATACACATGATCCAATTTGGTTTGGGGTGCCGTCATGGTTGACTGTTTAGGGCCCTGTAAATCAACGAGTGGATGAAATGTTGTACAATGGGATCACCGATATCTCGCCAGTAGCCTTCACCAGCACCAGGGAATTGCTTGCAACCTGCAAGAGGCCAGCACCCCTGACCGACAGCGCATGAAACACTGCTATGGGCCCCAAAACAGTGTCCCTCAACAACAACTTGCCATCAGACCTTTGGGGACGCTTTTTGCTATATCACAGGGCCCCTGACCATATCTCCCGTTGGCTGTGCACGAACTCTCGGTGCTTCCCTCCATTGGGAAGGGCCTTTGTGGGGTAAGACCTGAGCCCGTGGCATCAATAGAAGATCCCACTTCTGCACCTCCCGAGAACCCAGATGCTGGTCGAAGGCATCGTTTTTGGCTCTAACGGAAATGAGTCCAGCTGCTGCGTTGCCTTTCTACTGAGGACCGCCTGAATTCGCTGGGGTGGGGATGGGAGCATGCTCTCCTTTCTGGGGAGGCTCAAACCTGTGTCCCAGTTGTGTCACAGGGGGTCAACCGAGAGCAGTTGGGCGGGGGAGGATCGACTGCTGTCACATCCAAAACTGCCGTCTGGTCGTCACCAATCGGCGCAAGTTAACCGCCACGTGCCATCCGCAGAGCGACAACTCGGGATGATTAGGGTTAGTGTAGACTAATGTGGGTAGCAGAGGGTTAATGCGGGTTGCTGAGCATTGGCCGAGAATGTTCAGGGCTGATGAAGATCAACGAGGGCTGTTGATGTTCGTTGAGTTCTTATAATGATGATGATGATGATGATGATGATGATGATGATGATGATGATGATGATGATGATGATGATGATGATGATAACACTAATAATGAAATTGACCGTACTACTAACAATAGAGTGTGGGCCCATGCCACTCACAGTGCCGCAACCCATTTTCCTGGGGAGAGAACCGATGCCAGAAATAAGCAACGTAAGATGAGCAGCCTGACTGAAGGTCGCCTCCAATCAGGCTATGAAAAGTCAAATGTTTGAGAATCAGGCCGGTTCCATTCCGTCTGTGACCACATACTGCATTACTTTCGTGCACGGTGAGTGTGCTGACACGCAAATGTTGGCTACGTCGTGTTGAGGATGGCCAACTGGCAGCGCCCACGGTCAATGAGGCTTTTGAAGGATGCGCTTAAGGGGGGGAGGGGGGTTTGATTATGTCTAAGCAAGTTCTCGCGGGGGTGGGGGTCATGCAATGTTGCTGCAGTCAGCACATTTCATGGCACCCCCGCGGGGGCTGTTGGGGCATGGCGGGATGCCCCTCCCCAAAACTGTCTCCCGAAGGCAAGGCCTGATGGAGTGCTCAGATGGAGTGCCTGTGCACATTTCAAGTGATGTGGTTCGCAGACCACACAATGCATGCCTCTTGGTCCGGCCAGAAACACACCTGCATTGTGGGCGGCCATTGTAAATGCTCAATGACCTTGTCGGAATCTCCAACATGGCACTACAAAGAAGAAGGCCCCTCCCGTGACCCCCGCTAAAGTCTCCACCTCCACCGCCAGACCACGGGCCGGCTCTACCAGACGACGTTCTCTGGTTGTTTCCCCTTCTCAGAAGCAGATGGTTCCATTTCACTGCCCCCATTTCCCACATTTGTATAGTCAACACGGTCCGTATTTCCTGGGCATCTCAAATATGAATATGTTCAGGACTGGACGCCCCCCCCCCCCTTCCACCAGGTGTCAGCAAAAGTCATGAAATTATTGGCGTCACGAAAATTTGGGCAGGAGTCGGCAATTGGGAAGCACTATTGTGGCTGGTGGTGGACATCCATGCGCCACACGCACACACACACACACAGAGAGAGAAAGAGAGAGAGAGAAAGAGAGAGAGAAGCGGTGGACGGGTTGGGGGAGGGAGGGAGAGGGAGAGAGAGAAGCGCGGCAATAAATGGTGTGTCTTGTTGCTATGTGCAGGTCCTTGTGGCCTGCTGCCTGACTCCCCTGTTTTTAGCACCTACATTGACTGATTTCAGCGAATGTTCCTATTTTGATGCCTCCTGGTCGAAAATCAACAGGTTCCCCTGTTTCCCTTGCAGTCTGTAGTCGATCCGGCGAGGATGAGAGGAAAAATGGGAGGGATACCCCTGTTCCGAAAAAACACCACGAACCCACCCAAAAAGACCCCCAAACAACAAAAAAAATTGGAAATGGCATTTTGCATTCGGCGCATCGAGGGCGATGAGTGCTCGACGCTTTTGACTGCTTGCCTCTTGACCAAAACACTCTTGTTGGAGTTTTGCAAAATGGCGCGCTGAGCACCTGCACTTCTGGAACTTATTGGCATTGCTGCAGTCCATGGGTCCCGAATAGGGCGTGCAAAACGATGAGCTCATCGGCAAACGGGCAAGTGCAATCGCAGGGTACCACCCTGAACATTCACAATTTGCGCCGCGAAGGCGCAGAAGAAAAACGTTCAACCCCCGACCCGAATTGGGGGGGGGGTGTCACTAAGTCGGGTCATCGGGGGGCACAAACTCAGGAAAATGGACTGAATTCAGGGGGCTCCATGTGGAGAATTATGTCTTGGACAGTGTGAGGGCCTCCTTGGGCCAGGTCACGTGCAGACAGGGCAGCGTACGTGCAAAAGATTATCATGTTGCCAAATCACTTAAAGTGGGGGGGGGACGGGACTTTACACCCTGAGTTGTTGACGGCGACTCTGCATGTGAGCCTTTTTCCCAGACCTCCCTCCCCCGTCTGCCCAGCAGGTTACCCCCCCATCCCCCCACCCCACCCCTTCCGCCTGCCCTGGCACCCGGCCCCCATGTGTCCGTCATCATGCCAGTTTATAGGGAGGCGATGTCTTGGCATCGTTCCCCCAATCGTATTCCAGGTGCCTGATCTCGAACCCCCCTTCCTCCAGAAGGCGCTGCAGCCCCTCCCGCTTGGGCCCGCGCAGGTGCTGGAGGACTGTCGTTGCAATCTCGACCTCGTTCGTCCCAAAGTCCCCCGAGTACCAGAGGAATATTTTGGAGAGGTACAGCACCCGAGCGGCCTCGTCCACCCGCACGTTGCCGTCCTGCTCGCAGAACCCCTGCGCTGCGAGGGCTAGCTCCGCGTCCACGTCCTCCGCAGTGTAGTATCGGACCGCAGGGCACGAGACCGCCCCGCAGTTAAGGGCAAAGTGCAGGCGATGGTCCGTCGCCGGCATGACGCACTGCAGCCGGGGGTCCCCGGCCCCGAACAGAGGGCCCACCCCCGAGGCCGTCTTGCTGTTGGCGCGCAGCACCCCGTTCTCGAGGTCATCGCAGCTGTAGTCCTGCCCCTGTCCAGACAGCGGCCAATACTCGGCCAGGGGTCTGGGGCAGGGGATGGGGTGGTGTTCATAAAGGCGGGTTGGGGACCGTGTGGTACCATGTGAATTGTGTGACATGCTTTTGCTGCTTGGTCCCCAGGCTTGTTTTAGAAGGGAAGGAAGGGGGGGGAAGGGGGGGTTTGAGATCCAAAAGGTTTATGACCAACAAATGGCCCAAAAATTTCCGTCTTTTTGCAAAGTTTGATTTCCATGGAGGACTCGTTTGTCAGATGCGGGGGGCCCTCCTTCCATTTTCATGTTCTGAAATAAGCCCGTTGGTTGCCATTGCAACGTCTTGCCCCCATGGTGTCCAATCCAAGGGGGGCAGCCAGTTTGAATATAGACACCCAATCGTGTGCGAGAACTTTGGGGGGTCCGGGTGGGGGGGGGGGGGGGGATGGAGGGGGGGATGGCCGGGTGTAAGGCGCATGGCGTTCGTGCACATTGGCCACAGTGCACTGTGAAAACCCCAGCGCCACCATTGGTCCCAATAATCTTGATGTACTGCGGCTGGGAGATGGAGGAGGACACTAGCTACCCCTTCGACACAGCTGCAGGAAATTTGCTTTTGTGGGTCGGCCTAGGGTGTGCGTTACCCGCGTCTACCCTGGGGAATCCAAAAGGAGGTCACATGATTCGGCTGCAATTGCCGCTGACCACAGGGGGGCCGACTCCTCGGTTCTGGACGCCAACTACCCCCCCTACTAACTGTTGGCTGGAGGCCCCGGGGGGGGGGGGGATGGGGGGGGGGGGGTCTTGGAGGGGCGGTGGGGGGGGGGGGGGTCTGGGGAGGCTTTTGCACGGGGGAGAGGGGAGTCCAGGAGGGTTGGTTGGTTGGGGGGGGTCCAGGTGGGGCAATTTGGGGGGCACATGCCCCCAAGGCCAAGCGTTGGTCCATTGCAGGCTCCCCTTGCCTCCCCCTAAACCTAACCCTAACCTTTGCAGTGAGCTGGTTTGGCCATGCAAGCAGTGTTGATTAGGCTGAACAAGATCGCCCAAATTTCGGTCATGGCTGTTTTTGTCACATCATTGCTCTCCATTTTGGACCCCAACAATATCTTTGATCCAAGCCTAGGATTCAGGCTAGGGCTAGGGTTAGGGCTAGGGTCACCGAGCTGCCGGGACCAGTCTTGGTTTTAACCTTCTTTAGTGTCTAGGGTGGACCGAACAGGTTTGGCAAGCAAGCGGCAAGCAGCAAGCAAGCAGCAAGCAAGCGCGAAATGGGCAAAAGTCACAGCTCCATTGTGGTGCTTCGGATTCGGCCAAAATTTTGGTGGATGCTACCTGTGGGTGTGAGGGACAACCACACAAAGTATGAGCTAGAAACTCAACGGTGGCGGCCGGGAATGGGCGTCGCAAGTACCGGACCTCCATTTCAAAATCTGCAATTTAGGGCCAAAATCAGCCTTTTTTTTTTGCCCGAAACCGCCCTAGAACCTGCTGAAAACGGCCAAATGAAGGGAAAAAGTGGCTACCCTACACATGCAGCTAGGCTTCCCCGTGCCGAAGGGCCCTTTGGGGCTAACTCCACAATATGTCCGCGAACTGCCCCCAAAAGGCCCCCAAAAGCCCGTAAATTTGTGCACATTGGCCACCGATAGCCCCAAACCAATAACCATATCTTGGGCTAGGTGGCTCAAAACGTGATTCCGAGCGCACCTAATCCACCCGCACCCACCCACTTTTGGTGGTTTCCACCCCTCAAAATTGCCCTAACTGACGCCTAGACCCCCGTACCTAGGCCCAGTGGGCTGCGGCAAGCTACTAGAAGTAGCCCAAAGAGATGGGTGCCAAAATGGGTCAACAAGGTCCACCGGGTGAAAAAAAAGACTTTTTTCAAAAATGATCCTCGGCCACACGGAATGCCAAAACAAGTGTTTTTGGCGCGTTTTGAGCTCGTGGTGGCCCATTTTGGCCCTCCTAAAATCCCAAAATGCCATGAAAATGGGCTGTTTAGGGACAAAAAAATGGGTCAAAAATGGGTCAAAAATGTGTTGTTCCAAAAATGATCCTAGACCATTTGGGGTGCCTAAACAAGTGAAATGAGCCCATTTTGGGCCCATTGCAAGCCATTTTGGCCCCTCCAAAGTCACAAAATGCCTTGAAAATGGGTTGTTTTGCGCCCAAAAATGGCTCAAAAATGGGTACAAAATGCGTTTTTCCAAAGATACCTTTGGACTATTTGGGGTGCACAAACAAGTGGAATGAGCCCATTTTGAGCTAAGGTTGAGCAATTTTGGCCCCTCTCAAGGCCGGCAGGGCCTTGAAAATGGGCCAATTTTGGACCACAAATGGCTCAAAAACAGGTCAAAACCATGGTTTTCCAAAAATGATCCTAGTCCACTTGCGGTGCCCAAATGGATGAATACAGCTCATTTTGCGCCCCTTTTGAGCCGCTCTCATCCACTTTCCAGTGCGTACCTCATTTGTCTCATTGATGTCTCCTACACGATGTTCCTTCCCCCACCAGCTCGGTCCCAATATTCAAACCTGGTTAGGGTTAGGGTTAGGGCTAGGGGTAGGGTTAGGACTAGGCTGAGGTTAGGGTTAGGGTTGGTTTTAAGGATAGTGTTGGGGTGCAAAATGGACGAATCTGCCTGTGGCGCCCGTGGACTCCTAAGGGCAGCACCTTTGGCAACTAACTGTTGCCTGGAGGGGGTAGTTGGCGTACTAAGACCCGTGGAGTCGGCCCCCCGTGCCGCTGACCCCTGGTCCTGGGCGCGATTGAAGAAAATAGAGTGACCAAAACACAAAAACGAAGCAGATAAGAGGTGGGAGCGGCACAGGCGGCAGCATTGACAGGTGCCGCATGCACAAACCTGTATGCGGTACCGAATATTGGGGTAGAACCCGGCAATGGACTCCGGGACACCCACTGCGCCATAGGCATGCACAACCAGCATGTTGTACAGGTTGAAGCAGAAGGCCTTGCGTGTGTCGGGGGGCATGTTCACAAAATCCACTGCCTGAAGCTCACACGTTGCCAGCTGAAAGTCCCGGAACCGCTCCGAATCATGCAGAGCGGCGTAGTCCACCTTGCCCTCCGCATCCCGGAAGCGGGCCACCACGTCCGCCAGCATGTCTGTGAGGCGTGCAGTGATGACCATGGGGGGGTCAGCTTCCTCCTTCCAAACCTGCATCAACGGAAGTGTGTCAGTGGTTATACGTCAGGCCTCCCAATCAACAGTCCCTGGTTGGAGTCCCAGGTGGGGAATGACACGGCAGGCTGTCCAAGGTGCCAAGGGTTCCATGGGTGAGACCCCCAATCCGGACAGACCGGTGCGCAGTAGATCAGGCCCAGCCCACATCAGACCTCCTGCTGTGCCACATCATGGCCTTATAGCCTGACCCCAATAATCATGCAGACCGGACAGCAGAAATTTCGATTATGCAGACCTGCACCACATGCTGTGACTGATTACCTGCTTTGAATGTGCTCCTACCCTTGGTGATGTACTATGACCCACACTGGACACAGTGACTATTGATGATTGCATGACCATGTACCTTTGCTTTTCTGGGTGGGTCGTTCAAATGCACCCCAAAAATCCTGTCTTCAGCACCATGAAGCCTTTTGCATCGCCTGTGTTCAACTTCACTTTGGGCAAGTTGTTGCACTGCGTGCACACTGCATGCAGTGCCCACACCATGGTAGCTAGCCAGGGAGGAAGGGATGAAACCACCTTGCATTTACGCAGGCGTCACAAGGGTCTTCATATCCTTTGTGGTTGGTGGCCGTGGCCAAGCGCAATCTGCTGTAGCGTGAGTGTGTTGGAAGATGGTGGCAGCCTTCCGGGGACATAGGCATTCTGCCTTGACCCAATTGGGCCCAACTTGTGGCAATATGCAGCACTATGTGGGCCGTTACCGATAAGCCATGCTACTGATTTGCGATGACCCGAGAGTGCGGATGAAGGGTTCAAATGCTGCCTCATAAAGAGAGGACATTGTTTCCTAGAGATAGCAAGGCAATGGCCATGAAGGTTGCAACCCACCTGCCGATTTGTTGTGTGAATGTACACGACGTCCGGTGATGCCCCTCATCATAATCCACCATCCACCTATAACAAGGAACATGCAGCAAAACCGGGTGAAAATGGGCTAAAATGGCTGAAAATGGGTGGCAATTCAAATGTGCCACATCCTCAATGCACAACAAGCGTAAAAAAAACATGGGACAATAAACGTGTGAAAAAGGGCCATAACTAGGGTTCAAGTAGTTGCCGGCGTACACAAACGTTTGCACTGTGTGTGCATTGCGTGCACACTACATGCGCACTACGTGCACGGCATTCCCTTTGTGTTCACTCAGACTTCTAAGAAGGGGCCCCCTGTACCATTGTTTTGTCCATTTTGTTAAGACTGGTTCGGTCACGCTATGTGATACATCGGGGTGCTTGATATGAGATCTCTCCTATTGAGAGGCAGTACGGGGGGAACATGCCTTAAACCGAGGGGGGAAGGGGGGGATGGGATGGGATGGGATAGTGTCCACACCAGTATTGACGCTTTCTTAAAACGTTGGGCCCCTCTACCACCGCAACTAACCTTGCAAGGCGTCGCAAGCTCCCCCACGTTGGACTCGGGGCTGCAGGGCACCACTAACCCTGGGCGACCCATATGCGGTGAATCGTGACACACTCTTGTACTTTCTTCACACACACGTACACACACACCATGTTATTTCATGGTACTGACTGGGGGCACCGTGTGCCCTACGCTTAGCAATCAGTGGAGTATTTGCACTCACCCACGAGCAGTGGCAGTACTGCAGGTCCCACACTGTGCCACAGCGTCAGAGGCACACAGGTAGTGGTGCACAGTCTGAGCCATGATGCACGAGGTCAGGGCCGAGCCACTAGACCACAAGACTAGGTTGGCAGGTCTTGAGACCGGTGAGGCTTGCCACAGGACATCACACCCACTGCAGCTCCAAGTGTGTAGCACTTGTTATGGCACTGGTACCGCTGCCCCATCCGGATCGCACCTTCTCCGGGAGGGGTATCCGCTGAAGCGAAACCCGGTGGTGGAGGCCCCCTGTCTAGGCCATCCGATGCAGGAAGGGGGTGGGTGGGGGGGGGGGGCAAGTCCAGGGCAGGAGGGGGTGGAGCAGCTATGACCCTCGGTCACTAGGACACGGGAGCTGCTTTGTTTGCAAGCCCCAATGCCGTTTCCCGTAATCTCCACCTCCAAAATGGGTCGTTTTCTGGGTACTGTCGCTGTGGGAGCAGACCAGTGATTTCTTTCATCCCCCACTCGCCCTGTGTGCACCGTGTGAGGCAAGCTGCACTTTTGGACTGTGGCCAGACAAAATGCAAGGCACCAAAGCTGCGGCACTTTGCACACTTACACGGAAAGCAAAAATTACCAAAGGTCAAAATTAGCAAAAGGTGCCCATTTTTTGGTTAATTTTTTTTGGTAATATTTTGGTACCGTAGCGAACGAGACGTCATCCTTCCCTGCCATGATGCAACACAAAGCAACGGGAAACCCATGTGAGTCGCACCATACATGGTTTTTACTAAACGGCGGGGCAATGGTTGTGGTGTGATCCAACCAACAACCATCACACACATATTCGGAGCAAGAGAGACACTTTCGTGCAGTCAAAGAACCACACTCACAAGGGTGTTGTGTCTCTTCACGATGAAGCTTCTTGAGAACGTCGAACAGGGGTTCGATAGAGGGCACATCTCCCCATAGGGCTCGCGAAATCCAGTGGCATCCCATGAGCGGACAATGGAGTCCACTCGTAGGTCCTCAATGGCCCCTGCCAATAAAGCATGTTTATGCTTTCGTAGTGTAGGCATGTGAGGCACGGACATTTCAGCAATTGGGGGGAAACCACAATTACCAAAACAACCTTAATTTTTTGTTAATTTTTTGGGTAATATCTTTTTGGGTAATATTTGCCTTTGGTAATTTTTGCTTGGACTGTACTGGACCTAGAGGGGATAGCGGGTGCCTCCCTGCTGAACCCATGCTACCTGCAGGGAGGGGCGGGGGGACAAAGCCCTGAGATGTGGCTGTTCTCCTAGCAGTTGGCGGCGACAATCGACTTGTCACCAATTACGAAAATCCACACCACTGTGTTGGCCCATGGTTTCTGCCTCTCCATCGGTGGCGGGCCGTGGCACCAACACATTGCGGATCCACACGGCGATGACCTTCAGTGTGGAGTGCAAACACTCAGCCATGGCGGAGTGCCCCACAGCTCGACAGGAACGTACACAGCGGTGGGTGGGATCCTGACTTCACAAGGTTTGCGCAGCATTGGCAGCAGCTGCCACAGAAAAAGTCGCTACACAGTCTTTTCACTGGGGCATACAGTACAGCATCTTTTTTGGAACATGGCTGAGGAATAGAGGCCAAGTATCGGGGTCCTGCCCTTCAATATTGTGCAGTCACGGCAGTACACACTCCGTTCCAGGGCCAAACTCAGCAGAGTCCTCATCAGACCTGGAGGCGCAGGATGAACATGAGGAATCAGAATTTGAGGAACTGGCACTCGAGGAATCCGATGCAGAGGAGTCCCTAGTGCAGAGGAGCCCGAGTCAACATACAAGGAACCTATAGCGTCAGTGGCACTTTGCTCCTGTTTCTGATTTTTTTTTTGGGGGGGCCTCTTCCCACCCTTATCCTTCCGGGTCCCGCACAAATTACGCGCACTCCGGAAAGCCTCTAGGGCTCCGCGGCACTACACTGATACCCCTACCTCTACCTCTACCAGACCTGCATTGTGTTGAGGGCCCCCGTGCTCTCCCGCGCCTGCAAACGGTACAGCACGTCACTGTCCTCAAAGGCATCACCTGCGCCTGCATTAACGACCGCATGGAACACCTCCTGGTCAAACAGCTGTTGCGCCACTGCCACCGCCACCTCCGGGTCGGGGATGGCAAACTCGGACCGCAGCCACCTCATGAGGTCTCGTCCGGTGAAGCAGCCCTCCACATCGGCGCCCAAGCCCCCAGCGTTGCCCGGCCGGAGGAGCCTCCCAAGCAGCTTCCCCAAAGGATACTGCGTCCCCTGGATCTGGAAGTGCACCTGTGCAGGGAATCACTGGAGGGGGTTCTGAAGGAGCCGTCAGGGCAGTTAGGGAACGCGGGTACTGCTGACAAATCGAAGCGGCGGGGCGTGTTTCAGGCAGTTACAAAGGCAGTGGGTAGGGGGTGTGGGTGTCTACAAACTGCCGTTTTAGGTGGTGCGGGTGGCTCTGGTGGACGGCAGGACACCCTCCTGCCCTGCACCTGCGGCTTGGCGGCCACCGCCACAGGACGTGACGGAGGGCCCAACGGCTTCTGGAGGCGGGAGTCCGAAGGCGCGGGGGGCATGGCATAGAGGGCCTCCAGGCTGCCGGCCGCCTCCATGGCGTACAGGTCGTCGCAGCCTCCTACGTGGGTCCCGTTGATGAAGATCTGCGGCACCGTGGCCCTCTCCGCGGCCGAGAGCATGTCCTCCCGCTTCTCAGGGTACTCCGTCAGACTGATCTCGGTGAAAGGCCAGCCCTTCTCCTGCAACAACGTCTTCGCACGAACGCAGAAGGGGCAGCCCCGGGATGTGAACACGATGACCCGGTCTTGGCCAGTGGCGGCGCCCTCCTCCGTCGCGCCCACAGCGGCGGTGGCGCAACAGACACACTGCCGGGCTGCACTTGCAGGCGCTGCAGGGCGCAGATGTCTGAGGGCCCGGCGGAGCAGAAGGGTTGCTGATGCGACGACGAGCGCGGCAGCCACCGACAACGCCCCCGACGTTGCAGGACGTGGTGCCGCCGGGGAGGCGTATGGCACAGCACCTGCGCGGACGTGGTCACCAACAGCCGTGCTCTGCAGGCCCTCATCGGAGCCTCTGGGAGGCAGGTTCACGGGCTGCCCCAAAGTTTGCCGCCGCAGATGAGGGGCAGCGTGGCTGCGGCGCACCCGCACCGCCACTGCCGTTGAGCCGGCCTGCGCTTGAGCAAAGGTCGGCGACCCCGACGACACCCACGGCACCAACAGAAACAAGGCTGCCCCCAACACGAGCCCAGCAACGAAGCCCTTCGTCCGGCTCTGGGGCACTACAGAACCGCTCGGCCCTGCCTGCACCCGGGGCTCCAGGGCCACGCCATACCCACTTTGGATTGGCAGTGCACGCGCTTCGGCCATGGCGGATCTGGACAACATGAAGGTCGGGCCACTGTGTCTGCGAGGGCGCATTTCGTTCCTCGAATGTGTGTGAGGCATGTACACCGTCCTGCCTTTGCGCAAGCAGTGCCCAAGTCAGGAGTAACGATGGGCAGAAGGGGATCCTGTGTTTGGACAAGGCCATGCTTGTGCCGACCTACAAACAAGCTTTTCTGGGAATGTATGGGTCAAGTAGGCCTGCAGAGCTTGAACACCTTTCACCCCCAGACACCCTCCCCCAGACACCCTCTCAAGGAGACAACCCCCCAAAAAACTGTTTCCTCATATCTACACACCAGTGGCAACAACAACCAAAAAAATGTGGGGGGTGCGGGCACAACACGCAGTTTACAGGGCAACATTGGGGAATTCTAGGGTAACTAGCAATATTCTTGCCTATCTTGCCAATAATACAACCCCACAACCAACGACGGGGTGCTGATTATGCAGACATTCTTTCTTTTGTGTCCCAATGATGATGTCATCGATATATGGATCATACACATCCCACACGTTGGCAAGAACCCACTTAATAACGCGCTGCCATATAGCAAGGCTGCCATTTAGCAGGGCAAGATTCCTATAGGAGCTGATATGGCCACGTACAATCAGGGGGCGCCGTAATGGGGAAAAAAAAACCTCAGAGTGTCCAATACGCCCTACGATGGCGGTTGGTGGGTAACCGATGGCGGTTGGTGGGTAACCGATGGCGGTTGGTGGGTAACCGATGGCGGTTGGTGGGTAATCGATGGCAGTTGGAGGTTTACAGCTATCCCATCGAAGCAACACAACACTGCTTGCACATCAATTTCGACAAAGCCCAGTCCTGCATTAAAAGGATCGGAGTAGGTCAGCCATGGCCCGCTGTAGCTCCCGGGTGCCACCGGGGACAACTGGTGCATCCCAGGGGACAGCAGGTCGCTTGCAAGCGACGACATAGGCGCGCCAGGTGTCCAAATATTGGCTGAGGGGGTAGCTGACGAGCTCGCGGTTGACTTTGTGGTCGTAAAGCGTGGTCCAGCCTGGAACACGTAACCAGTGCCACTGCATGGCGGCTGCGTCTTGCACACGCCAGAGGTACACGATGGACGCCACAATAAGGAAATAGAGCCTGGCCCATCCCCAGTACATGCGCAAGCGTCCAATGGATTGGAGGTGGTGCACGGTCGCCCAAGGCTTGGGCACGGTACGGCATCCCGTGTATTTGACGATGGCACCGAGGGTGAGCCGATGGGCATCGGTGACGACTTCGGGTAGGAGCGACAGTCGCTGACACATGATGAGCGCGGACACAAGGATTTTTGCGGAGGAGGGGGATCGGCGGTTGGCCGCCAAGTGCAAGAGGCGAAGTGAGATGGCATCGGGGAGCGTGTAGTCGGGGGGGCTACGGTTAAGTAACTGGCGGAGGGCGCTGAGGTAGGTGCGGATTGCACTTGACTCCCATTTGCGTAGCATGGTGGACACCGCACTGACCCCAAAGGGGGTACTCGACGCTTGCGTGACAGCGTGGATGACCAGTGCAAGTTGCGGGACTTTGGGCACTGGGTCCGTGGTTTCGTGCGTGTGGGGGGCGGGCGCCCGGGCACGGAGTTGGTCGGGGAGTCATGGGCCGGCATCAAGCCCGCCACCGCCGGCTGCCTGCCGAAACTCCGACACCATCGTCTCAAACAGGGCGTCATCCCAAGCGTCAACCTTGTCAGAGGTAGTCGCCTGCGGCTGTGCCTGCTTCACCACGCGTCCCGAGCAGGTCGCGGTCGGCTGATGCGACCAATGTCGTTGGCCACACTTGGTACAGTTGCCAGGGGGGGGGCTCAGAAGTGTCCCATTCAACCCCGGTAGGTGAGACCCAATACTCTTTGCCATCACGGTGCACAAGGTAGCCTTGGCCAACCACATTAGAACAGTCCGCAGCCCAATGTCCCACTTGATGACATTTGAAACAACACCCTGGCTTGCGGGATCCACGAGGAGGTTCCCGCTGCTCCGTGTTGCCCGGAACCGTTGGGTCAGGTGGGATAACTGCAGCAGAGGTAGATGACCCCTGTGCCTGGGGGGATCGCTGTACTGACGTCTGGCGGGGCTGTCGGCGGGTGGCGATTTCCAAATGCAGCAAACACCAGACCTTTTGGACGAAGACATCTTGCGACCAGTCCTGGGCATTGAGGGGCACCTGCTGCAGACCCTGAATCGCAGACAGCAGGGTGTTCATCCATTGAAATCGCATCTTGGTACCAGCCAACTCATTGACGTGGGTCGCAGTGAGGGGCGGAGGTCGGGGCACACGAGCCTTCTCCAATTCGGCACTTTTGCGCCGCAGCGCGCGGCAGTAAGCTCGTTGATGCGCTGCTCCTGCGCACGGGTTGTCGCCGGCAGATCGGTAGCCATCGGTGGCGCTTCATGAAAGGTGGCATCAAAGAAATCCATACGGAGGGCCTTGCGACCACAATATGCTCCAAGCACAGCCACGAACTCCGTCGTGCCCACATGCGCCATGTTGCAAGCGGCTGCCAGCGCCCGAATTCGTTGGTCATCAACCGCCGCCTCAGCAATCGCCTCCCACTGGGATACCATCCAATGGTCCAGTTCGTCAGCATGAGATCCAGATCGGGTCAGTGCTAGGTAGGCTGTAGAACTCCAGCGACAAAATGCCTCACGTGCTTGCACGGCTGCAGGCGTCTGCAAAATGTGAGGCTCAGGCCGGGGCCCCTGTTGCCGCCCATCCACTGGTGCGGGATCTGCCATAGGCTGATCACCTACGGCGTCGTGTGAACCCAAAGGATTCAACGCAGCCATTGGTTCTTGCTGGCAACTAACAACAGACTACACAGTGTGTGGGACAGTGTCGTAAACGCGTATTTGCTCGCACCGCTCGCAAACACACGGTAAACGCTGGGGGGAACATGCGGACATAAACCGGACCAAAAAAAAAAGAAGCCAAACACAATCCTGGGGGTAACATGCAGACACAAAAAAGACCAAAAAAGCGAAAAAAGCGAAGCCAAAAATATTGCACACTGTTGAACCTGGGACCCTCAGGATCAGAGCCTAGTACAACTACCAACTAAGGTACCTCAGAATCTGGAGTCTCTCCGCCATTAGAGAGTGGATGCCATAGTAAAATAAAAAAAAAGGTGAGCGTCCTTATGGCACCCCCTGCGCACAATGGAGAAATCTCAGCCAAAGTAATTCTATTGCCTTCGGCAGTGCACCTCGAAGAGAGGCTGACAGTCAGCCAATCAGTCAGTTTGTCAGGCAAGCAGTCAGTCAGCGGTCAGTCGGGCAAGCAGGCAGGCGGACAGAAACACACAGTTTGGGTTTTTTCAGTGGCAGACTCAGCTACAAGCAGCGGGGAGAGGAGTAACTGTCGGAACAAGCAATGGTCGATCGGTGATGCAGCCAACCACGGATCTGTAGGTTGGCGGTTCGATTGCCGGCCGGCAAACTGCAGGTCAGCAGTTCGATTCCCGGCCGGCCGACTGCCATTGGCGCCGGCCGACCTGTCAACTCTGCTCTGCCCAACCTGACCCTCGTTCAAATCCCTTTGAACACAAACTTTTGACGCCCCCCCCCCCCCCCAAAGGTGATATCCAGTTTCAGGGGATAGAGGCCTCAGAATCAAAAATCCATTGGGGGATTGTCTTATTCGGTAAAATAATGATTTTACAAGGGGTTGGACATCAAATATCATGCCTTGGGGTATGCTACGCGAATGCCCCCCCAAAAAGGGGGGGTATACGACGCCCGCGCTTGCGCTTGATCTAACAACCTCTCTTCGAGGTGATTTGACAGAATGCATCCTTCTAATCCACAACAAACTAGTTCTTGCCTTTAATAGGGAGAGAGTATGCATCGATTTTAGCATGGGTGTTCCCTCCTCATTTCTAGTGCATTTGTGAGTGTTGTTTTGCATGCCATTGAAAAAAGAGTACCCCGTTTTGGTAATTATGATCATTGAGCACTTGTACGAACTTTTTGCACAATGCGCGCACCGCAAAATGCCCCCTTGAATTTCCCTATGTTGCCAAGCGTCTTGGATTGTTCCAACATAGAAATGACATCAGTACCCACACCCCCACCATGACCCTTGAGTTTGAAAAGTATTTTGACGGCACCAAATAGGCCTCTCCATAATGTCTAACCCAGGAAGGTACAAGACCAAGACTGTGTAGACGAGTGGAAGACAGAATCATCTACTCCCTCATACCTATCTTTTTGTGCGGCGGCACTGAGCTTAGCAAACAATGCTCTGATTTCTTCGTAGGCACATATACACAAACGTTAGGTTCACGCCTCTTGAACCTTGCACAACTGGAGGTGAGTTAGGATTGAGCTAAAAGTTGTCTAGCAATTTTTTTTTGAGTTCTTGACGCTCAAGGTGTTATTGAGTGTACTCGGGAGAACCCTGGAAAGCAGAAGGTCCATTTATGTACAATATGTACAATATGGGTGCACCCGGAAACCACAGCCAGAAGAAGCTGCCTACAAAATTTAATGTGCACGAGTAAGTGCATGTGCACTCTTTGGGCTCACCGATAAAAAAATTTTACATCTCAAATTGGTGCTTGCTATTGGACAACAATGATTGCCAGTAGCCTTTAGATCTCGGTCACCAGGAAAGCCAAAGGCAGTAGTCTGCACCTTCCACACATGCTCTGATAAGCACCATGTATCTGCCACTTGGCCTTGGCATGGTGAGTTTGCACTCCCGTCCGAAATTGTGCATGCCTGCCTTTGTCTTCCACTACACCTCCATGGCTCGTGGCCTAGCAACCACCGCAATGAAAAATCGTATTCTCCCATTAGAACCTGCATGCTGTATCTATGCACAATTTTGAATTGAACGTGCCTAGTGGTCACTCTAGCTAGAGTCACACCACATGATCTCTAATTGTGTTGACACATGCACATTGAGGCTACTAGGGCCCCACTTTGGAGTCTGCTTACATACCTGGATATCTATCCTATTCCCTTTCGTGCCTTTCCCCCATTTTCTAGCACATATTATCCTTCAACTCTACTTGTCGAAGACCACATGCAAGTGGCCACAAAGTGTAGTGAAGGAGACAGTGAACCCCAAGGGCCTGCAGTTTGCTTGTGCCCTTGGCATCGGTATTGACAGGAAGAACTCAGGAAGAACTCATAGGGTGTGAGAGAGAGTGCAAATTTAGGAGCGTAGGCCTTGGGCTTGGGGGCGCATTCTCCGACCTTTGCTTCCCTTGAGGGTCACATGGCAGGGTGCCTTCTGCGCCCACAAAGCTCGAGGCTCCACTGCTGCTCTTCTGCTCTTCTGCAAGTCTACTCAGTGGTGGCCTAGCCATTCCCTGGTTGCTCGTGTGGCGCCTGTTGGACAGACTTCAAGCTGTACACCATCGTGTGGTGCTGCACTTGTAAACTCTGCTGCAGGGAGAAGGGGCTGCGCCCATTCATGCGTGCCAGCCGTAGTACTGCATGGCAGTGCCTGACATACCCTTGGCTGATCGGATGGTGAGAGAGGTCCGTGAAAAAGATGTGGCGCCTTGCGGCACCATTTTCCAGTGGTACCATGGGTATGCTGTAATCCACCTGCTCCTCTGTGACGGAGCTCAAATCACACCGACGTTGCTGGCACATTTGACTGGCCTGGGATGCATCTTCTTGGAGGGGGGGGGGAGGGGTGCTGCTGGTGCCCTGACTTCCCTGGTCCAATTGGGGAGGGGGAAAAGCCGCTCTTCCAGCTGGAGGTGGCCGCTGGTGACCGCAATTGCGTCATGGATTCCCTCCAGGTGTGGCATGCGGAGTAGGCATATGGGATTGCGAGCTTGTGGCTGCAGGCGCGGGCCATGGTTGCCTGCATCATTGCCATTGGCCTTGGCACCCGTCTTCTCGGCTGCAGAAATGATGGCAAAGGGGAAGGGGGGAGAGGGGGGGTGCCACCGCCACAGAAGTCACGCAATGCCCAGGGGCACTCTCCTTCTTGGCTTAGGGGGCATCTCCGGCAGTTTGGTGTGCACCGCCTGTACAGGCGCTCATAGTGCTGTCTCTGGAGGGAGGTAGCCCAGCCGCAGAAGGTACTGGACCGCCCGTGCTGTCATGGGCATGTGTGGTGGTGTCATTGCTCGTTTGGACAGGGGGGCTGCATGCATTCGGTACACTCGGTATATTTGCTGGCATGGTGGGCCCATTCCATGCCACCCGTGGACACTTTGGTCTTCGCACCTTCACCTGACTTGCACTGTGTGTTCGGCTGCGCTTCGTATTTGGTGCTCACTGTGTTGTGCGGCTTATCCTCCTTGTTTTGGGTCTCCCGGGGTGACCAAACACACGCTCATTTCTCTTGCGGCGGGGTCCTTTGGTGTGCACTTTGTCAGAGGCGTGGTGCGCATATTTCTCCTGATCGGCATTGGCACCCAGAATGATGGGGACGAGAAGACCTCCGGCGTGAACGCATTCGTGACGGACAGTGTCTGCCACGGTGACATCTTTGTTGCTTCTGGTATCAAAGGGCTTGTGAATGGCACGTCCGTCCGGTTGGGTGATTCTGTTGGCCCTGTGCCCTATGGTGCTTTCCCCTACGGTGGCTCCACAGCGTTGCTGCTGTGCTGAGGGCTCTTTGGTGGGAGGGCTTGTTTGGCTGGGCGTACCAGGCTGTACGGCTTTGCAGCCGTCCGTTTGCATGGGTGTACCGGCACAAAATCCGATGCGGGGCTCATAGGGTGTTTATATCATGAGAGCACGTTCACATCATAAAAATGTGTCCATCACCATCGGAAAGGCAGGGGGATAGAAAGGGAGTGACCCCCCAAGGAGAAGGCGTCCACTGCACCAAACAAAGGGCTGTATCGACAAGAGGCACAAGGTGTTGTTTACCCACAGGAAGCCTGGCTCAGTCGATCTAGGCCTGGCTGGTCCGCAACATCTTGGGGACCAGAGGCGGGGCGAGGGAGGCTAGCCCCGGCAAAAGAGAGGGAGAGAGAGAGAGAGAGAGAGAGAGAGAGAGAGAGAGAGAGAGAGAGAGAGAGAGAGAGAGAGAGAGAGAGAGAGAGCAATGGTCGGTTCTGATTGACCGAATGCCCCCGTCATAAGCACTTTCAGCCTTTAGTCCAATCAATGGTGCATGCCTCATCAAAGTTGCCATCCACTAGTCAGAGTGGTCACTGCCGTGAAGATACCAACGACGCACAAGTGACCCATACTTGCGGCCTCGGCACTCTTTTGGCCTGTGAGACTGGCTGTTTGGGTCTCCCGGCTGCACGAAACAGAGCAATTGTCTGTGGGGCCCCAGCAAAAGAGTGGGGCGGCGGGGCGTCACCCCACAGCTCGTCAACCCAGTAGTGACAGTGCATGCCTCAGCCTTTTGAACCCATGCTAGCACCTCTTTTTTTTTTCCTCATTCAAAAGTTGCAACAACGGTGGTGGTGCCAAAGAAGGATGGGCCTCCTTGTAGTGCACATCCATGGCTACATAACCCCTGCCATCTGGGGGTCCCCACATTCGGGAAGTGGTGGCCTAAAGGTCTCGGGCAACGGCCAAGTGGCACTATCATGGCCCGGTTAGCCCCTCCGGGGGGGGGGGGGGGGCTTGGGTTGACTGAGCCGGGCTTCCCGTGTCGTTTACCACTGTCGGCAGAACAAAAGACCAATTCAACACACAGAGTCATAAGGCAAATGGTCATGCACAGCAGGGGCTGTCACATTAGCTGGTGTCCATTCCCCCACTGGAGCACGTGTTCTCGAATACTGGGGCTAGTTAGTCTGCTTTGAACCAGAACAGCACAAACAGTGAAATTGGGTCATCGCAATGCAGAACAGACCGTCACTCAGCCCATGCTTGTTTACCACAGCCAATCAGTCCATCTCAGGCAAAGCCAAAGGTTGGGGTTAGAGCGGACGGTGGTCAGTGTCCTACACCTTCTTCCGGCCCCGCTGTGGGATGCACATGTTGAATGTTAAACTTTCAAACCGACAAGGCAAAGGCTGTGGAGCAACAAAGTCAGATCAAAAGCTCTTCAGTGACATTGTCATGGGCACCTTTCGCGGGAAAAAAATAGACACTCAGAACCAACCCCCCCCCCCCCGGTTCGCAAACACGAGGGATGGGGGTGGTGCAGATTGCAGTTCTTGCAAAAAAGAGAGTGCCCCTTTGGACCTCAACAGAACACAGTGTTGACCAACTTTCGACTTCTCTTCTCTTTCTTGAAGACGGCATTTTAAGGGAAGGGTCAGGGTGTCTCAGAAATAGGCTACAGGCGCTTGTGAACGCTAAAACTCGGCAGTTGAATGATTGAGGGAGCCCTTGTGGGACAGGAAATCACAGTGAGACTGTGCCGGCACCGGCACACAGACACTCTGCTGACAATCACAGCGTGCTGCTCTTGTGCCGTCCGATCCTCGGCCAGCGCGAACAGGCTTCGCATTCATTCCCAGGCCGTGAAATGGATTCGCAGGTGCTCTATATCCACTACGACCTACTTATTGGTCAAGGTCAGTTCTGGGGCGGAGTTGGGGGGCGGCGGAGGTCCCAAAAAGGCGAAGTACCGAAGCCACGATGCATTCGGCACAAAACAAACAATTTCTAGTGTGTACAGTCAGCACTGTAAAGAATTTGGGGGGGGCGGAGGGTGTCGCCTTGTGACCCCCCAACTTGCGCGACGACCAGTCACGTTTCACTTTCTGACCGTAGGGCTGCCCTTCGACAGTGTTCAAAGGCAAACAAGCACCGTGTGACCCAGGCCAAAACCGTGGTCTAAAAGTGGGATTCCCCCCTAACCTCCTGACAGGTACAGCTCACAGCTCACACATGCACAGTAAACCCCCGCCCCAAAAATAGGAACCGGTTCTTATTTTTGACCCAGTTGGTGGCGGTAGCAGGGGGGGTTCTTATTTTTGGGGGCGGTTCCTATTGCATTTGACACCTCCTCCTGCCTTGATGTGCCTGATTGAGCAGTTGATTGAGCCTGCGGAGGCTGATCTGGCTGCGGGTTCTGCCCTCTTACACTTTTGTTCCAATGTCTGAGGTGGAGCAGCATGTTCAGCAAATGGTAGCTGCAAGGGCTCAGGCAGTGCCTGAACCTGATCCTATCTGCAACCTGCCACCAGCAAAGCGCCAAGCTACCATCACTTCGTATTTCCGCAAGTAACTGATGCACAAAAAACTCTTCAGTGTTCCCCGCTTTTGTCTTGCTTGTGTCCAAGGTGGTTCTTATTTTTGACCCGCTCGGTGGAAAGCCCCAGGTGGTTCTTATTTTTGGGGCGGTTCTTAGTTTGGGGCCAGTTCTTATTTTTGGGACAGGGGTTTACACAAAACCAACACTGATGCTTGCTCCTTCACTGGCGTCACTGACTCGTGTGCCGTGGATCTATGATACACTTCTCCATGATTGTATCAATGCTGTTCCTGAAGTGTGCGTAAGTGTCCGGGCGGGTGGGTGGGCCCAAAAATCTTTAAAAGATTCTATAGTGATAGTGCATATGAGTGGTATTATGGGGTGAATCCTGTGATTCGCCTATAGGCGAATCCCTTGATTCCCCCCTAACCTCCTGACAGGTACAGCTCACAGCTCACACATGCACAGTACACAAAACCAACACTGATGCTTGCTCCTTCACTGGCGCGCCAGGCCCGAAGGGCACCGTGGGTCATCTCTGACCTTCACTCATGCTGGCTCTCGTGGTTTCACATATATGGGCGTGCTCGCTCACTGACTCACATTGTGCTGTCTCATCCATCGCACTTGCGAGGGGAGCTCTCTTTTATATACCCCAGGTATGGTCCTGCTCTGCCTGCACCACGTGTCGTCCCTCCCCCCCCCCCCCTCCCCTCTCCAGCCCACTCTTTCCTTACTCTGGTACATGAGCGCCATGGACGGTCCGTGCAGGAGTGACAGTCATCCTCATGCCAGCCTCGCCTCAGTCTAAGTCCTTCTTTTCCAGATCATCCTTCACAAGCTTGAAAACATCCTTGATGAGGTCCGCTTTGCCATTGAGGGTGACTCTTTGCACTGCTGTGGCATGGTGGGTGAAGGACATCGTCAGCCTGACTCCTGGTGCCAGTCGCAGCTCGTGGCAGACGAGGTAAAGGTGGCGTTGGGCTTGGTCCTTGCCCTTCTCAGCAGGCTCGACCCGCGCCATTGCATACTGCGCCCTGGTGCGGCGCGTGATCCATCCACAGAAGGTCTGCCAGGCGTTGTGGAGGTCCCGTTCTGGTACTGGCCGGCACAGCACTAACTCGAAGGATTGCTCGGTCATCACTCCCAGGCAGTATCTGGGCCGTTCTGCATTGAGGTGCCCTTCCGCTCTCTCCGCTCTCCGCCTCAGCGTGCGCGCCTTCTACCCCAGCTTGCCTTCCGGGCCCCGCGATCCTCGTGGGCGTTTCGACCCCACTTTCCCCTCGTCATGGGACTTCTCCTCATGTCGGTCGCCCCACTCAGACATGTTGCAGGGGTCTGCTACAGCAAAAGAGGGGGCACTCTAGCCATCGCTCATGCGAGGAATGCCCCCCCCCCCCCCCTGCTACAGTCGGACCGACCCAAAACCCTGTACAAGGTGCAGCCCCCCGCACAATGCACGCCACTTATGTGCCGCCTCAACCTTTGCCCTGGTGATGCTTGCTGGCGTCAGGTCTGGCAAACGGGATACAACATCAGCAGGCATGCGCGCAGTATCAACCCGAACAACATTCAAGACCATGCCCGTGTGCCACAACAAGTTCCAAAGAGCACGGAGTATCTTCACTTGCGTACATGCCCTCGTCGACGCCCTCATATTGGCTGCACTGCAGCAGGCTGCTGTATTGTCCACAAACAATGAGACCCTGTGCCACTTTTGGGTCACCGCAAACCTACAGGCATGTAGGACACCACTGAGCTCCGCCTGTTGCTGGTTCTTCGCCGGGATCTTTCGCGTTCGCATGACTCCATTGCGTCCAGAGATACCCAGGCGGTACCCACCAGCAGTCTCTGCTGCATCCACTGACAGGAACGGCGCAAAGCCAAAATGCCCAGGCATTGGGTCAACCGTGGCTGGCACATATGATATCGCCAGCGCATCGAACAGTGCCGATATCAGGGCCGGGCTCGGGCGGTGCTGAAACCGATGATGTCCCCAACGGAACCTATGCCACCCCTGCAGAAACAGGGTGACCCCTTTTCGTGGTCCAAATGCCCATTGCATTTTTCCCGTGACCCGTTCCGCCACCTTTGGAGACACAGGCGAGCAGGCCGTTTTGATGGCAATCCCCAAGCACTTTGTGAGCATTTTGTCGGTGTTCCGCACCTCCCCTTTGGCCAGGTCGAACATCTTTCCCAGCCACAGGACATTCTGATGTGGCTCGAGGCAGGATTTCGTGGAGATGCGCAGACCCTTTGCCATCAAGAAACCCGCCAGCCGATGGCCCAGGCTGTTCATGCACTCCCTGTCACGTGACAAGATCAGGACATCATCCAAATAATGGAAACGGTAGATATCGAGCCCCTCAGCGTGGTTGTCAAAGAACTCCTTCAACAGCGTTGCCAATGTGTCCTGTGCCAGTACCAGGGAAAACTTCCACCCAAACGGGAGGCAGTGGAAGTGCGCCCCCTGTATGCGAAACAGTCCCCTATGTGCAGCTGGGATTTGCAGGCTCCAGTAGAAGTTGGATATGTCCAAGGTAATGCCCCACAACGGCGCTCCACGGTTCATCTCCCGTTGGATGGTCTGAAAGACCGTGTGAATCGACGGGAGCTTGACCTTACGCAGTGGTACCTTCGAGCAGTCGTTCAGATTTCGCATGTCAATGATGAAGGAGCACTTCACATCATTTTTAGGTTTAACGAACGCCGACACATTGTCCGTGAGGTCCTCCCACTCAAGGGCACCCAAACACGTGGGGTCCTGGCACAGGAACCCATCGTCCACCAGCACTCCAATCATGCGCCTGGTGTGCAACGACGGCTGCCATACATCGAATCTCCCACAATCTGGCCCCGACTTCCAACTCCGTATATCCCAGATGAGGCGCGTTGGGATGTTCGCGTTCCACACATCCAAAGGGATGTCCAGGCTGCCCTTCTCTCCAAGGCCCGCAGCAATCATTCTTTCTGAGATACCTCCCGACAGGCCATCCCCATCATACCCGTCGTAGTCCTGACCCAGCAAGTCCCAGTTGAGCTCATGCAGATTCCCCATGTGGCGTAGGATCGTTTCCAGGTGTGCTTGCCCACCGTCCACATCTCTGAGGCGCTCTCGCACTCGGAGGATCACCGCAAGCGCGGCCCGAAAAAGCTCATCCCGCGGGATATCCGAGACCCTCTCGACCCGTCTCGAAGCCGACCACGCACATTCCCGCGCCCGCCTATACGTGACCCACGCTCCTGCCGTACTTCCCCCTCCAACTCCCATGAGACATTTTAACCTTCGCGGCTTGTGCTGCCTGCCCACCTCGTCGCCGGGTGATGCCTGTCTCGATTTCCCACCCCCCCCCCTGCCCCACAGGCCGTCCGGCCAGCCGCCTCCTCACGCGCTGTGTCTCCTCTTTCCCCTCTTTCCCCTCCTGCCATCGGTCTTCCGAGGTGAGGGGCTATCTGAGGATGACCCAGAGCACGTGGCATCTCCAGAGTCGCTCTCTGGGGCGTTCCCCTCAGGGATATCGTAGGCCTCAGGGGCCCAGAACTCCGTACACCGCCTGGTTGCCGTTCCCGCAATCCATGGCCTCCCCTTGAGGTAACTGGGGGGGGTAGGCGTTGTGAATGGGTGCCGGATGCGTCCTGGGTGCGGGCAGTTGATGTAGGCCATTGCCGTTCTTGTGCTCCTCCACCTGAACCACGCCTTGATGCTAGGGATCTTGCCTCCAGCCTTGTACATGGTCGCTGGGCCCAGGCGTCGCCACGTGTGCCACCTGAGGTCCTTCCACTTGGATCCACGCAAAAGGGTCGCCATGACATTCTGCAGTTTGTCCTCAGAGACCAGTCTCTGGAACTTGTCGAGGTTCCAGCATCGTTGTGCAATCCAGGCGCATAACTGCAACCATTTGAGGGCCACTCCTGAAACCGTACGGGTAATCCAAGCCCTGTGGACTTTGCGGTCATAGAACTCCGCCGTTCCTGCCAGAACCCCCAGCCCGTGGAAGCTGATGCTGGCCGCCTCGCCGACTCTGAGGCCCAGCAGCGTTGAAAGTACCGCGAGTCCCACCACACACCACTCCAGCTGTGAATCCGCTTGGTGTGCCATGATCTGCAGAGCCTCAAAACGGCCCCACTCCTGCGTTGACTTCTCTTCCAGTCGCTGTGCTGCCTTGAATGCCTTCCACAGCCGTTTTGGGACCGGCTCGCTGACCACCCCCATGGTGTATGCCATGGCCGCCGCATTGAGGATTGTTTTGACCGAACTGCTGCCTTTTCCCTCTCGAATGGCATCACACACGACTTGCTCCACGACCTTGTATAGTCCCCACTCCGGCCGGGCCATGTGCGTCTGTCGGAGTCGTCGCATTCCTGTCTTGTACGTGCCCAGCGATGTCGTGCTACAGGAGTTTGCGAGGACTTGCCAGTTGCTTCCCAGGACCCCATCCTTGCTGTCCGCCTGGGCTCGACACAATGCGGCATATGCCCGTCCGTATGCCGGCCATTCCCTGGGGATCTCGTCGTCTTCACTCTCCCCCTCCACTTCTCCTTCATGCCAAAGGAACCTGTTTGTGCTGTCCTCCGCCATGCCCCCCCCTCCCCCCCCCCCCTGCCGGTGGAAGTCAGTTCT
The DNA here is from genome assembly GCA_964036045.1 of Eutreptiella sp. 'Long Island Sound 2002'. Taxonomy (NCBI): domain Eukaryota; phylum Euglenozoa; class Euglenophyceae; order Eutreptiales; family Eutreptiaceae; genus Eutreptiella; species Eutreptiella sp. 'Long Island Sound 2002'. The sequence continues at coordinate 19,749,723 of OZ038398.1, read as the reverse complement.
CGCAGTCCCATATCCAGTGGCTGTCGCCACACTCTCCACAAGGCCCCGGCGGGCCCTTTGCCACGTCATAGGCAGAGTGGATCATCATCCGGGAAGGCCACAAACTGAACCTGGTATCGGCAGATGCATCAGATGGAGGGAAGCCAGACGCATCTGTAGACCCGGAGGAGCAGGAGATCTCAAAACAGATGGAAGCGCTCAAAGTGAGACTGGAGCACAAGCGGAGAGCAAAAATCGTGCGACCCCTGACCCCTGCAGCACTGGACGAGTTTTTTGAGGCCCCAGGAAATGCCAAATGGATGCGTGAGACGACAGCTTCACTGAAGAAATTCCTGGAGTCCAACGAGGAGGACAAGGGAGAAACGCTGGCAAAGGAGCTGTGGGAGGTGATGCTGGTCTCCAAGGACAACTATAAAGAGAAGTACCCCAGCGGGGGCCACAGCGTGACTGGTGGCTCACATAAGGGCACCGGGAAGCAACCACAGTCCCGGGTTACGGCAAGGTGTGCCAAGGAGTTGGAAAGATTGGGAGCCCGCACATGGATCGAAGCGACCCGAAAAGGGAGATTCAGGTTCGCGGAGTTGGAGAACATCACCTACTTGAAGTTGTCGAACAGGGCCAGTGCTCCCATTGCCTTGAGCACGAATTCGGGGTCTTCTGGCTTTCGGGTCTCCGGAATGCCCTCAGCAAACTCTCGGATGGCCAGGCGGTGCTTGGCTGCCAGCTGTGCCACCTCCATTCCCGCCTTTGCGATTTCGGCACTGGAGCAGAGCTTCTCAAAAGTGGTCCACTGCGACTCCAGAAACGACTTGATTCGAGCCCTGATCTCGTCGCTGACCGTCAGCTCCGTCTCCTTTTTCGCCTTGAACTCCCCTGTCTGGACCTCAATTGTGCATCGACAGCAGCTCTCATAGCCAGCAATGGCGTGGAGGAGTTTGAGCGGATCTTCTTCCCAGCCAGAGGCCACCTTGAGGTCCTGCAGCCATTTGTCGTGGTCCACCCCCGCGTCTCTGATGCGCTGCATGATTTCCACTGCCGCTCTCGCCAAGTGGTCTGCGGGGAGGGTGCTCTTGTAGACCTCGAACTGGCCCTTGGAGACGAAGTCTTTGAATGTGAGGGACTCCATGCTGATGGCTGACATTTTGTATGGATCTCCTTACTTGGCCTGACGGGCCTGAGAACCCAAAAATCTTTAAAAGATTCTATAGTGATAGTGCATATGAGTGGTATTATGGGGTGAATCCTGTGATTTGCCTATAGGCGAATCCCTTGGTCAGGCAAAGCGCCGCTTGGCCAGCGGGTAGTGGTTGCGCAGGCCATTCCACACAAGGGCCATGGTTTCTCCATATCGATGGTCAGAGGGGGAATGTTTGCCCGGCGCGCTACTTTTAGACTATGTTCCCCCCAAAGAGCCCCCAAGCACACCCCTTGGAAACGCCCTTAGAATTAGGTGACCCAAACTGCCCCAGCTCAAGAAAGTTGCAAACTGGGGTACACAGTACCACTCTCGCTCCTTTAAGGGCGATCTTGGTCAACACCTTAGCAAGTTGGGAGAATGGGGGGTTAGGATAGCACAACCGCATCGATCTCCCGTAGAAGCGATAGGCGTTATTGAGGTATCGCGAACATTAGAGCTGCATCATAACATTGGTCCCACAAGTGTGGGTGTCAATACATTCAGTACAATAGTGCTCCTTACACTCATCACAAACTGCGACGGTGGAGCGTTCTGGCAACACAACACACACACTTCTGCCTCATCCTCTGCCTCATCTTGCGTGCCACAACCGAGCTAACAGCTGCTCAATGCGTGCCCTATACCACCCGTGCACGTCATTGTAACATTGTTGGCAGGCTGTCAAAGTGCCATTCTTTCTTCCAATGAATGGCACAATGACATGAATCCGGCCCTTATAAGCACCATCATGGCCCCCAACTTCGAAATCAAAGAAATCACCTCGGGTACGAGAAGGTCCATACCCATCCCAAATCAAAACATCTGCTGATGTCCCGGGGGCCAAGGGGCAAATCCATATACTGTTGCCCAACATATCAACGGCAACAGTCCACCGGTAGGGCACGGGTTACAAAAGATGCCCGGCGCGCTAACGTTCCCCCATAAGGGAAGCCTCCCTCCGATCGGTTTCCCAAACGGCGCCACTCGTTGGGCCATTTACGCGCTATCTTGGGATTTGGTTGCCAAACCACAGCGGTCGTTAGGCGCACGGGGGATGGGGTGCACCTCCGTTGGCAGAGCGCTAAGTGCTGAGGGGCTACCCAGTGACCCAATCACGTTGCAGCCCCCCCCCCACACGCAAACTCCATTCAAGCCCAACGTACTCTGCACCCCATCCGTTTGGGGCGGGTGGCAAGGTGTTGACCGGACCTCCAGCATGACCCACAAGGGCTGAGCACCCTCACAGCCCCGCCATCCCCCCTCCCCCTCAGTGTAGAGGGTAGGCCCCATCCCAAGCAGTCCCCCAGTGCCAATCCGGTGACCAGACTGCTCTACAAATGAACGTTGCTCCAATGCTTTTCCCTGCAATGCATTCGCAAGGTTTTAAGGCTTTGTCTTTTTTTTTTTTTTGCAGCCAAACTGCGGGCACACGTATGCGTCTCCAATGCCGCTGTGCTCACAGGCCAGAGATCCGAACCCGAGATGTGCCCGCAGCAACTGACTGCTCTGGGAGTACACACATTCAAGACTGGGGGTCAAGACTAAAACTGTGCACTTTGGGACAAAAGACCTCCGATAAGCTCAATCAGCGTGAGGAAGCAGAAGACGGAACATGTGCCACGTGCCACACATACGGGCGAGCGCGTCGTCTGGGTTTTGGGCCCCATTGCGGCAACAGTCGCTCAAAGGTCACATCACAAATACATCGAAATGGCAGCCTCACGATACTGTTACGAGTAGAACGACAACCGGCTCACAAACATGTCTTTTTTTGGGTTCTTGACCACCAAAGCGTCAAAAGCAGCGGTCAGACGTTGCCGTGGTCAGAAAAGCCGTGCGGGTGCCCGGGGGAGAGGGGGCTACACACAGTCATCATAACATGCCTTCAGACATGTTCGCAGACGGGACACGGAGACGAAACTGGAGGTACATGCAGACAAACACATCCATTCATGAGCCTGTTTGCAGACGTGTCTGCCCTGCACACGCCCTGCGCACGGCCGAAGGCAAAGGTTTTGCGTCAATCCCGCGACCCTCCAACCGGCACTCCGCACGGGCGACAGGCATAACGACAATACTTGCAATGCACAGGACCAAGACGGGGCCTTCGTGCACAGTGCGCGCACAGTGCGCACGTCGCGGCGACTATTACCCAGAAATCTGCCGGAACCCGCACCCCCTCTGCAAAGACCTGTGTTTCGGCATCACCAAGGCCCACCTCACACCCAAACCCAGAGCACTGGGACCGCATACCATCCTCCCCTTCGGTGCGGGAGGCTGGTGCTTTGGCATTTGGCTCCTCTTCCAGTTTCCACGCGACTGGGGTCAACAAACAGTACTTTGGAGTTATACAACAGGCTGTGTTGCCAACCTCTGAGGATTCACCCTTTGTGGTGAACCCTAATGCAGACATGGGAGCAGCATGTGATGATACTGCAGCCTCAGCACCCAGAAAGCCATGCTTATGTTCCGTAGATTGAAGCATCTCTTGAGCAAACAGCTTAAAACGAAAATTTCGGTGTTGATTTTGCACAGGGCGCGCACAGTGCCTACGCCCCCATGGGCTCCAACAGCACATTTCTCACCACAATTTCGCGAGCCTGAGATATATGCGCGAAGACTAACCCATCCCCCCTACCACTGTCGCCTGCGTACAGGGCGCACGCAGGGCAGACCCGCCCTCACATGCACAATTCACTCCCAATGAACACTCATATGGCCGCTGCCTTCCAAACAAGCAGGTGACGCATGTGCGCCAGGCTTCAGTCGTACCGCTCCTTCAGCGCCACCCACACATGCTGGCCATCCCGCAGGCAGTTTCGAATAATCTCGTTGTTCTCATAGAAGGCCCCAGACTCCTGGCGTACACCGGTTGGGGCCCCGATTGTCAGAGTATTGAAGTTGGAATACCTGCACGTGCACCATGCACAGCATGGGAGGCAGAGGGAAATGGCTGCCCTGCTTGGGTTTGCTATTGGGCCTTGTCTCGTCGGTAGTCTGGACGCCTGAAGTCCCCAGCCCAGACCCGAAGCTAGATCCAAAGCTGCATGGCCCACCCCAGTGTCGGTGTTGGCTCTGCAAGGCACCTCACGGGATCTGCAGTCCTCTGGGTGGTGTCCTCCAGGTGGTGGAACCAACATTGTGGGTTAAGTTCTATTGCCTTCGGCAAGGCACCTCGAAGAGGTACCGATCACTGTCCCTGTTGTGTCCCTGGAGGTGGTTCAGCACTAGCAAACCGTTAGATTGCAGGGTTCACTATCCAGTGGCCGTAGCAAATCATACCGTGCCATCCCATGCTTTACATGGGATATTTCATCTTTGCACGTGGTAGCCATATTGCAAAAGATACCTTTTGGATATGTTCAGGCTGAAAACTGCACAAGCAGGTTGTGCCACTAAACAGGCTGCAAACCGCAATTTTGCGGGGACCAAGGCCCTGGCTACACGGGCCCACCATCTACTACGTCGGTCCCCACGGTGCTAGAGACCCGTATTGACAGTAAATGGTGACCCTAACCCATCCCAAAGAATTCCGAAGGTTGTCCGAAAGAGTCAAAGTGGCTACAAACAGCATTTTGGTGCTTTTGGCTTTTCGAAAATTTTCAAGTGCCACTGAAAAGCCCCAAATTTGCCTGAGCACTCAAAGCCCCCACTGCCCAAGCCAAAACCCCCACAGGGTGGGTTCCATTCACATGGGCACCCTCTGACACACATGCCCCAATGAATCTTTTCCAGTGGTCTCATCACGATCTCTGTGCCGCACGCGCCTGATCGTCTTCTTTGCTGGAGCACACCACGATGTGTCAACACAGCACCCTGTACTAGCAGTTGCTTCCGCGCGTTGTATCTGTCCTCCTCCTGCAATTCCCCCTTCCCCTGCAAAAGTACATGCTCCCTCCTCTGCAATGCCATGCACCCCTTGTGCTTCCTTTGGAAACATGGGTGGCATCAGAACCCAGTGGAGGTTCCCGAACCCCGGTCTCAGGAGGCCCTGTCCTTTTGAGTTGTGGATTGGCTTCGCATGTGCCCCGTGGTCTCTGGCAAGATTACCAACCACTTTTACGCGATAAACACACATAGCATCAACAAACATGGCACCGGCGTTCGCTCTGGCAGTCGGGAGGTCACCTGGCCACTCCAACATTGCCCAGCCATATTATAGGCTGTGTGCCCTCTCCGCACTCAACAGTGAATGTTTTGGCCTTGACATGGACAAAAATCTTCATCAGGCCAACGCCACGCTGTGGCTGTCAAATAAAGAACTGCAGGAACAAGGGCACGCCATGAGCTCATTGAGCACAGACATCCAGGCGTGGTGCCAGTGCAAGGGAAGGAGACACAATACTCTGGGAATACGGTTGGTGCCAGATCTTTACCCCCAGCCAAGACCATACACATGGGCAAGCGAATGTTTCCACAGGCACATGGACAACATCCAAACAGGTGAGACTTTCTCTTACACAAGCATCCGAGCTCACCGCCACCAAACGCACCAACTCACCAAACCAGGATTCTGGAGTCTCGAGGGGGAAATGGAGGAAACCTGGGGAAATGGGGGAGAAATGGGGAAATAGCGGGCATAGCACACGGGATGTGGGTTGTGGAGGGTTGTGGAGGGATGTGGTGGAGGAAAATAGGGCAATTATGAGAGAAAAATGGGAGAAAAATGGGACGAAATACCCATTTTTCACAGTCCCATTTTCCCATTTTTCCGGAGGTCGAAGATCTTCCCCACAGTTCCTTTTGTAAAAATCAGCTCACCACACTCATTGACAGAAAAATGGAAATTTTTGCCAGTCACCAACACTCACTGTCATGGCGGCTAGTACAGATGCTTGCTTTCATGGCCTGACATGCTGAGACAGAATGTTCCGTTGGCTGTCTCACCTAATGGCACTTTGTCCGACCGCCACTGTGCTGAAGACTGCTTTGAGCTCGTCCAGGGGGGAATCAATCTCTTTACCCATAAATAATCAACGTGATCTGAGCTGTGACCGAAGGGCGCTGTGTTGTCTGCAGGTCCCAAATCCCCACCTCAGGTCCCAAATCTCCCATTATCTCCACCTCAGACTTGGGGTTGGCTGGGGACTGTTGTGGTAAAGGACGCACTGGGGGGCAGATCAGAGTTATTGCCATCCCCTGCTCACTCGGAGGCCCGCACTCCAGATGGCCAATCGCTGGCGTCTGTAGCCCTGGACCCATTGGTTGGACGGCATACAGGGTTCTGCACATGCTGGCTCGACTTGGAGGGGAGAGCTGGCATACTCTGTGGCATTGCCCGATGCATTTATGTCTCCTGAATATTCCTGCACCCTACCCGACTGCCACACAGGTCAGTACTGCTGTAACATAATCTCAATAACGCGTGCAATACTGAATAATTCTGGTCCCCACTGCATTTCTGCACAGGTTAAGGGGGCGTTTTCGCACAGCGCGTGCACAGCGCCAGTTATTACGGTGTTTACCCCGGTAACAGCCCTGAAAACCTGCCACCTCTAGAAGCATGCATGAGCAATTCAAAACTCCGAAATTCAAACGTGTCGTGTTCTCAGAATTATCCAATGTCCAAAAGAATGCAATGTAGACAATAAAAATTGTCTTGCGGGTGTTACTCCTTGATACCCGTAGCCTCGGAATCCAAGTCCACGTTGATATATGAACGGATGAATTGAACGAAAGGAGTCCGAAAAAAAATAGACACTCAGAAAGTGGAGTGATGGACTCCTTCCCCGATCGCCAAGCGGCGGCGAAGGGTACATACACGCAAGAAGGGGGGGGGTTGATGCTACACGGATACACAATGGCAATAGTACCCTGCGGCAATCCTACACCCAAAAATCTGCCTACCGGTGGTGGAGAATGGCCTACTTTTCGCACAGCGCGTGCACAGCGCGCGCACAGCGCACGGTACGCCCCCTAATACTGCTCTGGCGGATACAGTTAGCTGGGGTCTGAAAGATGCCTATGGTTTAGAATTATGCCGGCCCCGACTATATTGCCGTACAAGTCGGTACTCCTCTGGCTGATAATAAAGTCATTAGGATATGTAAAATGCCTATGTGGCCCCCATACCCATCCAACACAAGGGTGTACCCCCCTCCGAGTGTCGGATGTGTCATGCATGGCTGGCCTGCTTCTTGGATTGTATTGGCGTTCCTTTATCTATGCGAATGTTGTATTTCTGGTTGTACTTGTTGTGGCAGTGGTACTGCTACACCATCTAGATAGAACCTTCCTCAGTGGGGGTGTCTCGCCGTTGCGAGTGGCGCTGGTGGGATGGTGGGAGTCACTGTTGACTCATCCAACTTGGGGGGGGAGGGGGGGAAGGCAACATATATTGACTCAAAATGATCCCCATATTGCGGTAATCATCTTGATTAAAAATTATGTTGGGGGAAATTTTTTGAAGAAAAATTCTTCTACCACGGTAGACGCCAAAAAACCCTTGACTGGTCCCCCCCCGAAATCTTCCCACTCGCGCACAACGGTCTCCCAAGGGGGGGGGGGGGGTGCAAGGGTATTTTAAGGCAAAATGTGGTGTCCTCCAATGATGCAAGCAAACAGAACACGGGTGGATGGACATCCTCGGTAAGAGTGGGAGACCGTGGGGTTCCTCCACATCTTGTCCAAAAGGTTGGTTGATTTGGACCTTGTCACACCCTTGGTAGTATGGGGTAGTGTTCAGGCTATGTTTGTGTTTGGAGTTCCTAACGTCCAGCGACTCTGGAGAATTGGGCAATGCAACCACCACAGCCTGTGGCCTTGAGAGTTGAGCGTTCTCATGATCCAGTTCAGCACTTTTAGAGAGAATTCACACAACACTCACATGCGATTGATTTGAAGTACCCCCCCCCTCTTTGAAATCTCCCCCCTTTGTCGGGCCGGTTCCCCCCCTTGGGGGGGGCAGGGGGGGCGCACCACAAATCTGTACCATAGTATCACGGTGTAAATCAGCTTCGGCGCCTTGTAAAAGTTTTCTTTGGCGCCTAGTATTTCCTATGCTTTCTGGGCCAAGGTGACGCCCCCCCCCCCCCCTGGGGGGGGGATTACAAAGTGGGGGGGAGGGGTAATGGGAAACCAATGCAAGGCCATGCGTCATAGATAGACAACATAAACTGCCGGAATAGATGCTAACTAGAAAAACGTTGAAGTGACGGTCTTCCAAGGGTTGGGTTGGGTTGGGCTGGCGGCCTCATGCAGGAGCAGACCCTCGGGTGTGGGCTTCCTTCCCTGCCCCACCACGAGGCTGAACTACCTGACTGTCCGGTTCCAAGGCCGAGCGGACTATCGACAGCCACCAGACCGCAGGTGGGCGGAAGATACCGTCGTCCTGTGTGTAGGCGCGCGTGCAGGCAGGGGTGTGGGCGGGGGCTGGGCCTTGCGCGTGGGGGGCAAGTGTGGCCTGGTGCTCCAGGCCCGGTGGGGAGGCCATGGGAGCCTGACGCTGAGCCCACCGGGGAGTAGCGGGCCAGGGCATCGCATCTTCCTGGTCACAGAGACACGCTGCCCGCCCGCCCAACGACTGCGTAAGCACGGGACGGGTGTGCGCCGGGGATGACTAAGGAGAACCCGCGCTCCTTGACTGCTTGTAGGCACAGGTGGCGCCGCCATACTAGCCGGGTCCCGCACTCCCACGGCGTGGGGCACTGGTGGCAGGTGGAGGGGTCCCTGGGCGCGCTGAGCACTTCCCTGCCCTGGGACCTGCCCGGGAAGGTTCCTGGGTGCGGCACTGCTGCCCCGTTAGTCCTGGGGGCCCGTAGGGCACACCACCGGACTGGCCCCTCCAAGGGAGGGGGGGGGGGCAGGGGTCGGCAGGTGGCTGTCTGGCCTCCAGGGGTCGCCCACAACAGCACTGGAGTGCACGGGGCTGTGCTGGCCTAGGCGTCTGTGATGAAGTTGGAGGGGCGTGCGCACACCTGGAGGTTCCCTGGGCAGGCCGCTCAAGGGATGCCCACAGCGGTCAAGCTGTGAGCCCTTCACAGCCTCCACTTTTCAGGCCCTGAGGGCGCCGACTCCGTGCACCCCTCCCGTCGGGGGCGCTGGCTGGGGGGGGGGGGGGGTTGAGTGGTGGATGGGTCTACCTGTCCGTTCATTGGCTCATGGTGCTCACTTGTTTGGGAGAGGAGGACCACCTGCTGGGTTACCATGCAGGTCCCAGATCCCAACATACTCGTTGTTTGGCGTCCGCCCCCTTTCCGCGAGGGGAGGGACCTCGATCACCATGTGCCGGCCTACAGTGAGTGTGCGAGGGCATGCTGGGGTACTGAGTGTGCCAATGGCCCCCTCGATCCCACCCACCCATGTCTGCACCATTCTTCACACTGGCCTTTTAAAGCAACATAAACCAATTCGGAATTGGTCAGAAGATGTAATGGCTGTCCTAGGCACTTTGTCTGCCACTGCCGGAGGGAGGGGGGGGGGGGGGTTGCAGAAACGTGGGTTAGGTTGACAGTTGTATTGATCGTTGGTACTTCTGGCGCAATGCACCTGGTTGTGTTTTATGGAGGCGTGCCTCTTGCCGTGAACGGCGGGTGCTTAGCACAGCCAGTTTCCAGCTCCCCTTGCCCAGGTGGAGCATGAATTCCCAGTAAGGGTCCCAGAAAAAAAAAACAGGAAAACAGGGAAATTTTGTGGAAATCGGGTGGGGGTTGGGGGCGTGGGTGAAAATTATTTCCCTAACCCCCTCTCCCCCTCAGCCACCTGCCCACTCAAAAGTAGCTTTGGACATTTCTCACTGTCATTCCCCCATGTTTCCACCAAAACTAAGAAAAGGGGCTGGAGATTTCCCCCATTTTCCTCCATTTTCCCAAAACTGTCACATTTTCCAAATAGATCTCCAGCAAAGTTCCAGAACCGAGAGATTCTGAGCCCTGCACAGTGTTTCCGCTGCATGGGAGGGACCGCATGCTGTATGGGAGGCTTTTGTAATTGTTATTGTTACTTCTGACATGGTGCCAAGATGGTCCAGTTTGTCCTTTGGGCCACACACTACGCTCCTGTCTACGTAATACACATTCAACAACTCTTGTATCTATTGCTATTGCTAGTGCCAATGATGTGGTGGTGATGCACTGTACACAACAAAAGGGATGCTCATTAAGCTTTGCATACCCCCCCCCCCCCCGTGTCCAGGAACCGGCAATGTTTGACCGCGGAACCAGGGGTCGGTTCTTGCGCACACTTTCCCCGAAAATTTGACCGCGGAACCAGGGGTTGGTTCTTGCGCACGGCCGTGGGCAACCCCGTACCGCGGAAAAAAAATTTTCCGGCGCGTTGGGCCGGGACATGCGTGCCCTCTCCTTTCCCACAGTTAACCACGTTGACAAATGAACACCAAAGGATTTCGCCAAAAATGAAAAATAAAATTTGCAGTGGTGCTGTTAGTGGCCCCCTGTGTTTAACTGACTTTTGTTTGTTTCTTGTCAGGGGCTGGTTGCTTCGGGGAAGGGGTCGAGAGCAGCGGGGAGGGGTTTAAGGGTTATGTGCGCCTGTGAGTGACTGATAGGGTCCCCCCTGATGGGGGAACCCGTAGTAACACACATGAAATGTTGTCCTGCACACCTGAATAGCTGTCCTACATCCACCAGAAACATGAAAAACCCACTACCCTGGTAAAAAAAGTGATGCGAGAATTCGACCGCGGAACCAGGGGTTGGTTCTTGCGCAAGGTGGTTCCTGGACACGGGGGGGGGGGGGTACAACGAGGATATTGCATCCTGTTCGAAAAGTAAGAAAAGAGAAGCCCGTGAACCCTACAGCTAGACCTGCATGGCTGCAGTGTATCAGAATGCAGCAAAACGGCAAACGCAAAGAGGATGGTGAGACTGTCAATAGCTCATGTTTCTTGGAAAGGCACTTTGAGGTGTTTATGATTGCAGGAAGGAAAGGAGCAAGGTTGCTTTGAGCAAGTGTCTGGTGGGACAGCATCTAACCACAACGCACGATCCACTGAACATGTGCAACAACCGCAGCAACACATTGAGGCCGTCAATATCACGACTCCCCCGAAATTGTGGAAACCGTACCTCTCATGGTTTGATTGACCTGCAGTTTGCGCAAGGGAGCAGGATACATCCTCCCTCCACCCTCCCCTTCTCCCGCCCTACCTGCCTCCGTCCTTACATTCCCTGGCAAAGTCAGACTGTGTGGGCTGTAAAGGGTCAGGCACTGAAGGGTCAGGCTGAAAGAGCGACACTTTGCAGGTCTTCAAATTGGATATTATCTTCAATTCAGAGCGTGGCCAAACAACGCGGCACCGGTACCAAAAACAAGCACTATGCGATATGTGGCAGAGAGGGAGGAGCCCTGCTGCAGTAAAGGAACAGCGTGTAGGAACCAGCGACCCCACCCCCTTCCAGGGAAAGCTTTGGGCACCAATGGCAACGGCACCTGGAATGGCAATGGGGCAGCAGCGAAGGCCGGACCGAAGAGGCGGCCCGCACCTTCAGCACAATGATGAGCACCTGTACTCATGTGTACAACAGTGCCCAAGGGGCTCTGCGGACTCCATGCTTCAGATGCTGACAGGTCCAGTGTCTGATTATGTACATGACTGTACAGCAAAAGTGGTGGAGAGCAGGGTTTGGGCGGTGGTTTAGGGCAACCAGTCACCCCCAGCCCCCTTGTCTCAGCTGAAAACAAGTCCAAGAAAATTACAGCTACCATCATCATTCACACTGAAGAAGTTTAACATATCACTCTGTGCAGCTGTGAGTAGCTTAGCCAAAGCAACCCAGGGTGGAGGGGGGGAAAGGTTTGCAGGGAGGGTAGGTCATCCAGGCCTATTTTCCAGACCCCCCCCCCCCGGGGATGGCTCCCGTGACAGGAGCCCGGGATGGGCTCGCAGGGGGTGGGAGAGGGGGGGGGAGACCTGGACACATATACGCCAAAATGAGCGTCACAACACGCTGATCACTTTGAGGTAGATATCGTGGGAAATATTTTTTCGAATTTTTTTCGTTTGGGCCGCTCTGCGGCCCCATTTCTGAGCCAGGACTGGGCCTCAGACTGCCACTTTATTAAGGCTCTGCTACAGGAGCCCCTTTCCCTGACCCCTCCCCCCCCTGTGGTAAGGGGGCTCGAACGACCCCCCCCCCCCCCCCCGTAAAAAAAACCTTTTTCCCATCTCCCCCATAGAAAAATCAACACCTCTTGAATTGGGCAACTTTGATAATTGAGATCTTTGCGATGATATGGCTTGCAATGGGTGGGGCAACGCAACCAACAATAATTGTACTCAAGGACTGTACATCCAGCTCGTTGGGAGGATCCCACAAAAGTGGGTTCTAAAGACGACAGCAAAATTGATACCGCAATCATATCGGTGCCAAAAAGCTACGGTGCATCGCCTCAAAAAGCGTATATGGGACGCTGGGGCTGCAAAACAAGCTTGGGGGGGAGGGAAGGTTGCCCCCTTGCATGGCCGCCCCAGAACGTGCGACAGTCCCCCCTACCCCAGGGAAGAACGGTCACCAAATGACACGGGGGGTTGGGGACTATGCATTGGCCCCAAACCTGATCTATCCAATGCGACTGCACTGCAATTTGAGGAAAATGTTTCTTCGGCGCCATGGACTTTTGGGGCAAGGGGAAGGGGGGGGCTCCAGGATGGTGTCACGTGCAAGGGGCGGCGTGCTTGAGACGTGTTGCCTTTCTTGCTCTGTGGACCCTTGTGGGTGGGTGCAACAGGTGCGGACCAGCTTTTTGTGGTTGTGTAGCTCGGCTGGCTCACACTGGCGGGGCCACTTGGGCGCGCGCCTACAAGCGGGACGGCGACACACTGCGTCTCATGTGCAGGGCTAAGCCTCTCAGTAGGATAGGGTGCCTCTGGCTCACCATGGGGACCGCCCCCACCAGAGGATGCGACAACAGGCGGGAAGGGGCTGGTGGGGCTACAATCGCACGGTCAACGCCAGACCAACACTTGTGAACACATTCAGTTTCCACATCAGTCAACCAACTGAATGGCTCACACGCCCCCAAGCCAGCAATTCATAAGATTGCATTTAAAATGTTCAACATGGGTTCGTTTTTCGAAGCTGATGAGTTGTTTTTGGGTCTGGATACGTACACTACGCACACGAACACATTCTCAAAACCTGACCTTCTTTTTCCCACCACATAAGCAAGGCATCCCCCCCTCCGCCCCCCGAGAGATGCGCAAGGGCGACGACTGAACAGGGCAGGAGGGGGATCACAACAAAAAAGTTCCTTTTCACCAAGGGTGAGGGAGGGTGGGGTGGGGTGGGAGGGAGGGCGGTCAAGGAAATGACAGAGGACAAAAAGTGGCACACCAGCATGTCCGTCCACAAGTGCTCTTGGCAGAAGAGCCACAGAAAAGACGCAACTGACGAGCAGCTGAATTTCTGAGCATCAGCCGTCCGCAGTGCAGGGGCACCTCTCCACAAAACTAAAATGTTCCTTGTTCTGGCTGGGAATGTTGAGGTGGCTAATTTCAGTGAAGCAAGGCCCAGGTGTGTATCTTGTCATCAGTGCCTGTCACGGCCATCCTCCAAAGTGTGCTCATGCTAGCTGGCCATCAGTAGGGGCCACGGTGTCAGGTTTTCATATCACCAGCCCCATGAAGGGCTCAGACAGGGATGTGCTCAGTGACAGCAGGTGGAAGGGGCTTGCCACCCATGAAGGCTCAGCAAGTGTGCTGGTTGGTGCTTGTGGGTGTATGTGCTGGTTTGGGTTTGGGGGAGGAAATTGTCCACATTGTTGATCAAAAACACTGGGAAAACGTCGGGGAAAAGTGGGGCTGGGGGGGGGGGGCTTTGTAGGACCCACACACCCAAGCCAAGGCACCCACAGCTCCGGGGAAAATGAAAATTATAAGAGGAGCTCATAATCTTGAGGCCTATTTCATTTCAGGTACGCAAACTTTGATTTAGCCTCTGACTCTCCCACGCCCCCCCTCCCCCCCCCCCACACTGTCCCGTACTCAGGGGGTGTCAATTGGCCACCGAATGCTGTCCGTCACCCATCAAACACCGGTCCTCAACCGGCAAACGCGTGGGGGAGGGGGGCGTGCCCAGAGCAGCAGGCGTATGCTTGCACGCTGTGTGTCAGCAAACACGGGAACAGCCTTCGTCCCCAGCACTGTCCCAGGGCATCGTTTGGCAGGCACCCGTGAACGACATGGCGTGATAAAAAGATAGCAATACACACACAAACGGAGACCATGTGCCAGTCAGGGTCAGGGGGTGGTGCGTGTGGCACCGGGTAACTGAACGGGAACAGTCTTTTTAGGGAGGTCTGCTGCCATTACCGCCGGGGTGTCGGCTCCATCAAAAGGGGTTCGACCTGTTGCTGGACTCATGTATATGTACAGCACCACGTGTACACTCTCGTGTATGATCAGACAAGGACAATTGCCGCCGCAGATGATATTTTTTGGTTCATTATTATTGGGCGATTCAGAGCCCCTCTGTGTTATCTTAAATCACCATTTGCTTCATCCACAATGCACCTTCCCACAGGGCCTTGGGAGGGTTCAGGGGGTGGCTTCCTTGACACGCAGTAGTAATCCCCCGGGAACTAGTTGGCAACTTCCAGAAGGCTGGGGGGACACCCCCATGATGGATGCACGGGCTGGTGTCTGGGAAGCGGTGCCCGGGGCCAGCTCAACTCTGTGCTGCACACTGAGCATGGACTATCTCTCTACAGCCCCCCATTCATCAGGGTGGCACCCACGTGAGCTCACATTGCCTCACGCCGAGGTGCGTGCCATCGGAGGGGCAGGGTGACACAAAGCGGACAGAATGGTGAGGTGCAGACATGGCGCTTGTGAAGCGGAGTCCCATCGGGCATTAGCCCCAGACCACGTGCAAGGCAAGCCGCTCGCGTCACGCCCAGAAACCGGTAGGAACCAGCTGCGTCCAGTGAGCGACTCACATGTGCATAATCATGTGAAACATGGATACAAAATGCAACCCCCTCATGCGTCAAGGGTTGGAAGGTGGAAAAGGGCTGCATGGTCAGTCTTCCTGAAGGCAATGCAATGAAGGTCAGAAGATTTACAGCACAGCACTCGGGAATGCAGGGTGGCCTGCCCAGAATCTTAACAAATTGAAGCAATCGGATGCAAGGGAACATGCCGCGGCTCACTGGTGGTCAGCAGACAATTCAGGGTACACCACCACCACCAGCACCACCACCACCACCACCACCACCGCGACCTGTAACCCCCTCATATTCCCCCACTACCACGTTAAACCGCTACCACCACCACCTTTAAATCCCCCTTGGGGTTCTGTGAAATCCCGTGAACCCCAATCCCCGCCCTCCCCGCTCCCCAAACCCCAAAGAAGAATGACTCAACGATGCAGAGATGCAAACATAAAGCACACGATGTCTGACGAGTCCTCTACATTTGCAATAATGGGAGGAAAGCTATTTTGCAGGCTGGTCAGCAGCCTTGTCCTTCCCCAGAACGCCCTGAACCAAATCGAAAGGGAGGAGGTATGATACGTACATGATACATGACACATGATTATACCACATGAGAATTATATGACACATGCATTTCTCGGGGCACAACAAATATGGTGTGAAGCACCAGAGGGAAAATTTAGGTCCTGGTCTGCAACGCCCCACCACTACCCCCTATCAGCCCCCCCGCCCCCCCACCCCTTGACTTTGGCATTCATGCACAGCCGCATGACCACTGGGGGTGTGTGTGTTAAATTTCCGCCAGGATGCACTCTGCCTGCTGCCTGCTGCTGGCTGTTGGCTGCTCACGGGCTCACCCTTGACTGAAAAGGCATGCGAAACGAGTCTGGACCGCCAGGGTCAGTGATCATACACCATCGATTCGTCTCTCTGCAAAGCCGGGGGGGGGGGGGGCAGCTGATGGGCCCTGGTGACTCTGCCGCGCTCCTGTACATTGTACTGCGGAGGCGTCAACGGCAGGCCAAACCCACTACCTCAACGGCGCCGGCACACCCCATGGGTCTGTCGGGCCTGTCCCTTACCCCTGCGGACCCCAAGAATCCCGAAGATCCAGGTCTCGGGTCCATTTGATGAGCGAGTCCACGTCTTCTTCGGCCAGTGTACTGCCAAACTTTGTGGATGTCGTTGGAGAGAAGGCGGTGGGGGACATAGACTTGGGAGACAGGGCCTTGGCACTGAAACAGGAGGAAGAGTTGTGACGCACTGACCCTGATCTCAATCGTGCTGCGTGCACCAGCGACCCTCCCTGGTTGTCGGAACCAGTTCCACTGCGACCCACCCCACCGACCATCGGTGGAAAATGGGTGGGGGGGGGGGGTGTGGGACAGCATGGGGAAGGGGGGAGAGGTTGTTGCCATAGAGGCTCAGCAAGTGTGCTGGTCGGTGCTTCCGGGTGTACATACTGCTTCAGGTTTTCAGGGGGAAATCATGCACATTGTTTGCTCAGAGACAGCGGGGAAAGTACTTTTGGGAGGTGAGAGCGGCACATGTGTCCCTCTGCTCGGAGGTGCTGCTTCTCCTCCTTGGCGTCCCCTCCGATGCCGGCCAAAGCCTTTCCCATGACAGTGAAATTTGGGGGGTGGCCACCCCCGCTGATGTGGGAAAGAGTGACACAGGGCCCGGGTGTTCTAGAACATAAAGATCATCTGTATCACCGATGGCTTTACTGCTGAGGAAATAATGTTCACACAGTGGCTGTTCGCTCCCATTTCCCAGGTAGCTTTTGTGCAGGCAAAAAGTGAACTGCATTTCCTTGTTTTTTCACACGCTTTTCGAAGTTCCTGGTCGTGGTATTTATAAACAAAACAGTGGGTTCCCGATGGGGACCAACATTCAACAACCTCATCCTTCGTTATTATGCAAGTACAAATCCTCTGTTGCAGGGCCTGCACTGCTTATGGGCGGTCCAATTGACGACTTAGTGGTTATTCACTCTGAGGCCCATACTGCACACTTGGTGTCCAGTCTGCGCGCCATCTATCCTGCACAGCTGCCATTTGAAGTCTGAGGAGTGGGTGTTGATGGTGCGTTTGAACTTCTCGATGTGTATGTGATTTCATTTTCAGCCCAGCTCCGTTTCTATACCAACTTGAAAAAGACACATATGGGTTGTTCTATCCCGTGGTGTTCAAATAACTCACGTTCTCACAAACTGGGTTGGGTATGTGCAAAGAGGACGAGGCATTTATGCACGAATTCACTCCGTGAATATTTTCAGGCTGTATCTTAGCACCTCCGTTTATCACTAGTGAGACTGAATTACCCCAAGTCTGTGTGGTGTGCACTACCCTTCACTTGGGGGGCCCGGGACACATATTTAAAACGCAAACCAGTGAAGCGGGGCGTCATAGGAGTACACGCATTTTGCATGCCCTAGGATGCATCTTTTCCCATTTCCATGTCACGGCTGATTACGAGGGTGCAGCGCACTGTCCACGATATTATTCTTAGCGTTTGACTGCATGTAACATTCAAGCCACGGCGCAATCTCTGTGTTTTTGGCACATGCAGGCAATGCAAACGTTGTGTTCATTTTGTGGGCAACCTGAGATGGGTGGGGGGGGGGGGGGGTTCTCCCCGGGACCGACCGCTAAAGCTCTGTTGGACATGCGTTATGCAGATGTGTGACATACTGTTTTATGGAGACTATTTTTGTGGTCAGCACATGTCTGTGTCTGCACTAGAGGTTTAAGATCGCTCTGGCTCTCACGTGCACATAGCAACACATAGCTTGCATAGCAACGCTTGTTTTGACCAGCAGTGTTCTTCTGTATGATTTTTGCCAATTTATTGTGGTGGGCAGCACATTGCTTCAAATCTGTGAATTTACTGCAATGTGTGGACCACATGCCACATGTGCCACCCATTGGGCACTTTTCAGCCGATGAGGGGTGCCGTTGCGCCCAAAATGCATCCTTATTGATTGGCGCTAAGTACGGTGATTCTTGCTACTGCGGAAAACATCATTGGAGGCTTGCTCTGCTTTGTGGTGGAATCCGAGGGCATGTGTACGTGGCTCGCCATAGGAAGAATTCATTTTGAAAAACAGGTTCCAGATCACCAAGATCATTTGGATCACCGACCTGCCCCAATGGGGGGCTGGAGAGGGGGGGGGGGGGCTGCCAACATATCATATCCAAGAAATGACCGCCAAATTGCATGGTTCAGTTTGAGATACAAATATTGGGTTAAAAAACCGGGGGGGGGGGGCAGGAAAGGGGGTTGCCATGAAGGCTGAGGAAGAGTGCCAGTGGGTACTTCTGGGTATACACACAGGTTTGAGTTTGCACGAACATATTGTTCACACCGCTTGTCCCACGGCATCGGGGAACAGTAGTTTTGGGAGGTGAGATTGGGGCCATTGTCCGTCTGCTCACAGGTGCTACTTCTGCCCCTTGGCTTCCCTCCCACGCTGGCTTGCCTCCCACGCCGGCATCGGCGATGCTTCAGATTCAGGCCTTCCCATGCCAGCGACGCCTTCCGGCGCCTTTGGCGCCCTCTTTGTGTGGGCGTTCTTCGTGGCCACGGACAAAAAACCTTCCAAAAGGCGTTTCAGGTGAGGGTCGGGCCCCGTCCACGGCCCGGCCCGACAGGACCCCCAGTGCCCAACTCCGTTGTCCTGAGTTCCCCACTCAAACCCTGCCCCAATATGTGACCAACTGCCCGCCTCAAATGTGCCACGGTTTGGGCCACACACTGTGGCCCATGCGGGACACAGTCTGACAACGTGGACCTATCGCATGCACCGTGGGGCACATGTCACTAAATCCCCTCCTTCCCAACAGTCTGGGCAGACGGTGATGGGGTTGTGATGGCGGGGGGGGGGGGGTCATTTGGTGGAGAAGACGGTCCTGAAAAAATTGCACTTGCCCGGTATGTGCCCCATTTCCGAGCCACGCTGGACCCGCGGTCCGTTGCACCTCCACAGAGGGGGGCCCTTCAAGTTGATGTGAATTGGAGTAGGGTCTCAGATTCCGGCCTGCCGAATTCAAAAAATCACATTCAAATTTGGGCAAATTCGGCAAATGAATTTGAATTCACAAATTCCCATTCCACTAGACCCCTCTGGGGAGGTCAACCGAATTCGGCGAAATCAGGGCGAATTTGAATCCCGAATTCTAAGTCAGGAATTCGGCCTGATTCCCTAAATTAGAGGGGTTGGGGAGGAGGGTGTTCTGGAAAACAGGCTCGAGAGGCCAAATCTTATTTTTTCCATTGGCGTTTATTCACAAATATTTTTCGGGGGGAAATTTGGGGTGAACAACATTTGCCTAAATTTCGTGTCAAATCACCTTTTTGAACAATTTCCGACGTCCTGCAATGATTTTGGTCCCAGCCTTTGGAGCCTATTGGAGGGGTGTCTTGGAAACAGGCTCAAAGGCCCCCCCCTCCCCGGAATTGCAATGGACCGCAGGCCCTTAATTCTGAGCATTTTGAGAACACACAAAGGGGGTGGATTGGAACCCTGTTCCCAATTCACAAAATCATGTGTGGATTGTGGCTACAGAACCCCTGCTGTATCGGGGCTATGCCCGGATAGGACGTGCATTGCGGTGACATATGCCTATTGAAAAAACTGCTCCTCCCCATCGGCGCAGGTTGCAGAGTCCAGAGGGGCGGGTAACGCCGAATTAAGGACAGCTAAGCGAAGTTGTGGGAGGAACCTTTGGTGGTCCGGATGCGGGGGGCTGAGACCTAATTTCGATGATAGTTCACAGAGAGAGAGATGACAAACTGAATAGCAAATTCAGCAAATGAGGAGGCATTGCACTGCTCAACCTGCCTAAGCGTATGTTAGAAGAGAGGAGGGAGAGAGGGGGAGGAGTCCGGAATCCAAAAGTTTGAGCACCAAAAATGGCCCAATGCAATTTTTCCTTCAGAAAATTTCTTTTTTGGCCCATCGCAAGATCTGGGTCCAGGGGAGGGGGATCCTCCCACGGTTGTCAGCCATTCTAATACATCCGAGCCCCACACTTCCTGCAGCTTCCGGCCGCAAGGCACATGCGCACAGACACACCCCGCGTCGGCAAGGAGGCTCCGCTGCTCCGCGGCGAATCGGCTGGAGGCATGAAAGATGGCCTCCTCGTCCACATGCTGGGCTTTGCGGCTCGACGTGACGGGGGACACACTCATCGGCGGTGTGCCGACGGTGGGATCCAGCAGATTGCCTTGACAGACGCGCGTCGATGGCTGGGCAGACTGCGAGGCCTTGGGGCTCTTGACATCGCCTGTTGACGTGGGGCCCGAGGGGCGGGGCTGGAGGCTGCGGATGACGTTGCCGTTGACCGTGGCGAAGGCAGAGGCTGAGTTTGCAGTGCGTTGCAGGCCTGTGATGCAGCGGCAGGGATGCCATGAGGGTGACGGCAGACTTACAAGCCTTGGCAGTACCTGAACTGATGCTCAGTTGCCTTTGTAAAATTTGGCACCCAAGTATCCGCTGGAAAACTGGGAACAATACAAGGTATCCGGCAAACCGGGTACATCCGAGGCTTGAGCTTAGGCTGATCACCCAAAGTGCTGGGATTGCTTAGATGCGGAGGGTATGCTTCCCAGAGACCCGTTGGACAATTTGCTGCGATGCAGAGCTGTCCTAAAGTGTCTCAACCCCTGTGGGTGCACTGGTGATGAAACGCAGTGTGCTTGCAGCTGTAAAAAGGTGCGAGGACATGTTCCAGTGGATGTCGAACTGCAGAAGATATGCACCTTGGAATGGCTCCAAATTCCAGACCAACCAAACTCCAGACCGGCGTGCGTTCGGACACCCGGGGCTGTCTTTAAAGGGGAAACGAAGGCCACACTCCAGTACAGGGGGGGGGGGGGTTTGCACTGGGAATTTTTTGCACGAGAAAATTTCGCACCAGGTTTATTTCACGGAGTGACCTGAGAATTGAGCGGGAAATGTAGCACGCTTGCTGGATTGCACTGTCAACTTCTAGCGGGTTCCAGGATTGTTCTGCAAATGTCTAGGAGGTTCCAAGATTGCATTGTTTACTTCAAGGAGGTTCCTGCATGACCTTGACCTCAATGGCAGGCCCCAAACACACCTTCCTTTTGGTTGTTGTGCACTGACAGACATGTAGACACCCAACATCTCTCTCAGTTTTGGGAAAATGTTTTATACCCTCAGTGTGTACATAGTCCTTGAGCAACTCTGTAGCACCGACAGCCAGTACTTAGATGGCTCAAACTGCAAGGTATAAAACACCCAAACTCGCTCAATGCGTGGTCCCGCCCCGGGGGGGGCGACCCCTCGGTTCTGGACGCCAACTACCCCCCCAACTAACTGTTGGCCAGAGGCCCCTTGGGGGTGGGGGGGGGGGGAGGCATTGGAGGGGGGGTTCAGGGAGGGGCGATGGGGGGGGGGGGGTTCAAGGAGGGGCTTGGGGGGGGCGGGGTGCTCCGGGAGGATCGGTTGGGGGGGGGGGGGTCCAGGTGCGGCGATTTGGGGTGTTGGGGGGGGGAGGGGGGGCACAGGCTCCCCTTACCTTCCCTTGCCCTCCCTCTAACCATACCAGAAAGGTCGCGTAATCCAGCGGTCATGCACATGACGCCTGAACTAGAGGTGCTCGGTTCGATTCCCGGTGGGGGCGGAACGCAGTGTCCTAGGCGCTAGGGTGTCTGTGACCCCGCGAGCCGGAAGGGATGCTGCGAGGGGCAGGTAGGGATCACCGATACGCTGGAGTTCGGAGCGCGCCCGAGCACTTTACCTTTACCTTTACCCTCTAACCATACCATCACCATAAACCTAACCCTAACCTTTGCAGCCAACTGGTTTGGCCATGCGAGCCATGTTGACTGGGCCGAACAAATCCCCCGAATTTCATTCATGGCTGCTTTTGCCACATCATTGCTCTCCATTTGCACCCCAACACTCACTCTAACCCTCGCCTAGGGTGAGAGCTAGGGCTAGGGTTAGGGCTAGGGTGAGGGGTAGGGTTAGGGTTAGGTGTAGGGTTAGGAGTAGGCTGAGGGTTGGGGGTGGGCGTTAGAGTCAAGGTTGGGTTTAAGGATATTGTTGGGGTGCAGAGTGGACAAAATTTTCCTTAGGGCAGCTTTGGTGTTCATGGAGCATTGGGCGCCTTTGGCGCCCATGGACGCCTGAGGGCGACACCTTTGGCAACTAACTGTTGGCCGGAGGCCCCTAGGGCGGGGGGGGGGGGGGTAGTTGGCGTCCTAGGACCCGCGGAGTTGCCCCCCGGGGGGTCCCGCAGACAAATCTGAAAAATGCCGTTTTCACTAGCCTTGATGCAAGGTGTTCACAAAGGTGGGCCAAGAAACATGTTTTTCACCGTTTTACAGATTTTTTTCTTGCTGACCGGCCTGCATCAAAAAGCAGCAAAAGAATATTGTTTTCGGGGGGAAATTGATGACAAGATTCGGAGATGTACAAAATTGGCTTTTCTCAACAGTCCCAAGTTTCCCTTGCGTGGATGCTACACATAAGAAAAGGTCTCCTGGTGTGATACCTTCCCTTGTTTTGAAAAAAGGTATGAAAAAATGCTTTCACGGGCACGTCCCATGCGCGAGGCCCCGCGCATCAAATGCATGACAACTTCCCTTTTGCATAGCCCGAAGAAATCATTTATGAACAGTACATCGTTGATAAGGAATCCTCGTGCGAAGGGCCTCGCACATACTGTAGCCAAAATAACTAAAGTTCCTTTTTCTTCCCACCTCAAGATTCCCTCCCTACCCGTAACTTGCAGAACGCATATGAGTTGAGGCTGCCAAAAAGTCTACTTCCTTCCGCACAGAGCAATATTCATAATGTCTTGTGGAAACCTTTTAGGAAGGCATAGGAGTGTTCATGCGCGGGGCCTCGCGCGTTGAAAAGCCCAAAAAAGGTATTCCTTTGTGTGTTTGTGAGAAACATGGTTCAAAAAAGCTGATCCTGAGGTGGAACTTGACATGGTTGCCGCCAGGCTTCAGCAAGTAGGCCCGCATTGGCACCAAGTGGGAGCTTGGAGGGTGGGCTGCTTTTTTTCTGGCCTTTTGTTGGGTGTTGTCTCTGCCAACTCTTCCACCAGATCATCATGCATGTCCATGTCCCAATCTGCAACCTGTTTGCCTGTCGTTTTTGCAGGGCTTTGCATTCTGGTTGCGGAAAATAAGCTTATGAAAGGTGAAATGCACCCCCAAAAAAGGTGATAAAATCCGCGCACAAGCCATTTCTTCCGATGCCTTCTGCCTGTTTTTGTGAAATGTGTCGAAATGGCTGGGTGGTGCCTATAATTCTTCATCCAAGCCATCTTGATCACCTGCAAAACCCTGTTTTGATCAGAGATGACAGAATAAAGTGGCTGGACTTTGGTGCAACACCAGACCCTGAGAACCTGCAGCCCCATCCTGGCTTTGTGTGGGTGAAATCAGGGTACAGCAAGACCATTGTGTGGTGCAAGATCCGGTTGACCCAACAGCGCAACATTGACCTCACAACCGACGGCCTGTGGGCCATGCCTTTCAACACAGGTGGGAGCCAGTCAAGGCGTGCAGGCTGGAGGATCGGGAAAAATTGGAGAAATATGTTCCAATTCACAAGCAGGGGGATGTGTGCCCCAATGGGGTCCCTGCCCTTGTGGAAGGGGGCAACAATGAGGAGAATTCGGATTCACACTAATCAGTGGTCCCTCAAGCATTGCCCTATCTTGTGTATCATCCACTTTGCAGCTCCCTTTGCTAAAAAATGTGATCATCTACCCCCCCCCCCCCCAACCTGACCCGTACATTTCTAAAACGGCCTTTTCTCACAAATTTCAAAAAGTATATACAAAATCCCCCCCAATGGGACGAAATTTTGGCGCATGGGACTAAAAGTTCACAAGACCCGGGAAAAGTGCCAAAACCCACTATGTTGGCGCACAACGAGAGTCCCGGAGAGATATCGATACCATGCTTCAGCAAACAAAATATCAACCTCCGCCGGAGATGTGCACACAGGGTCACGTTCACATATTGGTCCCTAAAATTTAGGTGTGACCTGTTGGGGCGACATAAAAACAGGTACAACAAGTGCCCTTATACACGTAAAGGTTGTTGGTTACCTTGTTGTGATGTTGCCTGCTAATGCGACTTGGCACATAATCGATGACCTTCACAATGGGTCTTCGGCTGATTGGCCGCCTTCTTCACGTCAATACCCCGTTTCAGGATCTCGTCACACAAGCGTTCAAATGGTTTGTGTGTTTGCATCATGTTGTTTGCGTGATCGTGCATGATAAGGGGGCTAATGTACTAAGCCACAATAGGACTCACCTCGGGATGACATAAATTTGTTGTACCCCTCCACAGCAATTGGAACAGGATTAGGGACAGATAATCCGGTGATCACAGCTGCACCTCCCCCCCCCCCCTGGGTGTGAGCAACATGTAGATTGCCTAAAATCACGAGAAACATATGATGGCGAGGAGGATCCAAAGGAGACATCCAGAGACAGTGTGGCACACGGATGATGAGACAAGGCACTAGCAGTGGACAGGGCAACTTGACAATTGCTCCGGGGGTGGGGGGGGATGGAGGACCAGTGAAGGAGGGGGGAGGTGGGGTTGGAGAAATGGGCTTTTGTGCCGGGCCTTTACAAAATGGTATTCCAAATGGGCTGCAAAGCGGCCTGGATGGACCATTTTTCGAAAACATTTTCTCCCCATTATCTTCAAATGTTCAGCGCATTCATAATCCCAATCGACAGCCCTCCCCAACATACACATCCTGGAACCTCCCCTTATGAGTTGAGGATTTGCGTGGGGTAGAGTCAGCTGTGCTAGTCATACTACAAGCGTCCAGCGGTTGGCTCAGTTGCCCGGCGCCAGAGCCACGCTCCGAGCCACGGCGGTCTATTTTAAGGCTGATGATGGCCATTTAGCCACCGGTGTCCACTGAAGGGAAAGATTTTGGGCTCACTGCCCGCCGGTTGTGGGCCCATCGACGGCGAGTGGACAGGCCGCCCGTTTTCCACACCGAATAAAAGGGCTCGATCCCCTGACAAACCACCTGATCTGGCGGGGCTGATACTCTAGTGTGTCCCCCGAAGATGACCCCCGCCCCATACTTTGAGGAACAAGCTCACCCTTGCCAAAGGAGGGGGGTGCTCGCAAGTGTTCAATCCCGCTGCTCTCCCACAAACTCCACTTCTGCTTGTGGAAGAATGTGTCTACGGCCTGCAGTGACTAGAAAACAAGAAGAGTGCATCCATAAATCCCTGCAAATACTATGTGCACTGCGCCCTTGTTTCCCTCTGTGTCTTAGCTCCCGATGGTCGTGGGGCTGAAACCCCCCGATTCAGCGATGGACGCGGAGCGGGCGGATGCCACCCATGTGCGACATTTTGTCCTGTTGGTGCCTCCGGGGCCACGAACAGTCCCGCGTTGCCCCTGCCACAATGTACACCAGCCTTGGGTACACGTTGCTGTCGTTTTGGTTGTCCTTGCCGTAGCCTTCCCCATCCGTCCCCTCCAGTTCTGACGGATTGTGCCACTCAGCCACCCTCGAACAGCATGGCAGACACTTGTCACGCAAGGGTTAGTGGAGAGGCTGGGGCTGGAGGAAGCCATCCTTTGAGCGCTTTGTTGTGCCAAAAGTGGGATTCGTCATTGCGGCCATCTCCCCTTGGGGCCACATTGGAGATGGCTGCAGGGTGATCGCGTTCTTGGAAGAAGCAACGACCCTCAACACCCCCCAACACCCCTCAACAACCGGCACTCAGCAGCCGTGTCACGCTCGTTCGCTAAAAAAAACTCTACTTCGCCACCCCTCATGTTTCCTTCATGCGGGTTGCCACCCCCACACCACCCTGGCCTTTAGTGACACCGACACATGGCTGCGCGGGCAGAGAGGGTGGGCACCTGCGTCGGCAGGGGTTGTCATGTATTGGACAGGCTGCATGGAACTTGGTGCCGGCATGGGGGACATTGCTTCGACACCAGGAGTCGCGAAACCTTGAGCAGGGCTTGCCTGTGCTGGGCCACCCTGGGGGATGGAAAGTGGACCACAGGCACTGCAGCCTCACCATCAATCCCATCAAAGCAAGTGGCTGCCAGCAGTCAAGACATGCACCCCCCCCCCCGCCGCCGGAAAGTGTTAGAAGTGGGGGGGGAGGGGGGTCTGGGACCCAAAAGTTTGTGTACCAAAATGGGTGGACCAGATTTTCCCGATTGTAAAGTTCGTTTTTTCCCACGATGGTCACTTTGGTCTAGAGGGGGGGGGGTGCTATGGGGGGAGGGGGTTAACCCCCCTCCTCCTATGGTGCATGGAATAGTTCCTTGGCAGCCCCCCCCGCCGCCCGGGCCGCTTTCTGCACCGTCACCCTGGAACTGTGGGCCCACAAACACACCCACAAAATTGCTCACATGGTGGCATGGTCTGATGAATGGAGGATGCCACCGCTGCAATTGTACACTGACCGCCAGCGGGGCTAGTGTTGCGCGGTTGTGTCTGCAGCCGAACCCCTTCCCACTCTGGCACATGAACACATGTCTCCAGCACCAAAGAAGGATTTCTCACATGTGGTGACAATGATGTCGCAAGGGACACACGCGCACACAAAGACCCACTCCCACACCCAGACCCAGTCCCACACCCAGACCCAGTCCCAGACACCGACACAGAAGATGTGCATCAAACTCAACGAAAATTCTCGTGTGCTTCTCTGCAGTTCACCCGGTTCCCCAGACCCACGCCAATGGCCAAATAGGGTAAGCAACGCCCAAAACGGGTGTACAACCTGCTTTGCACCCGTTTTCTGATTTTTTCTGATCATCAGTTTTGAAATTTTGGTGGGTTGGTTGGTTGGTGCCAAGCACAGAGGTCAGTAACAAGGAACGTTGGAGAGCACACAAATACATTAAACATGGTCAGGGTGCGCAGAGTCATCATGACGGTAGTGTCCTATTTTGGAAACAGATACCTGGTTTTGGGCAGGCCCGATCCGAGGGCTCCAGGGAAGCGGAGCTCAGGACTGGATCATCCAGGGCAGCCATGAAGAAGCCAACGCGGAGACAAAGGAGACCAACGCGGCCCTGAGCCGTGGATTGGAGCATCCAGGGCACACGGGGAGAAGTGACCCGGGATGGGATCATCAAGGGAAGCAGAGCCCAGGACTGGATCATCCAGGGCAGCCATGAAGAAGCAACGGCGGTGAAGAAAGAGACCAACACCGCCCTGAGCCGTGGATTGGAGCATCCAGGGCACACGGGCAGAAGCGACCCGGGATTGGATCATCCAGAGAAGCAAAGCCCAGGACTGGATCATCCAAGGCAGCCATGAAGAAGCAAAGGCGGTGAAGAAGGAGACCAACGCCGCCTTGAGCCCTAGATTGGAGCATCATGGGCACACGGGGAGAAGGGACCCGCGATTGGATCATCAAGGGAAGCAAAGCCCAAGACTGGATCATCCAAGGCAGTCATGAAGAAGCAAAGGCGGTGAAGAAGGAGACCAATGCCGCCCTGGGCCCTGGATTGGAGCATCCAGGGCACACGGGGAGAAGTGACCCAGGATAGGATCATCCAGGGCAGCAGGGCCTAGGACTTGAACATCGAGGTCAGCCATGGAGCAGCAAAGGTTGTGGGAAGGAGACAACACCGCCGTGAGCCCTGGATTGGAGCATCCAGGGCACAAGGGCAGAAGTGACCCAAGATTGGATCATCCAGGGAAGCGGAGCCCAGCCAGTAACATCCAAGGCTGCCATGGAAAAGCCAACGAGGAGACAAAGGAGACCAACACCGCCCTGAGCCGTGCGTGGATTGGAGCATCCAGGGCACACGGGCAGAAGCAACCCAGGATTCGATCATCCACGGAAGCAGAGCCCAGGACTGGATCATCTAGGGCTGCCATGAAGAAGCAAAGGCGGTGAAGAAGGAGACCAATGCCCCCCTGGGCCCTAGATTGGAGCATCCAGGGCACACGGGCAGAAGTGACCCATGATTGGATCATCCACGGAAGCAGAGCCCAGGACTGGATCATCCAGGGCAGCCATGAAGAAGCAAAGGCGGTGAAGAAGGAGACCAACGCGGCCCTGAGCCCTGGATTGGAGCATCCAAGGCACACGGGCAGAAGCGACCCGGGATTGGATCATCCAGAGAAGCAGAGCCCAGGACTGGATCATCTAGGGCTGCCATGAAGAAGCAAAGGCGGTGAAGAAGGAGACCAATGCCCCCCTGAGCCCTAGATTGGAGCATCCAGGGCACACGGGCAGAAGTGACCCATGATTGGATCATCCACGGAAGCAGAGCCCAGGACTGGATCATCCAGGGCAGCCATGAAGAAGCAAAGGCGGTGAAGAAGGAGACCAACGCGGCCCTGAGCCCTGGATTGGAGCATCCAAGGCACACGGGCAGAAGCGACCCGGGATTGGATCATCCAGGGAAGCAGGGCCCAGGACTGGATCATCCAAGGCAGCCATGAAGAAGCAAAGGCGGTGAGGAAGGAGACCAACACCGCCCTGAGCCGTGGATTGGAGCATCCAGGGCACACGGGCAAAAGCGACCCATGATTGGATCATCTAGGGACGCAGGGCCCAGGACTGGATCATCCAGGGCAGCTATGGAGAAGCAAAGGCGGTGAAGAAGGAGAACAATGCCGCCCTGAGCCGTGGATTGGAGCATCCAGGGCACAGTGGCAGAAGCGACGCATGATTGGATGATCTAGGGAAGCAGAGCGCAGGACTGGATCATCCAAGGCAGCTATGGAGAAGCAAGGGCGGTGAAGAAGGAGACCAATGCCGCCCTGAGCCCTGGATTGGAGCATCCAGGGCACACGGGCAGAAGTGACCAAGGATAGGATCATCCAGGGAAGCAAAGCCCAGGACTGGATGATCCAAGGCAGCCATGAAGAAGCAAAGGCGGTGAAGAACGAGACCAACGCCGCCCTGAGCCCTGGATTGGAGCATCCAGGTCACACGGGGAGAAGTCACCCCAGACGGGATCATCCAGCGAAGCAGGGCCCAGGTTTGGAGCATCTAGGGCTGCCATGGAGAAGTAAAGGCTCTGAGGAAGGAGACCAATGCCGCCCTGAGCCGTGGAATGGAGCATCCAGGGCGCACGGGGAGTAGTGACCCACAAATGGATCATCTAGGGGTGCAGGGCATAGGACTGGATCATCGAGGGCTGCCATGGAGCACACCGAGTTGCAAGTCGGTGGGCAAAAACCACTCAAAACCTCGTGTTCTTGAGGCCTAAAAATGGGGGGGGTGAATGTTACACCCCGCCGCCCCCCTCCCTCACCAATGTAGCCGTAGATGGGAGCTTGGGCCTGCCGGGGAATTTCCGGCCCCAAAATGGGAACCCCCTATTTCGAAGGCATCGATCATTTTCAGGCCAAAAGCCCAACTTCCCCCTTCGAAAAAAGAAACTCGCAAATCTGATCGGCACCAATGTACCCCAAAATGGCCACCGCTCCACCGCACGGCCGAAGCGGGAGGGAAACCGCTAACCCTAACCCCTAACTTGCCGAAAGGGCCACATATGTGTTGTGCCCTCCGAAGCAGGACTGTCACTCACTACCGTCATTCACGGGGGGGGGGGGGTTCTTCAGGGCTACGCAGATCGCGGCCCGGGTGGTTTGTCACGACCAGGTTGACTTCACAATATCACCTGTGATGATTGATGCCAAGTGTTGCCATGTGTACACGCCCAAAGACCCACACACCCTTGCAAGCATGCATGGCTGCAAGATCTGATAACAGAGGCGCAACATAAAGAAAACTAATGCTTGGTACCCTTGCCGTTGTTCCCAATACAGGGAACACGGTTTGGAGCCCCTGGAGTGTTACCTTGCCCCCCTTGAAATCTCCCACCCAAAATTGTGACGGTTCCCCCCCCCAGGGGGGGGGGGGGGTCACCAAGTGACGGTTTGGTAGCACTTAAACTGCAGCAGTTCCAGTATAACCTAAAGCAAAATTTCTTCGGCGCCTTCAGCGCCTAGTATTTCCGTATTTCGTATGCTTTTTGGGCCAACTGACGGTTCCCCCCAGGAGGCGGGGTGGAGGTTGCAAGGGGGGGAGGGGGATATTTCAAGGGGGGGCAAGGTACCATTTTGCCTCATTTTTGACACATCTCAGCACTATTTCAAGTGTACGGTTGCTTCGGTTCCGACCTGCTTTTCTTGCTAATTCATGTGTGTACGCACGCTGCGGCGTCGAGTGCGTGGCTATTGAGTTGACAGTCCAAGCAAAATTACCCAAGGCAAACATTACCCCAAAAAATATTACTCAAAAAAATTTCCATAAAATGAAGGTTGTTCTGTTAATTGGTCCTTTGTTTCATTGCAGGCCCCTATTTGTTGCATCTATTGCTCGTGTGGTTAGCCGCACTTTGACTGCACAAAAGTGTCTCTCATGCGCTGAATATGTTTGTGATGGTTGTTGGTTGGATCACTCCACAGCCATTTGTCCAGCCCTATAACTAAAGCATCAATTGGGCAATCGAAATGTGTTTATCCCTTTGCGTTGTGTTGCATTGTGGCAGGGAAGGGTGGCGTCCCTTTTGCTACGGTACCAAAAAATACCAAAAATAAATTAACAAAGAATTGGGGTTTGTTGGCTAATTGTGGCCTTTGGTAATTTTTGCTTTCCGTGTATACCCCATCTCTCCCATTTGCATGCATTTTGAGTGTTGGACAGGCTTGTTGCCATGCACACACACGCACCTTCCACCACGAACATGTCACCGCCCACCAGATACCCCGAAAAAATGGGGTAACGGAACATTTCTCCCAAGCGTTCCCACAAAACTACTCGCCATGCCCATCCATCGGCGATTTCTGCCCCGGCAACTGCTGTCGGCGGTACGTTTGACAAGTGATGCCAAGTGCCTGCCCAGCGGTTGGGTCAATAATACCCTGCGGCGACCCTGCTGCCCTCAACCACGCCCGGGCGTACCTGTTGGGTCCTGTGCATCTCCTGCCACTGCTTGAACTTCAAAAACTCTTGATAATCTTGGTAGTCTTTGTCCATCAGCAGATTTGCCTTTGGTGATGTAGGATCGGTAGACATTGGGGCCATCCACAGGCCGTGTGCGAGAGTGCATCAGCGGCAACTGCAACTCAAGCACCACAACGCCACTTTCGTGTCACCTCCAATTATCGCAGAACACTTCGTTGTGCAAAACCCCAAATCACTTTTAAATCCCCAAATTTGAGGGCGACGACCCTCAAAATGGAAGGCAATTCTCCTTATCGCTGTGATTCCTTCCCAAATACATTTTTAAGAAAGTGTTGCACCGCAACAAGTACCCCATATGCCCCAGACCAGGAATTACGTTGTCGACTGTCTCGTCTCCACGCGTTTCCAATCATTCACAGGTGAATCACTGTGACCTAATGCCGATATCCGCCCCCTTCCCCCTTGGCATCATGGTGAACCAGGGTCTGAATGGGACAGTAGAAGGTGGTGATGGTGGTGAGGGGTGCCGCAAAAGTTGAACGAGTGCCCCGGTTGGTACTTCCGGGTGTACGTACGTGTTCGCCTTTTGAGGGGGGAATCTCCCACGCGCGGAGAGGTGGGTTGGTCGTCCACCCGTTGCGTGGGGGGTGGAGAGGGTGCGTTAAAAAAAAAAAGCGAGAAGTGGGGAGCCCGCTTGGGTAACCCCGACAGCCGGAGAACATTGGGACGGCTGTCCCTCTGCTCACAACTGTGCGTGTGCGTGAGGGGGGTAGCCTTTTCTCTGTTGCAGCTTTCGTTTACGATCACCTTGCAACCCCAGAGTCCAACCGTTGCCCAGATCCATGGAGAACAGGAACAGCCGGACCTGAAAAATTATGCCAACAGAACTCCACATCCCCCCAAATCCCTTGCCGCATCGGGCCACACCACTGGGCCCTGCGGGCCTCGCGGGCCTCACGGGGGCTCCAAAGGTCCAGAGTATACACGACAAAGCACCAGCAACCGTTTGCCCAAGCTGAGGCGGACCTGCACGTTCGTGCTCTGCGGCGCCGGTTCTGCACCGCTCGGCAGCTGGTTCGTGTAGAGCTTCTTCATGTAGTCGACGCGCTGACGGCGATCGTTCTGGAATACGAACAACGGGGCACGTGGAGACTGCAAAGCGTCGGGTCAGGCACTTGCTGAGCAGCCTTAACGGAGGGGCATACTTTGGTGCGACCAGCAGCACCAGCAGCAACCGCCATAGCCATGACCATGGCCAGAGCCACGGCAGCAGAGGCGGTGGCAGCAACAGCAACAAGGACACTACCGCAGCAGCAAGAGCAACAGCAACGGGATCTGCCAGCACAAGGGCTGTCAAGTGTACCAAAATTTTCTGCCAACAGCCTGGCTCCGCCCCCCCCCCAAAACACACACAGATACTGCCCCCCCTCCCCCCCCCGTGTGAAAGCAACACTAAAGTTCCAAAATTCGACGGAAAGAAAACCTAGTGTTGCTCTGACAGAGGCGTTGTTTGTGCGCGCCCTGAGAAGACACACGCAATGACCATTGCATCATGAATGTAGTTGTTGTCCTGTGATTCCCCAATCTCCAACTCCAAAGGACAAGAAGCAGTGAAAGTGGATAGCAGGACAGCAACCAATATCCCTAACATACCATCCCCAGCCCCAAACCACAAGAAAAAACTTGGTCACCAGAAAAAGGAACCGCCAAGTTCCACGATTCCAAAATTTGCGGAAACAGGTCAGCCTATTTAGGTCCTGCACGCTGTGCGTACAGGGGTCAGCGCAGAAGCCGGACATGGCAGAGCCACCGTGCCGCCCACCAAGCCTCACCCTTAGTGGAGACGGCGCGAGAGAAGGACCCGCGCCAAGGGCTCAGGTGTCTTCACTGTGGGCCCTCCCGTGCCCCTTACCCGGGGTCTCCAGTCCTCTCGGGGGCGCCGACGCTCTCCCCTGCCTCATCCCTTGGCAACGTCATGGTAGCCGGCCTGGTGAAGCCCAGAGCGAAGAGGCCGTGTGCTGCTGCTGGGCGGTGACGTCCTTGGGCTAGCGCCCTGCTTGCCATGTTGGCCCCTGCGACCCCGCGACCCCGCTTGGGCTTGCTGGGGGTGGAGAGCCCTGGCGACCC
Organism: Eutreptiella sp. 'Long Island Sound 2002'; assembly: GCA_964036045.1. NCBI lineage: Eukaryota > Euglenozoa > Euglenophyceae > Eutreptiales > Eutreptiaceae > Eutreptiella > Eutreptiella sp. 'Long Island Sound 2002'. The sequence continues at coordinate 19,716,594 of OZ038398.1, read as the reverse complement.
GGCTTGCACCGGTCGCTTGCCCGTGGCCGTGGTCCAAAATTTGCAGAAACAACACCCACTGTCTCGCAGGGGGGGGGGGGGGGCTTACCCAAGTGTACGGACGCTCTTTGCCGGCAGGCAGGCACGTCCCCCCGCGGGCACACACAGCCCATTTTTGCGAACTGCCAGTGTTCTTTCTGCCAAGAGCTGCAACTTTGAGGCGGGTGTTTTCCCAGGCCAAGCGTCAGTCTGGGGGCAGGCACACCGCCGTAGCGTTTGGGTTGACTGACGCAGGATTCAGCGGGGCCTTTGTGCCGCTCTTGAGCCTCGTCCGGTGCTTCTTCTGGGGCTCCAACTTGCTGCGCAGGTCATTGGGCAACGACGCCAAAGACGACCTGGACCTGAAGTGAGGGCAGAGCGGGGGATGTATTGGACGGGGCGGCTGCCAGAGCTGAGGGCCAGAAACGGTTGAGGGCGGTAGTTTCACTCGATGAACAACGACACGTCTGACCGTCAACACAAGCAAACGTCGGTTCAGCATCAAGTGTCCGCATTCCGGGATCATCTGAGACACGACGGACTGTTCGGGCATGGGCCCCCGCACATCTGCGGGCCATCTGCAGGCAAGCCCCCCTCCCCGTTTGCGCAGGCACCGCTGAAGTTTGGAGAAACCACCGGCCGACGGCAATCCCATCAATCGGCACTGCCGGGCAACCTGTAACCGCGTACGCCGGTCTGTTGTACGCTGTCCAGGATGTGGCTTGATCCTTGGCACCTCCAGCAAATGTGGCATTCATCGTTGTTGGACAGCATCCGGCGCAAGTAGACTTGCGTCCGGCACAGCAAAAGGATTGTGACCGTGTGCCGCTGAGTATTACTGAACCGGTGAAAATTCAGAACTCCGTAGGAATCCGCTGTGGCAACCGCAAGGGTCAGCATGAACCGCCTCCTTCTGATCATGTCTCAGATAATGGACGCCATGATTCCCAGCATTCCCGTCTGTTGTGCGCCGTGCGCCTGTTTCGGAAGGCGGAAGGCGTGCTCCCAAACGACATTCCGCTTGAGACCGCACGGCATTTCCATTTGTTTGGAGGTGCTGTTCAGCAAATACCGCTGCGCTGGCCCAAATGCCCAATGGCCCGTGGGTCGCAGGGAACACCGGCTTTGCGCCCCAGCGAGCCCCCGGTTCCACCAGAGCCCCACCGCACCGCTCCCCCCCCCCCCCCGCTACGTGACATTTCGTCGGGTTGCCGTTTCTGTACGGGGCCCTGGACAATCACCCGTTCTTCCCTTCGCATGTTGCGTCGGGTCAGTGCATTCTGGGCGCCGCTGCGGCCGGTGTGTTGTGGTGTCGTTTCCGCATTAGCGGGGCCCAGTAGTTGGCACTGGGGGTTGTGCTGGTTGCTGCGGAGGTCGTTTTACGGTTTTTGCTGCCCACTGCCCTCGTTCACCACATGCCTCGCCGCGTTTCCGTGTGCGTGAGCCCCCCCCAAAATGCACCAACCTACACCGTTCCCCACAGCCGCCCTCGCCTGCCCCCCCCTGCCACCTCTTTTACAATGTTTGAAAGCCCCCTTCAGCGTCCCTCACCCTCAAGCACAATCCCGCTCGCAGCCTACCCAGACCCAGGCCCACGCTTGAAAGGGGGGAAGGCCACAGGGTAGCGCGGCGACCGCCTGCAAAACCGGTTGACGAAGGTTGGGAAGGCGATTCGGGTGCAAGAGCCTGCTGTTGGAAGGATGCAGTCGGGAACAGACACCGGCACCGGGGAGAGGGGGGGGGGGGGGGGCGGGCGGAGGAGGGGAATGGCCGCTTGGAGGAGGGAGCGGGGTAAATGGCTGGAAGAGCACCTCAGATCCTCCACGGTGAGGGTGAGGGTTCAGGTTCAAGATAGGGGTAGGCCTAGGGCTCTAATAACCCGAGCCCTCACCCCAAACCGGGAACACCCTTCTCGGATTAGCGTCAGTGGCAGGCGTATCGAAGCAAAGCGGAACACAGAGAACAAACATGTCCTGTCATGCAAAACAACACACAGCAGAATTTGCCCTGGGTCGGAATCAAAGGTGGTGCTTCCACTGCTAGACCTACCCACAGACCAACTCAGCTACTTCGAATCTGGAAGATAAAGTGTTGGAACGTGACACATAGTTATTATCCGTGATTTTCCGCCACAATTCGGCGCCTAGTGTTTCCTATGCTTTTGGGCCAACTGACGGTGCCCCCCCAAGGGGGGGCGGGGGGGGACAAGCGTCGTTTACTGTCCATAACGCATGGGGGGGGGGGGGATTTCAAGTGTGGGGGGGGGGGATTAGGGGGGGCGATACTGAAAGGTACTTGCTGTATGCATGGAACAAAATTGTCGGCGCCGTTGGCATCAGTGCTTCATGTTTCAAATCCTTTGGGGTGGGGGGGCGGGGCTGAGGGGTGGTCGAACACGAGGACCGGGCCCTGCCGCCCCGCCCCCCCATCCCCGCCCCCAAGCCATGTGACACACGACCCCGTCTGCAACGCGTCACACCGGTGGTCGAATACATCGTCCAATGGCAAATGCCCCGGCAAATCCCCCAGTCCGTAGGCGGGCGGCGCCGAGGCCGAGGAGTACATTGTCGGCGTGGACATCATCGACGAGCGGCTGCTGTGGGACCGCAGGCTCTCGGTCTCTGCGCGGTCATGGCGGTCCTTGGCCTTGCGGTACTCATCCAGACCCCTGGGGCACAGACGTGAACGAGGGGACGCCCCGGAAGCCCCGCTCTTTGGGGGACCCTAAAAAATTCGCCATGCCCTCAGGACCTGAGAGATCACCTGGCAACCCCTTCATCCCCCCTGCCAAAGTAACCCCCCCCCTCCCCCAGTCCACGGCGTCCTCCCCCCGGGGGCGTACACAACCCCCGGACACTATGTGATACGCGGGGTCAAGACGCAGGGTCACACCGCACTGGGTGCTAGCGCAGGTGCCGGCAGCTGTGAACGAAACGTCTGGCAAGTGTCGGCAGGTATCAGGCAGTCGCGCGCGCACACACACACGTTGGTGACCGCAAGAACAAGAAGAAAAGCACAAGAATAGCGCTCTCCCGACTTTGAAACAGTGTTGTGTAGCAACGCGTCACTGTCTTGGATTTTTCAGTCCTTGGGCGCCACCTTTTTGAATTTGTTGATCAACAAAAGTCTCAATGGCAAAGAGGTCGTCATCTCGTGGTGCAAAAAAAAATGAACCACGACTTTTAGTTTTCAGCTACAGGGTACCATGGTTATATGCTTATTGGAGAAAACTCCTCAGGAGCTGCAGGGCAGTCCTCGACGTCGTTCGTTCTGCCAGAGCACACACACACACACACACACACACACACACACACACACACACACAGACGTACACACAAACACACAAACACTTACTTGTGCACGCGCGCGCGCGCACACACGAACAGACAGACAGACGTGCACGCGGCCATGCACAGGAATAGCTTCCGCTGAAATTTGGAGACATGATTGAAAGCGTCCGCGACAAAATCCAGCCCCTGAAATGCGGTGACACGGGATGGGAACACAGTCGCCCCCTGTTGGCCCCCGGTGCGAGACAAACCTGGCAATGTGGTACTCCGTCCAGGGGGTAATCTTGGGCCCCCCGCCCACAAGAGCCCCGGCCCCAACTGGGGCCCTGACGCCCGGCTTCACGACGGGTTTGGAGGCCTGGACTCGGGGCGTGGGGGCACTGTTGGTGCTTCTGGCACCGGTGCTGCCCTGTCTGGAGCTGGTGGCAGACCGTGACGACCGGGTGCTGTGGTTGCCGCTGGCGGGACGCCCGGCAGAGGACCACATGTATGCCATGGATGCGGCACCGGGACTGCGACCTGGAAAGTGGCGAGGTCGCATGGGGAGCCAGCACGTGCGTAGGTGGAGGGTGGCAACAGGGGCAACCTTCCCCAGTCGAATGCACCCCTGGCTGCGAGAGACAGCACCTGGTGAAATATCTACATGGCGGCGGTGTTCTGGTCGTAGACCTACAGCATCAGATTGCGCACGCAAAAACTCTGGAGAGTGGAAAGCACAGTACAACAGAGCACTGGCCCCTCGCCACTGGCCCTGAGGTTGTCGTCATGCTCTGCACCCAACCTCATCCTTTTTCTCAAACGGGCAGTAGTAAACTGCTCGACTAACGACGGAGCAACGCACAAACTTTATTTGGGCTGGTCAATTTGTAAAACCACCACAAATCGATTGGATTGGCGAAGCAATCACTAAATCCCTTCTGAAACCACCAAATAATTTCTGAAACCAAGTCCTGGAGCCCAATCCATGCATTCTGTGGTCTCAACCCCAGTCGCAAGCACAGAAATCGTACGGTGCAGTATGTCGCCTGAGCCTGCCTCGAGGCAGCTGAAGGGCTGTCAGTGCAAATAGGGTGGAATGGGTAAGTGTGGCAACCCGGACACTCCACCTTTGCACAGACTCCGCTCATACCGCTCCCTTCAGCATATTTACCACAGAGAATGCCGTCTGGAATCGGCCACGTCTCTGAGGAGATCCATCGCCCCAGTAGGTAAGGCAAAGCGTGCAGCATGGACTTGATGGACCGCACCGTACCGTACCATACCATACCAAACCACACCACATCACACCACATCACACCACGTTACACGGCACAAGAAAAGCGGCTCGCCGTTGACGCTTCACAACGAGGGGCTACGGTGTCTGATACAATTTCTGGCAACTGTGCAAGCGCAAGCTGCCAAGTTCAGTGCTCCATGATGCGAAGCAATTTGTTCTGGGTTTTGATCAAAGACAAAAAGGTTGAGGGCTGAGCAACAATTAAATACCAAAGCGATGGTTGGCGGTCGGGAAAGCGGTAAGGCGGTTATGCAACTGGTTAGGGGTGTTTGCATTCGAAAAGCAGTAAACGAAGGACTTTAGCAAGTAAAAGTTCCCTCTTTTCCAAACAACTGATGATAATTCACCGGTTCCTTGGGCAAATCATTATCAATCATGCCCCAGTGCACCACTGAGGACAAAGTCCCTTCGACCGACCTGTGCTTCATCAGAGGCAGGTAACTCCCCTCCCAGCCCAACCCAGGGAAAACGACAGTCAGACGGGGATCCCATGCATAGACCACACTCTCAGACGGGCAGTCCATGGGGCGTTGGGGCCATTTGAGCGACATTCGCTGAAACCCACATCAAAACGAAGAGGAGTGGGTTGCAGCCGCAAGAAGCAACTCTTCAAAGGGATGACTAAGACCCTATCGACGGCTGCTGGCGTCAGTTCGTGCCTGACTGCCCCCGCTTTGGCCCAGCAATAGTCTTGTCCCCGCCACCATCCGTCAGGCCAGCGCAAGGCCTGTCCACAGAGGCCTTGGGTCCACAGAGGCCATCAGAGAGTGCTTTGAGAGCACATCAGGCACACTAACCCGAAGATGACGTCCAGGCCCTCTGGCAGGAGTCAGCCTTGTGCTACTTTCGCGAGAGGACGCCCCGAAGAGCGCGCCCGGGTGGCAAGTGGTAGACGGCGGACGTTGGACTGAGCATAGCTGTCGCCGGGTGCCAGTTCTGTCACTGACGGCGGCTGGCAGCTCATGGAAAACGGTTGGTGGCAAAGCGTGCCGGTCGTGAGTGGTCATTTTGGCGCCCTGGCGAGCCCAGTTGACCTGCCCACCCACCAGGGTACATTAGAGAAGGGGGAGGGTCTGGGAACCAAAAGTTTGTGTACCAAAAATGGCCGGATCAGATCTTCCCTCTTGTAAATTTCCTTTTTTCCCACGATGGTCACTTTGGTCTGGGGGGGTCCAGGGGGGGGGGGGGGGCACAAGGCCTCGGTATTAGGGGGTGTTTTCGCACAGCGCCAGTTATTACGGTGTTTACCCCGGTAACAGCCCTGAAAACCTGCCACCTCTAGAAGCATGCATGAGCAATTCAAAAGTTCGAAATTCAAACGTGTCGTGTTCTCAGAATTATCCAATGTCCAAAACAATGTAATGTAGACAATAAGTTGCCGATTTTGATGGACTCCTTCCCCGATCGTCGGGTGGGGGCGAAGGGCTGCGTGTGGAGGGGGGCGGTGAGTCGGCACTCGGGATGGCAAAGGAGATAGACTCAACTTTGCACTGCCAATTCACCACCTTCACCGCGTCTTGGAAATACTCCAAGTGGAGTAAGCCGTCGGGCGCAAACCCCACCACTGTGGCAGGAACTCGCATCCCATTGGAGCGAGTGTAGAACACCCTATCTCCAACATTAAAGTCCATGGTGAATGCAATAGAGGGTCTGAGAAATGAGAGCAAAAGATGATGCCCCGCAGCAAACACCCTGAGAATGTATCACCATATACCGGCCTCAGGGTGCCCGTTTGCAAGGGTACATACATGCAAGAAGGGGGAGGGTTGATGCTACAAGGACACACAACGGCAATAGTACCCTGCGGCAATCCTACACCCAAAAAACTGCCTACCGGTGGTGGAGAATGGCCTACTTTTCGCACAGCGCGCGCACAGCGCACGGTACGCCCCCTTAGGTTGTTTTCCTCTGGCGGTGCCTATTGGCCTCTCGCCACTGCTCATTCCGCCCCTCTGTGGGTCCGAACGTGTTTTGGTTGTGTCAACGGAGCCCCTGGATGACTTGTCCTGTTTGAATACTCCGGGGTCAAGGTGGGGGAGGCTCCTCCTATGGTTGTTGGTCGTTCTAATGCGAGCCTGGCACCCACGACCACTTTTGCAGTATGGAGAACAAATCGAATTTCCTCAGGGGGCAGGCTCTATGCACCGCCCACCCACCTACAGGCCCTGCACCTTTAGGACCTCATAATCAACCCATCCCCCCATCCCCGCTCCAGTGGGCCGGACTTGAAGCAAAGGTATGCCGCATGAGAGGTATCTGGGAGCCCCGCAAGGGGAGAGTACGCATCTGTACGTAGGGCATTTTGACCGAGTGGGCCTTCGCCACGGGCTTAGTGCATGACACGATAGCAGGACGTGATCCGCTCGTCTGGTCACAAATCACAGTGCCCAAACAACGAACCACAGGCAACCGCTTTTGAAGCGACCGGACTTGCTTGAGCCCCTCAGCAGCCTCGCACTGTCAAAGTGGAAGGCGGCCGGCCACCCACATGTGCGTGAGGCATGACGCCATTGCGGGCACTGCGGCGGCAGGAGTGCCGTGGGACTGCGTCATAGGCCCTGGAGCCATTTTGCTGAGGGGTGGCACGGTCATATCCTGAATTCCAGGGACCCGGAAGGGGTCACTGCTCCAGGGCAAGCCCCGTTGGAGCATCCTTCCTCGCCCCAGACCCCCTGTCGTCGAAAGCCAGATCACCGAGTCTTACCCATCGGTGGCTCAGGCATTTTGCCAGTTAATTCAGGGATTCACGGCACGTGCAGCGTGCAGAGGGTGTTCCTCCCGTGCCCTGCGGTGGGGCCTGGGCAGTGCTGTGCAGTCGGTGGTCCTTACACAAAGGCCCTCCTGTGGGGCGTAGGCAGTGCTTTGTGAGGGATGTTGATGGGTCTGGTGCTGCGGGCACACGCATCCCGTCTCTGCAGCAGAGGCCCCGTGACCTCCGCCAGGCCAGCGACACGAACGGCTGTAGCCGCCGCACGATTCAGCCGCTCACGGCATGCCCTCCCCCCCTCCCCCCAGTCTACGGTATCAGTGGGCCCGCCCCATGGCCGTCCTGTTTGCTGTGTTGGCCCCTGGTGGTGCTGGAACTTGCAACCTGCAGCACCCTCAATCCAAGTCTCGGGGCACATGGTGCAGAACGGCGGCCGTCCTGCCCTTTCTTGTGTGCGTTAAATTGCTCAATGATGTCCTCCGGCCACCAGCTTGGACCCCAAGATTTTCCGAGAATGTACGTCTCTAATGTTTCAAAAAATTTCCCAGTGCCCAGGGGTCGATGGGTTGCGTGCCAAGAAAATCTGACTTGCCAAATCAAAGGGAAAACGGGGGAAAACGGGGGGAAATGGGGCGGAACGCAGGGGAAATGGGGTAAAACGGGGGGGTAAACAGGGGGAAACAGCGGGGAAACCTCTCCCACCAATTTCGCCCACATCAACACCAATATTCCCACCACATCCGTGGAGGTACCCTGGTCGCCTGGTGCTTGGCGAGAGCCAGAGAACACAGTGGTCCCTTCACGTGGCACAAATCGAAAGCCAATGACGGCCGTGCTGAGCCTACTAACGGCGCCTTTGGGCCATCCGACGGTGGTCGTGGGCCAATCGACAACGGTCGTGGGGCCAAATGACGTCGGTCATTGACAACGTGGGCTGGACGCTTTTCCAACATGACAAAAAATCCTGTCCACTAACAAACCCTTGCCCCCTATATTCCATGGATGTGCGTGGGACGCTGGGGTTTCAGACACAAAACACAATGTGCAATGTGCCACAGTTATACTCACTCCCTCTTGTGTCCATATGAATCACCCCACCCCTCCCTTATCTGACGCCCATGAGCCAGCAGAGGGGCAGCATGGTTAGAACTGCAGGTTGGACGAATCCCGCCATAAACGTGAACGGTATTGCGTCAGATCCACGAAGCCCTTCCCTTCGAGAGCTTTGCAATAATTCTGAGGGTCGGGGAGGTCTCCGTAGCTTTCGACCTCGTAACTCATTGGCAGCGCCCCCTGAATAAAATAGAACAAGGGGATATCGTTCTGCGAGGTATACTCCAAGTACGCCCCCTCCTGCATCATTCTGATAGTGCATTGAACAATCTCGTCCACATCGTCCATCGAAAAGAGCCTCTTCCGCTTTTTCCTCGGGATCTTCAAGAAGTCACAGATTTCTCGGATCCCATGAATCTGTGAGAGGCATCAATGTCATCCCAATGTCGGAAATGAGGGTGGTGAGGGTGGGTGGGTTTGGGGGGGGGGGGGTCCTTGGTCTTGGACAACGCCACAGCAGTGGCCCCACGTCACTCATGACGCTCTGGGCCTAAAGCTCGGAGGCGTGGGGAGGGTGATGCCTCTCCGGTTGTCCCAAATGGAAGGTGTGGTATATGTCACTGGTAAGGCCTTGTGGCTTATGAAAGCTTTGCCCCTCCCCCCTTTGTCTGCCTCCTCCCCCAGGGTCGGGAGGCGCCTCTGGCACTTTGGTGCTTCACCCGGGCTTCCTCGCTCGCTTCCCTCGCTCAAAATACATTCCCATGTGCACGGGTAAACGCTGTCGGTGGCCCATTTGGGGGGAAGGGGCCTTTGGCCCCCTTCCCAAAATGGCACTTTGTGTCTACCACATGCCGACAGTGTCTATAACAAGCAGACCGCGTCCACTTGGGGCAGACAGTGTCTACAGACTACAAAGCGCAATTGAGGGCTATACCCGCAAGGAATAATCCTCTCAAACTGCAGAAACAGTGAAACTTGCAACAAGAAGAGAAAACCACCATTCCATGACCATTTGGAGTACTTGCATGTACAAAACCCACTGAGTGGGTGGGGATTGCGTGTGTGGGGAAAGGGGGGGGGGGTGCACATTGATTTGTTGACACCATCGCTCTCTACAATGGAGAGACTACGGCTTTGGCTGGAGGGCAGTATCTTCAATGAGCAACAAACGACATTTGTATAGTGCCTCGTCTTGCCCAATCTGGCGCTCAAAGCACTCTTACACACCGCCATAGGTTTCATTTAGCTGATTTCACCGGATTCTAAGGTGCCGGAATCGGCAACAAATCTTGAATATCTTCGACATATCGGTGAGCTAGGACCCAAGACCAAGACATATCACCAACCAGAAAGGGGCCTATCCATATCGCTTAGGGAGCCTCCCCCCCCCACACACGGGTAAAAGGGGTGGATCCTTGAAAAAAAAAGAGAGAGAGAGAGAGAGAGAGAGAGAGAGAGAGAGAGAGAGTGCTTAGGGGGCCTATTGCGCAATGTAGAGGGGTGAAGTGTGCAAAAAACAATGAATACAATGACTATGAATTGCCTGTCTTGTTTGCTGTCGGAATTATTCCCAACACGCACTGCAAGGGAGGAGCCCTCGTTCGTATGGTCCACCGGGAAATGCCGTGGGTGGCCCGTTTGGGGGGAAGGGGCCTTCTCCCCCCTTCCCAAATATTGGCACTTTGCGTCTACAACATGCAGACACTATCTACAATCGGCAGACCGCGTCTACTTGGGGCAGACAGTGTCTACGGATTGCAGACCGCAACTTCTATGGTACGCGGGTAAACGGGAGGGGTGTATGGGTAAATGGAGTGGCATCCAGTGTAAAATGTGCATATTCTTGCGTATTGGGGGCCTTTGGCCCCACATGGGGCCATATGTGCCCGGCCCAGGGGGGGGGGGGGGGCTGGGGGCCGATAGGGGGGAGCCACACAGGGGGGCAGAGGGGTGAAGCTTTCATATACTGGCATCGTATAGCCACTGTAGTGCCAATTGTCATGAACAAAAGTCAGGAGTGCACTTCCGCCTACACACCGGTGCCACCGTTCATTGGTGACCCAACCTGCATAAATGGAACGAGTAAAACATTGTTCTTGAGCGCAATGCTTTTCACCAACATGGACCCCCCCCCCATTTTTCAACAACACCGTTCTCCAAACAATGTTGGACGGTTCCTGTGAATTTCCATTTGAGTTGGGGACACCATGTTCACACACATTTCATATGCAACCCACGAAAGTGAGGGTGAGGAGGGTGTGCGGGTGAGAAGGACAGTGACAGGGTGGAAAAGCAGGCGGTGTGGCTCTCATGCCCCCAGTGCTTACACAGCGGGTGTCGCATCATCGCCGTCTAGTACCCAGCACCCTTGTCTGTTTCAGTAGACGGCATCTTCCTCGGTGCCAAAAAAAAGAAAGAAAACAACAAAAAAAATGCCGGACTCCAGTCAGCACCCACTGTCGGTTACTGGCCATCTAAAAGGGCCAACCTCTGCCGGTCAACTGCAACCCTGCCACCCAGACCTCAGGCTATCTTTACTGAACAAAGAAAGAAAGAAATCCCTCAATCCTCGAGGACAGCCCTGCTCATGACCCAACAACGCGGTTGGAGCATGCCAAGCCGTGCAACACGGGTGCAGTGCAGTGAGGCAGCCCTTCCGCATATGCAGAGGCCTTTGACTAGGGCTCAGATGGCAATGTTGTAGAGACGGAGCATCACACCTTCACAGGAGCTGCCTTTCGGGTCGTCTTAAAATCGGGGGGAATCACATAGAGGTCATTGAAGATCACCTTCAGGTTGACCCACCTGTTCATCCAGTATGGCATGTGTCCGCCGTACATCCTGAGGCAGAGCAGAGCAGAACCCGAAAAACACTCACGCTCAAGTACTGGACAGGTGCATCCGGAGGGCGACGGTGGTTGGCATTTCTGGCAACGGCGGGGGAAACCGCCGATGGCGGTGAACCACAGTCACTGCCGGCCCAGAAGGCCGTCCTTCAGGGCCGTCCCTTGTTGAAAAACAAAAACAGTTTCCATAAGGATAGGGGTTTTCTTTTAACTGGCATTTGTCTTTTTGGTGCTCTGAGTACAGACCTCCTGCGTGTTCCTACATCACTGTGCATGGTCCGTCCCTCCGTCCTCCTACCCCCACCCTCCTTGCCCAAGCAAGGCAAATGACCAGAAATGGACGGAACCAACACCTAATGTTGCTTGGACAAGGATGTTGCGTCCATATTACACTGTGCATGGTACATGCGCAAGACATGGTGTACTATTCTGAGCCAAGGGGCAAAATATGCCACAAAGGCCATCGTGCCCAAATCAGTTTCCCTGACACAAAACATGAACAATATGCATCTCAAAACGAAGGTATCAGATAGCACGCATAGCACACAGCAGGACCAATTGAAAAATGCACCGCCAAAATCCATGGTGCGAAAATTGACGGAACCAATGCCTAGTGTTGCTTGGACATAGGCGTTGCTTGGCCATAGAACGACGATGGTCGTCACCCTCCGGAATCACTCCGGGAACTCTGACAGCGCATTGTCATTAATACGGCGCCGGGGGCGCCGCCACAGATTGAGTTCATTGTCCATTTAGTGCAGGCCTTTAGGCTCTGTGAATGCCCTCTGGATTATCCCTGCTGATTCTGCCTTCGGCGTTTGCCAACGAGAGTGTCACATCTGTGCTAAGCTCTGACGAACTCGAGGTCAGGCACTTGCCCTGGCGGACGTCACTCACATATGTGCTTAACTTTGGCGAACCCAACGATAGACTGTCCCGTCCAGCTTCCGTACTTGCCTTGGAACTCTACCCCCCATAACCTGAGGTCAGCAACAGACTGTACCCTGACGCCTCGCCACTGGGCCCCCACTATCCCGAGCCTCTTTGCCATTAGAGGACATTACCTCCAGTCCCAATGCTTCCCATTGTGGCTTCACATGCCGCCTCTTCGGCAGCGACGGCAGGTTATTGGGATGCACCCCCCGACCCTGTTCTGCCAGTTGATCTGCTCCAGCATTGCCCTCCACTCCCAAGCGTGAAGGGACTCAGCGTATCTGCAGGTTGTCCCCGGCCCTCTCTCGTTCCCACAATATCTGCTCCCAGAGGTCTCAATGTCCCACCTCCCCACTGGACGTGCGCCACCCATGGGGGCACCATTTGGCAGACCACTCCACAATACCCCAATATAATGAGTCCATCATGACCACCAGCTGCTGTCCTGCACGTCTCTGGAGGAAAGCATGAAGCACCCCCCGCAGCTCGCCCCGACTAACACTCTGCTGCTCCCCCTCCGGCACATCCGCCACCGAAACCGAACCACAAGGAGAGATGCCTGACCCCCCCCCCCCCACTCGCACGTGCTTCCTGCTGCATACTGCTGCTGCTGCTGCTTCCAAAAAGTGTACGTTCACCCGACAACCTGGCCAAGACTGAGACTGAGTAAGACGGAGATGGTGGGAAAGGGAACATTGCACCCTGCACACCAGGTAACGCATACTGCATGCTGCGCAATCTGCACAAAGAATACTGCGCACACCACAGACTGCACATCACACACTTTGTACACAGCATAGTGTGCACTCAGCACACTGCAGAGTCTGTACACTGCACCTTGCGCATCCTCGGGTCCCGTACCAATCCTAATTGTTTGCGAAAATAATTATGGCATCAGGTGTTGTTTTAATGCAAAAAAAAAAAAGATGCAAAAAAATCATTAATTTTCAGCTACATGCCCTTCTCGAAATTGGGTTCCGCAAAAAAAAATCGCCAAAGAGGGGTTGTCCCCACCCCCCTTTTGACTTGAACACACTGCTGTCCAGTGCATTCCTTTTCTTTGTTGCCTCCCTTGCTTCACTTTGAGATGATGATGCCCAACGAGTCCATGCAAACTCCGCCGAGGGAGTGAGGTGGGTCCTGTCAAGCCACAGCTTAGGCGAAAGCTGTTGGTGGCTTCTTTGCTTAGGATATGTGGCAAGTTCAGATGTTGGAATTGAGGTGGGTCCTGTCAAGCCACGGCTTAGCCAAAAGGCTTGTTGGTGCTTGCCAGTGCTATGGACTGCAATCCCAGAGTCCGAGGTACCCCAGTGGCACTAAATGAATGAAACATAATCCCCCCGCCCAAACGAGGCCAAACGTAAAAGAAAACGCAAAAGTAAAAATAACGTTTGGCTCAGTCAACCAAACACAGCTCCACAAAACTGAATCCTGCAGGAAAAAATCGCAAAAACAAAATAATTTTCCGTTAATTTTGGGTGCTGTTGCAAAAATTTGGCACAAATAAAATTCAAAACACCCAACATAACAATTAGGATTCCACAAAACCTTAGGAAATGGCACGGTAACCAGCCTCAAAACGGCCACAAACACTTGTTTGAGCAACCCCAAAGGTCTGGTATCACTTTAAAAAGCAGCGTCAACCCGTTTTTGGCCTTGTTTCTGTTCTCAAAGTGTGCCATTTCCAAGGCACTTGCGAGGGACACACAACGAAAAGCAGGTCGCCCACAGGAGCAGAGTGTATGGTCACCCCCACGCCTTTTTGGAAACGACCACACCGACGCACACGCACACACACACGCACACGCACTCCACTCACACACGGCCATACGCCATCTGCTGCGGAATCCTTTTCTTGAACGTCCAATTTCCGATGGTGACCCACATGTGATCGTCCTCCCTCACACGCTCCCGTCTCTCAACTGCACGCACCCACTTCTCAAGGAACTCTATCGCCACGGGCCACGGCACCGCAGGCGAGTCCAGATTGCGGTGCCCCTTCTTCAGACGCCGAAAAAGTTTGAACGGGGAGATCCAGCGATGGAATTTACCTGCAGGCATCCAAATCACGGGGCGTGTGCCACACAGATGTCCAACCAACGACCAGTCTGTGGTTGTGGGCATATGTCTCAGGGGCTGTGATGAAACGGCTGTTTTCGTCCACCCGCTGCTTTGTACTCTGCTTGTCCTTGCCGCCCCCGTGGGCCCATTTGACAGTGGTACGAATTTTGGACTGCCACGTGATGGGACACAATCTGTTTTCCCTTTTTTTGCGCCCGACACTGCTGCCATTTCAAAGACTTGCTTTTTATTTGTATTCATCAAATGTTTGGCCACTGAGGTACCGTAGCAAAAGCGTACAGCACATTGTCATCCCGTGTTGCCGGGCAACACGACCGTTTGAGCAACCAGCCCCAGAAGTATCGTCTCGCAACGCTCCCAGCGACATGCAAAATGTGTGGAAATGTGTTGCCCACGAGGCGTGGGGACACATCGGGTGTTGCCCACTGGCACGGGTTGTGGGGGGCTGGTTCTTAAGGTGCGGTTGGGTGGTAGGCCTCCTGTTTTAAAACTGGCTGGCGGTGCCAAGAGGAGAATTGGCACCTTCAGTTCTTGAGAGGACCCCCACCTCCGGACCCGGAAGTACCAACCGGCATACTCTTTCAGCCTTTACGGCACCCCCCCCCCCGAAGTGCATGGGGGCAAGATGTGCCTGCGGCCACCGCCACAGCGGTGCCAGTGACCGCCGCCAGCAGGGGCAGCGCAGGACCGGCAGGGTCACAGGATCTCACAGGGCAGAGGCGTCACATGGTGGCAGGGGCCAGGGGCACTGCCGGCTGCCACTGAAGGGCACAACAGGCAACAGGTCGAGCAGAGCGCAGGGCGGGTCACTGCCGCGGGGCGGGGCCACACATCCTCAGCGCCACCCCGGACTCCGCCAGGGACACGGCCTCCACCCGGACAGACGATGGGGATGGACCGTGCCCTCCGGGCCTTGCAGGTGCGACCCCATGTGCGCTGGACCCGCTTCTGAAGGCGGCCCCCGGGCGTGGCAGAGGGGCTGCTTGTGGTCGCCTGAGGTGACGTGGAGCATCCACGACACACAATCCAGCGGAGGCCCCCGTGCCCAGACCCCTGAAGACCACCACCCACATCCCACCGCCACGAACACGTGCGGCTGCACGACCCCTCCACCGTATCCTCCGCCGGGCAGTCCCACCCCAGTGCCACGACAGACCAAGAAATGGGGTCCCTCCGACGTCACAGCGTCAGCGACCTGGCGTACCAGCGGGACAGGCCTCTTCAAACCCACAGCCCGAGCCCAGGCTAACATAGAAGAGAGGAGGGGGGACGGGGGGGGGAGGGTCTGGGACCCAAAAATTCCCAACAATGGCCCAATTACATTTTCCGAATTGTAAATTTCGTTTTTTCCCACGATAGTCACTTTGGTCAGGGGGGGGGGAGGGTCCAGGGGGGGCTCCTCTTGTGGTTTTCGGCCGCTCTAATATAAGCCTGCCCTAGCCCCCCCCCCCCTCTCCCGCAGAATACCACATCCCCTTCCGCCGGGACAGCAACCTAGCAAGCCCTGGCCCCGCAGGCGACACGCGGCCGGGGGACCGGTCAAAGCAGGGGCGCTGAACGGGCTGGCACCTCAACGAACACACAGAAATGAGGCGCCTGTACGCCCCGGGAGACCCACGCCCCGCCCCTCCCTTACTGACGGCCCCCGGGCCCCAAGGTGTCGACCCTGAGACACCATGACCCCGTGACGAGCGCTTGAGGGGGAGGGGCCTAAAGGGGGGTCAAAGGCGGTTGCAAAAGCCATTGACGGTGGCCTGAAAGGCCGCTAAGCGCAATGTCGGGCGGGAACCGGGTGGGGAGCCGTTGGGGGCCGACAGAAGCGGCTGGAAGGGCAGACCGTCACCCCAGAAGACTCTCTGACCCCGCCACCCGCCCTGTGGCCCTGTGTCCAGGCACCACTTTGACTCTGTGACCCCTGTGGCCCTGACACGTGTCCACCAGCAGCCGAACAAACCGATTACTGTGCAATCCGAACCCCGAATGGCGACGACGGCCAGCTGCAGAATCTCGGGATTGGTCTTGTTCTGGTTCGTCATGGTGTCGATACTCGTGACGAAATATATGGGGTACCCCTGCCTGTGCTCTGAGCAAGTGCGCACAGACGGAGACGCGACGAACTGCCACCACAATACCAAGAAGAAGGAGGGTCCTCAACGGAAAAAGGAAAACGAAAACGAAAAGCTTTGGGCGTCAATTTCAGGGGCTGAACACAAAGAGGCGCCCACCGACGGTCGACTCAGGGCGGTTGGCAGCCAACGGACAGTGCGGGTGGTGGGCAACCGACAAAGGTAACACGAACCGCTACCGGTGGGCGGTCTGACGACAGTTGGCGAGTTGGCAATTCGCCTGTGACTGACGCGCGGAGCGTGTTTGTTCCTTACCAGAGAAAAGGAAACAACTGCGGGACCTTAAGGGACGCCCTGCCATCATCCCTTCTTTTGTGGCGAAGGCGGATCTGTCTGATTCGGACCGTATCCGCCAACCAGAAGCGACTGGTTTCTGTATCAGCCACTTTACAATGACCCATACGCCTCCGAGCGGCGGGCAGTCGGGGGATCGAGAGAGGCCGGTCCGGAGTGGCGTTGCGGGGTTAGGGCTGTGGTGTGGCTGAGCAGCACACAGGCTTGGGTGGTTCACCCGAGTTCCACGGGGGCCTAACACAACCACTCAAACCGGCCCGGCGGCACCCACCCGCCCGTCTGCTGGCACATCTGTTGGCTCTGAGGGCGGTGCTGAAACGATGCTTGCGGTGCACCACGTATCTGTACCGGTTTTCCCCTTTGCCTTTGTGGGTTTATCCCTCACCTCCTGTGCCCCGTGTGGGAAATGACTGAATATGAACTCTGTCAGCGGTGGCAGGGGAGTGGGCACCACAAGCGCAGCATGCTGCAATTGCGAGCAGCGGGACAGACGTCTCACCCATAAATTTTAAAACAGAGAAAATATTCTTTCTTATTACAGATTACTAACTTTATTTAAAAGATAATCAAAAGATTTTAAATCAAATAAACAAAGCTGAGAAAGAATTTTTCGATTCAGCACAATACTAGACTGCTTTAGCTTACAAATAAAATCACTGTAACAAAAATCTTTCAATCTAACAGCCGCATTTATACGCTTAATCCAAAGTCGACGCATACCACGTTTACCCCCCCCCCCCCACACACTTCTATCTTCCCCTCCTCACACACAAACTCCACTACAACCACACACAACCCGGATGCCAAATGCAGTAAACCACAAATACCAACCAGCAAACCTACTCTCCCTTTGTGGTTCACCCCCAAGGGGTCTGTGAATGTTACGCCTGTCAGTTGTGTACACGAAGGCTGGTTGGGCACTGTGCAGTTATTCTATGCCATGTCTTTTGTATGACCTGATTTGTTGATCGAGATGGTGGGGGGCAGTGTGTGGGGTGGTGGTGGGTGGTGGGCCTGAAGGACTTGCACGGGCACTGGCATGGCCTGGAGCATTGGCTCACGGCCACCCACCCCACATTTGACCGCCACACATCGTGGGCAATGTGGACCTAGGTACCCACTTTTTCATGTCACCAGCAGCAGCCTAAAAAACAAGTGAACTTCAGTGCCCTTCAGATGAATTGGCTCCAGTGTTTGTACGCAGAAGATCAGCAGGTCGTTCTTGCGACCTCCGTCGCGTCGATGCAGAGTGTGTGAGAAATGGTGCGATGTCTTGGGCTGAGCATCTTCGATTGGTCACATTGGGGCATGATCTCGTTGTGGATAGCCCTGTGCGTTGCGTCTGTTGCTCTTCGCTTGTAATGAGGCAGGAGGATTGCAGGTGTCGATTTTTTGGGGTTCTCACTCTCTCTGTATGTTTGTTAAGGTGTTGCAGCGACTGGTCCCCGGATGGTGCACTGCTCTGCGCACTGCATGGGAATAGGGTGATCGTTCAATGGTGGGGGGCGTCTTCCTTGATGTCACTGTCAGGGATCTTTGGAGCGTGTCCTATACCTGGTGGATACTGGAACTCACTGCACTCACACGGTAAAATGCTACCAGCTACTGTTCACACGTTGCGACGCTCGGGAGCCACGAAACAACAGACCGTGTGTCTTTTTGTTGCCTTGGGAAATGGCTCTTGGACTCTCTGTCATAACACACCCTCCTTAGCTCCCGGACTTGCAGAATTGGACAGGGGACTCTTGTCCAGGGGCGTACCACTTTTTTCACCATCCCCAGCGTACGGCATGCGCTAGTATGCCGTACGCTAGTATGCTGGTACACCAGTACGCTCGCGTATGGCATGCGCTGGTATGTGGCGCCTAGACAGGGATACATGCCGTGTTGGCCATTGCCCCCGCTATTGCACCACTTTCATTATTTCAGTATGGAGATGGCATTTGCCTGTGTGGACCTCGTCGCCGCTTAAGTGTGAGGGCGTCGCCGATGATGCAAGATTTGTTTCGAGACAATTCCATGGCCGGGCCTCCTAGTCAATGGCACTCGTTCCCTCGCCAGTTGAAGCTGCCATGACCTTTTCAGATGCTGCGTGTGAGGTACCCAGTCGACTACTCAAGGGATTGCACAGGTGGTGGGTTTTACGATATGAACACAGGTGCCCACAGTATCTAACTTGGTTCACCAGGGTAGATTAGGGTAGATGTTTCTGTGCCACACGTCCAAGTTCGAAATTGGTGGGTGCAGTGGAGACCTTATCTTTAGAGTTTGCGAATTACGGTAGATGCGCAACATACAGACCTCCGATTGCGATTGAGTGGGTACCGACAAGTCCTCACTTTGTGCTCCCATGCTCGTTGTGCTTGTGTAAGGTGTACGGGGTTGTGGCACTAACCCACGGCAGTTGAGGAGTAACTGACAGCGGTGGAAGGCAACCGACGCTTATGGAGTAACCGGTGGCAGTTAGAGGGGAAGCGACGGCGGTTGGAGTCCGATGCTTTTCAACAAAAAAAACATAAACACTTGTCAACTAAAAAAAGCCCTGGGGTGGGGAAAAGGGGGGGGGGTGGCACGAGGTGGGGGGGGGGGGGGGTCTGGGACCCAAGCAACGCACGGCACATACTTGGTGGGCCTGGGTTGATGTGTGGAATGTCCGTTTCCAGCCACTCGACTTCCAGCCGGATGCCCTCACCCCTCTCGTGGCTCCGCGGACACTTGGCGCCCATACGACAGAAGCCAGCGATCCAAGGCCTGCAAGGCAGTCCCCGGGTTTCCTCATTGTTCCTCTTAATCACAGGCTTTCCGAAGGTGCCCATCAATCGGACTTTAGTGCGTAGGGCATCCATCTCCAACTGCGACAACATGGCCGTGAATGCATTCAAGCACACAATGTCCCGCAAGTGGTGCTACCCGTTGCATGTGCAGTCTTGGGGCTGCATGTGGTTGTGGTCGTTCCTTGATTGTGCCATGTGGTTTGTCTGGTTTGCCTTATACCTGATGCCTTCCTTTGCAGTGCAGGCAGCCTTCGAACGTGCTATGGGTGCGTGGTATGGGATGCGTGATATGGGGTGTGTGGTGTGGGGTGCACCGTATGGGGTGTGTGGTAAGGGCCGTGGCAGGAGGTGGCAACGCACACCTCAGGACTACTCTGGAGTGCCCTGGCTAGAACGGCCGGGTCTTTCGTCAGGCGCCTCACTTTGAGGAAGAACAGAAATTCGTCAAGGGCAACAAAACCGTCATCGTCCATGGTCTTCCTCATGTGCTTCATCATTTCGCGGTTGGTGGAATTGAAGAACCCCAACACGTGTTTGCGCAGCAGCTCGTCACGTTCCTCTTCACTGACCTCTAATGGCAGGGCACAGCGAGCACTGGTACCCCCCCTGTGTCCAGTGAACAATAAAGTCCTCCAAAAATACGGTCCGAACAGGAGTGTTCATTGGGCACGCCGTTCGGTACCAATTTAATTTGGTACCTAATCAACTCAGGACTTAAAAACTTCGTTACCTGAACCCCGTACCTAATTAATCAGTTCCCAAAAAATTACGGACCGAACGGAAGTGTTCGTTGGACAGGGCATTTGCTGGGCACGGGGGAGGGTGGATAGGCAGTGTTGCTTAACCCCCTCCCCCCCCCCCCCTTGCGCAGGCACCGCTCGAGGCACCAGGATTGACGGTTTCACCGGGTAATGGTGACTGCACCAGGAGGGGAATCTTGAGTTGGCAAAATAGGACATGGTTCCAAAAATGATGGTTTCACTGGGTAGTGGTGACTGCGCAAGGCGGTGCTTGCGCAAGGGGTGGGGTGGGGGGTACCTCGAGACCGTCTCACACGTTGCGACATACCAAACCCAGGGGGGCCGCTGGCCAGGACCGCTTTCGGTACCGTGCAGCATGACACTCGAAAAATGTGACCTGGGGACGGAGATCCATTGGGCAGCAGTCAGCCACGGTCTGGTGCGCCGCACTGCATCAAGCCCTGCAGGGTATCATCTAACGGTACCCCGCGGGGCTCCAAGGATGGAAAAGGGTCCTAGAGACGAACCCTTTACAAAAGAAGGCTTGCATGGGCTGGAAAAAGGGGAGCCAGAAATGAAAGTTTTTGAACCATTTCCCTCACCTTGAGTCCTGGGTATTATGTGTTCAGGTACCCATACCCCTTCCCTGACTCCTCTGGGGAGTGCTCGTTTGGGGCTTCAGTCATCGGAGTTCTTTGGCAGGGGGAGGGGTTGGGAAGCGGGTTCGAGCCCACCCACCCCACTTCCCTCCCATTCAGGGCTTGTAGGTTAATGGCTGGACGACCATGCCATGCAAACTGCGCAATTTGGATGCCGTCGTGCAAAAACGCATTTGAGCCAGGGCCCGCACCCACTCGTTGATTCTGCACCGTGTTGGCCATAGACTCCAATACAGTGGTTGCTTGTGAAGAATGCACACCAACACCACCATCAGCACTTGCCACTCCTTGTATTGTGAGAGGCCCAGAGCACACCCCAAAACGGAAAATTTCCCCTCCCGCCCCCCTTCCACCATGTGCATCATCTGCATTGAGGGCATAAGGGCAGTAGGGAGTGTAAGGATCAAGGGCTTAAGCAGGGCCATCAGGCCGGAGTGTTCGCCTGACAAAGGCCAAGACAACTGTACATACGGACGGTGAGCCCACAACAACTCAGGTGGAAGCACCGGGACAGTCGCCAAGCAAAGATCCGGACACTGTGCCGGGAGAATAATGGCTGAAAACGTCTATGGCGGGGACATGCAGTTCAATTCCCGACCACCCTGATGCCATTTGTGCAAATGTTGCATAATATCAACACTAACGTCAGTTTGCTCCTTACCACATCCCCATTCTTATGAACACCGGTTGGCCGTGCAGTCAAGTGCCTTAGGTTGACCATTTTGCCACCCAGAGCCTTTTGGGGGCAAACGAAACATTTCATTCTTGAAGACGGGCCTGCTTCAACATCCAAAGTACTTGGGAGACTTTCTCCGGTCTCTCATGGCTTCGTTCGATTTAGTACACTGAGCACTCTGCAGCCCTCAGGGGGAAGTGGGGGCAGAGTAGGGGGCTTGAGATGTGGATGGCTTATGGCCGCTCCTCGGCTTGGGGGTTGGGGTGGGAGGCAACGAAGCGTGTGACTTGCAATTTGCAGAATATGTTCTGACGACTCACCTCCAATACTAGCACTGTCACAAAGGTGAAGCAAAGCTGACCTCATGTTGGACCACGTCACTTTGGCTATGAGGCCCGGTACCGGTCCACTGCGATCGATATATAAGCACACTCAGCGAAATGCGCGTCCGTGTGGTGGCAGGCACTGGTGCAAGAGCACACACACGCACGCACACCCTGGCAGGTACTGGTGGTTGGAAAAGTGCTTGGGGGGCAAGGTCTGGCGGCTACAAAATGGTTGGTAAACCGTTAGGGGCGGGCAGAAGCGGGTGGAACGGAACCAACCTTCACCCCGAAGGGGGGGGTCCACCCTTCAAGCGCATGCCTTGGGGCCGGGGCTTGCACACGGACACGCGTAGAATACAGTACCAAGAGCTTGGGTTGAACTGTGTTCAAAGCGGACCTGGTTGATAAGTCGGTTGATATCGCATGACTGGCGGTGCTTCGTTGTTTTCTTCACTGTTGCCGCCTGCAGTTGCCACCATGCAGTAGGCGTTGGAGGAACCATTGCAGGAGGGCGTGCTGCGCCGGAGGGGCCACGCAGCCCGGGATCGACAGGCAAGCGCCGCAATCAACGCCATCGAAAAGGCAGAGATCACGCGGCCAACTTGTGGTAATGAGCAACCATGTCTCTGGCCTCGAGGCAAGTCGCCAGCCCAATCAAAAGCAGGGCCAAGTTGTCGACTTGTTGCCAACTGTATTAAAGAATGGATGGATCCCCTGCAAAACGACCACCACAATCATATGACCATGAAGCCGTTGCTCCCCCGCTTCTTTGCACCAACTAGCATCAATCGCTGGCTGGTGTGCAGAGCCGTCACGGACGCCATCAATGTACCCTCTGCGTGACATGTGAGCCCAGATCCTGCCCCCACCCCTTGCTACGGCTATCGGGGCTGAATGAGTATGACGGTTGGTGCTTTCAGATTTGCGTACGTGTTCGCCTTTTGAGGAGGGAATTGGCACACACCCCTTCCCGCACTACTGCTGGGGTAAGACAAACAAACACATCCTTCCCCCCCTCCCATTTTGGGGGCGAGGAACGAAAAAAAAACATGGTTAGAAGCTGGTTGGGATGGAGTATTGGGACCTACCAAGTGGGTGCAAAGGTGAAAACTTTCGGTTGTTGAGTGGACACGTTTTCCAGATATCAGTGTTTCAACCATGTAACCAATTCCGACAATATTTCAAAGCTGCAGCCCAAGAGCTGCCACAGCGGGAGTTGAACCCAGTACGGCTCCAACATGCCCCTTTACCGAAAGCCATAAAGCTAGCTACATTGTTGGTTGATGAAGAATATTCAAGGTTTGTGAAGAATAGTCAAAACTTGTGAATCAAACAAACACCAAAAACAAATGTCACTTTTACTTCTACCGTAGGAGATCTCCAATGTAGATGGCACACCCTGCTAAACATTTTCAGTTCTATCGCTTAGTGGTTGCCGCAGGCCCAACACCGGACCAAGGAACACTCCCCTGCACCCTCATTGTTGCTGTCCTTCTGGATCCAACAGCCAGCCAAAAGTGATTCTGTGGATTCAGCATAGATGTCCCTTTTGATCCAAGGGGGTGGGACCTCTGCTGTGTCTTTCATGTTTCTAATCAAGCTTCAATTAGGTGAGCATACATCCTCCACCCAACCCTTCTTGGGTCTGTTTGCGACGGCTCAGGGCCCAGTGGGCCCCCACACAGCGCCAAGGTCACCTGCCCCAAGGTCTAGAGGTGTGGCGATGGGGGGGAGCTTGGGGGGCTTTGCGTCCAAGGACTGGCCCTGGCATCCCCCCGGGGGGGGGGGGAGGTTGGCACAAGGCCTTGGTGTTGGTTTGTTGGCGGCGCCTACTGGCCTCTCGCCACTGTGTCTGGGTCTTGAGTCCTGAAAATCCACCAAGCTGCTGTGTTGGCCCACCGTTTCTGTTTCTCCATGGTGGCGGGTCGTGGCAACACATTAAGGATCCAAACGGCATTAATCTTCAAGTCTGCGCTCAGCACTAGTCCCGGCGAGCGCGCTCAGCGCTTCCCTTCATCGTAGTTGTGCTCGGTCATTGGGGGTGCAGTGGGTAGGGGGGCATGTTGGGGGGGGGGAGGGCATTTGGACGCTCGAAGAACCGTTCAACCAACCTTGCGGATATGGAGGCATCACTCTGCAGCAGCCACTTTTGACGGCCCCCACCCTTTCAGTCCCCTACCCGCTCAAGCGCACCACTCCTAGCCCCAGACTGGCATGCCCAGTGTTTGGTGTCTTCAAATGCCCCGCTCTGATCTCAATAAGTGTCAACCTCCAACCGCCCAATTTTTTCGCAACACAACACAAACCACCCCTCAACAACAGCTGTTCGGGCAAAATGGGGTTTCCACACCCGCCCCCAATTGTCAACCAGTGCACCCAGAGTAGAATCTGATGGCATGGACTTGCCCATCTCAATCCACTTGCACCCCCATGCAAACAAACGTGCACACATGCACCTGCATGATAGGGCGTCTAGAGCCATCTATGGGTTGGCCGATCTTGGTATCCTTCACCCGTACGCTGCCACCAAAAGGAGGCATGCCTTGGGCAAGATTGAAAGGTTCCATAGTCGCACCCAGATACATAGGTATGTGTCTTGTAGGGGCGCGTGCACTCCTTGTCCGCAGAAGCTTGCTGGATGCCGCGCCGGATAAAGCATGTGTGGATAGTGCTGAAGAACTCGAACTTGTGCCATGAAAAAAAAACGTCACCAGCGCAACAATGAATGCCAGTGCACAACAAATGTGCACATCTCTCATGGCAATCCCTGCATGAACCGAGAATGGTCATTGGGCACAGCACTAAAATCAGATCTCGAGAAGAATGTACTGTACTGGTGCCGCATTGCGCTGCACTGCACTGTCTTCTTTCCTGTACTGCCATGCATTGTGCCGTACGGTTGTGCATTGTACTGTACGCACTGCATGCACCGCATTGCATCGTATTGCATTGCATGGCAATATGAAGGGGAGGTAGAGAATTTGTCCGCAGATTCACATTGGCGGGCTAGAAGTTGCGCTTGCGGTGTGCTACGCAAGCAGCGGAGCATGTGCACATTGTGAACTAGCACCAAGTGGTATTGAGCAAGCCCAGGATCTTTCCAAAAGGCCTTTCTGTTCAAAGCAACCGCCATCATGGTATTATAAGTATCCATTCTCTAGGTTAAGCCAAACCGCTTTGCAGGATATCCCCACATTTCCGTATGTCACCACATCTCCCATCTCCCATCTTGTTTGCCTCCATATGCACCCCTCCTGCGCAGACAGAAAAGCGGTGCTCGATTGAGGGCGTCTCATTCTCCGATGTACGTCCGTGGGAACTTCAACGCCCATGCATAACCAACTAGATAGTGTGCATACAAGCCGTAGGAGTGGTTAAATCCGGGTGTCAAGCCCGGGGGACTCGGGCAAAAAACCAGGTATCATACCCGGGATTCGGAGGAGCCGAACCCCGGGTATGATACCTGGGATTCAGGTCAAAATCTCGGGTATGGGAAATTGTGTGGTGTGTATGCAAAATGCATTGTATGTACACAGGCCGCAAGGTGGAAGTCAAGGCGGAATCTGCTCCAAAACAAGGCCCTTCCAAGCACTCACCGGTGAAGTCCCCTCCCAAACACTCAGCAGTGAAAGTGGAAGACTCACTGGTGAAGGCCAAGTCCCCACCCAAACGCTCCCCGGAGAAAGTGGAGGTTATTGACCTTACTGCAGAAGAGGATTATGAGTTGCACCCCCTCACACAATTGAATGAAAGGGGAGAGAAGACGATATCTGTTTTACTCTATTCCTTAAGGCTGAGAAGAAGCAATATCGGGAGGTTGCCTTTGCCGCACCCCTCACACCCGCAAAGACACCCGTTTCGGTTGATTTGGAGCCCATCCCTTCTCCTTTTCCAATAGCTTCTAGCCCAGAGGCCAAGAAACCCAAACAAGCTGGAGTGCTGTGTGATGCTTGTGATCTTTCTATCCCAAAAAGCTTCATCTCCCGAAGTTTGCAGCCCATTAAATGTGATCGGTGTTCTTGTGTATTTCACTTGAAGTGCGACGGGTTGACTCACAAAGCCTTAAAATGCATTATATGAGATGATGCCCCTGCATGGGTTGTTATCCGTGGACTTTGCCATTGGAGCAACATACCATGTTTGCAAAGAGTCATACCATATCCCTATGGCCCTGTTGTGCATGTCTCAGTGTCTAAGTGTCTATTTTTTTTCGGTTGTGTGCTTGAGAATGCTTTGTATAATATCCGCTATCTGTCTAACAATGAAGAAACGCTATCACCGACCCTAATGGCAGATAGCATTTCTTCCCAAAGAAATGCTACTTGATAGCATTTCATGATAGCATTTCTTGATTGGTGATAACATTTCTTCCCCAAGAAACGCTACCTCATCCACTTTTCGTACACTGACAAAATGTCAAAGAGAGAAACATGTAGGTGTTGTACCCCAAACCCTTGCGGTGTATCATCAAAAGGGTAAAAAGGTGAAAACACAAGCAGCCATGTTGTTAAGTAGGTACAATGTGGAGAATCCTAAAGACAAGAGCGAAATCAAATTTCATATAGCACCCAGGAACACCAGCCCAAAACTGGTCAGTACTAGTCAACTGAACGAGCCACCATTTTCCTTTTTCCAATCATATTTTTTCCACTGTCCACCAACCACTCAACTTTTATGTGTGATGAGCCAATTCCCCAAAAACGTGACACTATTGCTCTTAAACCGGTGTCATGTGATGCTTGCAGAGCAACCTACCACCTTTGGTGTGCCAAGTTGGCTCGAGTTCCTCGGCATGGTTCATGGATTTGTGAAAGCTGCGCCATGATGCCGTATTCCTTTTTCTGCATGATGTTGATTCGGGGCAATCACAATGGTAGCCATTCCGCCTCCAGTTATGCGGGGTGCCATACTGAACAAAGTGACATTTCGCAGCTCATTTGAATTGTTGACCCTCTTGATGCCACCCTGTTATGAATGTGGGTTTTGCCATCCAGGGTCGGTGATAGCGTTTCTTCATTGAGAAATTGTGAGACTTAGATAGCGGATATAAAGAAACGCTATCATGATAGCATTCCTTGGGGAAGAAATGCTATCATGTAGCGTTTCTTGTATAGTGTCATATTGCGGCAACTGTAGTAGTTACAGTGGTTGCGACCCAAAGGGCCACTACCGTTGCATTTCTCGGGAAATTGGGAGCATGAAAACACTAAGGTCTTTAGAACTCCGATGCCATGTTTGTTCAATTCTTTGTAGATTGTGTTTTCTTTTGTGCAATGAATTCAGATAGGCATCTTGCAATTTGAGCTGGCTGCGCTTGTTGTTCAAGAAAAGAGGGCTAAGATTCTTTCTTCTTTCAGATAACCCCCTTCCGAAAATTCAGGTGCCATCCACGAAACACTTTGTTGTGCACACTTGCTACGGGCACATCACACTCAAGCAACCCAATCCCTGCAAAACTTCATTCAGTGGACTCCAGTACGCCAAGTCGAAGCTCTAGACATGTAGATGTATTCCTTTGGCTTTGGTGTGGAACATATGACACCATTTCAAAGAGCAGATCTCTTCACGGAGCAATGAAGCAAAATTTGCTTGGTGAAACGTGGTGCTGACGGTGGACGAAACTTCGTTTACAACCAGAGGAGGCTGTCAACGCTTCCTCTGTGGTTTTTACAGCTGACATATACTGAATATTCGATACTCGGGGTGATGTGGGTGGGCGTGGATTGGTTTTTGCCACCCCAACAACGGCAACATTGCAACAATTGTGTTGCCGCGTTGGTCTCGCGGCGCACGGTGAAGGTAGGGTGATTTGCCGATAAGCCAGCTGTTGCCAAATGACGTGTCCAGAACTGCGCGGGTCACGGTCAAGCTTAGTGAGTGATGTCACCGATGAGCTGGCAAAATCTAAACATATGTACGCGTAGGGCTTGACCCAGGCTACTCAGAAATGCCTTCGTTGGTTTGTTTTGACACGATTTACCCCATGGAGGGAGAGGGTTTTGCTAAAGAGTTCACTGCCCAACTGTAGTTTTTTGCTGATTTCTGTTTAGTACCGGTCACGGTCGCGCTTCGGGAGAGGGTTCATTGGCTCACCACGCAAAAACCAAGTTGGTCATCTTGTAGAGGACGATCCACCCTACTCATATACACCAATTTTTCATGAAATGGACACATCTACCCTGAACTATGAGGCGCGAATGTAGATATAGCTGAAATCTGCATGCTGCCACAAATGTGGTCGGGTATACCTTCGGCGCATGGGTGCTCTCACTAGGCCTTTTTGTCACGCCAACGGTGCTCATCTACGTACTCGAACAATGCTTGCTCAATACTATGCGGCAAGGTTGGTTTACGGCCCGGGGTGCTTAGACCGTTCCGCAACCTTGTCATTTGTGCCCAGACCGCAGATTTAGTTGTGTGATGCCGGGACACTTGATGAATCGTGATTTTACCAATCATTCGAGCAACGGCACGATCAACGTTGCTCATCCTACGATCTTTCACTTGCAAATACCTCAACGGCAACTTTTATCCAAGTCTTCAACCTCACTAGCAGAAAACAGCAGTCCCTCTGAACTGCTTGACTGCTCCCTGCTCAAAGCCACACTATTCTCCGTTTCATCGAGTAGAGTAGCCACAAAAGGATCTTTTTGAGCCAACCAGAGACTCATGGAATCTGCCCACTTGAAGGACGAAGAAAACTGTCCTTCATCAAGACCAAGGTGGTTGTTTTCCGTGGACACCCTTACGAAAAACAACAAAAACCGTCGTGAAAAGCACGAGGTACCACTAGTGCCCAAGGCAGAAAAAGGGCCCAACCAGAAAAAACCCAAAGGATCGTCCCTCCTACCTAGCCTGGGTCCATAGCTACCCGTAGAACCACGATTTACAAGATTTGCTGCTATGTAGCGCTCAAACGAGCTGTCACTGTGACCTGCGGCTCCATTTGGCAAATGCTGCATTTAGCGCATCCCCTGAGGGCGCTCTGTTGCCAGCGGTATATCTGGCGATTTTTACCACCAAATCTGGATTTTTTTTACATCAATCGAGAGCCTGGCTCTCAATCTGTAGATCTATCCAGAAAAATCCTGCAGACCCCAAAAAAATCTTGAGAAATCGACGCGACTGTGACCCACGGGCGGAAACCGCTCGGAGTTCGGCAAATCACCCTAGCCGCACCGGTGACGGTATGCAGACTGCGGCCCTAGATGACCTAGAAGCGGCAGGAGAAGCGGCAGAAGGAGCAGAAAAGGAAGCGGGAGAACCCCCGCTGGAAACGTGTCAAGGACTACCTTGGAGTCAGATCCCCCCTACATCGTCTTGACCGTTGGTGTGTTGCATGGCAGGTAGAAGTTTTTACCTTCGGCTGCAAGTCCACACAGAGATGAATTGCCGCATAAAGTGCCACCTAACTGCAAGAAAAGGTTACTACCACATTTTTTTATCTGTTTTGCACTTGCTCTCCAAGGAGGGCTATAAACTTGAATATACTGAAATGGTGAATCACCGACACGCCAATCACCAAACAGCTAACCAAGCCTTCCCATTCTATGTCAAGTTCGTTTCAAGCAAGGTGACAAGCTAGGCGTTTGATAGAATGCTCCAGCAGATGAATGCTTCAACCGCGTACCTCGTGTATGAGTATGACATGTCCAGGGAGGCCCAATATATAGCTGCCAACAGGGCGGCACCCTTATGGAACTATGATCGACAGTGTCACGATTCACTTGAGACGGAGTTGGTAGACCTACCGAGATTCTGTACGATCTCCAAACGTGTGCAACAAATCCAAGGCAAAAATATAGTTTATGAGGTAAAGCGAAGTGAATCCAGCTGCACTTCGCGTTACATGAACTGTCCACATTATGTTTGTCTGTTCGAGCCATTGGCTGAGGATGGTGCCTATACGCAGTTTTGGTGTAGTTGTGGACTTGCTGTCCGAGTTGGGCATCCTTGTTGTCACTATTTTGCTGTGTCGACACTTGAGCCCGCCACTCCAAAAGCTGCTTACACTGATGCAACTAAGCTGGCGAAAGTTGTTCCTCACATGCAGTCCGAGCATACAACTGAGCCAAGTGAGTATCAACCTGCTGAATCATCAAAAGCATATCACTTGCAACTTGTGTGGGAGCTTGTGTGGATGATGGTGGGTCCTCCTCAGCCGAGTCAACCATATTGTGAATGTGTGCATGCAAATGCTCATTATACGCAGCCTGCTGCGCACTCAGGCCCCCAGGAGCCTGATTCACGGTGGTTAGCGCATATGAAAGCTCAAGGGCAGCATTCAGCTCTTCCTTCAACAGCGGACCGCTACCCCTACCCTGACCCCTACCTCTTCCCTTTGTAGCACCCTTTGTACCATCCCCTCGCTTAGCGGCCTTCCTGACAGTTGGCTGCACGGTTCGCTTGGCGGCCACCGGCGGGGGAAGAGGTCGTGGTGCTTGTGCACCTGCCACATGGACCTGTGCAGCAGACCAGTGCACTGCCCGCATCGCAGGTCGCGCATGCGCATTGTAGATAAATTGAGATCGCATTGTGTTGTAAATAGCGCATGTTTTATTATAAAACATTATCGCTTGTTTTAGGCACCAAATGTCCTGTTTGTTAAATCAGCTGTGATTACGGAGTTGTTCTGCATGGTGCCGCCTGAGGGATTTGGGATCTCAGGGTTAACGTCAAGTCGTGGTACGTTACAATTTAACAAACTTGACCAGAACGATTTCGTTAGGCTGCATTGAGACACGGGACGGAAATGCCGCGCCGCCGCTGTAACATCAAGTCGGTTGACGAGATCAAGAGCTTGGACAGTTCCAGTGTGCGCCGGCTCTGCAGTTCGTCAGTGCCCGAGCGACGGGAGGAGGCGCTTCGTGAGGTTCTTCGTCGTGCGGCGCAGTGGGACATGGAGTGTCAGGACTACGCACGCAAACTGCGCGTGTGGCAGCCGCAAAATGTGCTTCGGTGCCTTGAGGGTGAGCCTAGGGCAATGGGGTTTGTGCCTCCCTGCCGTGAATTTTGTGTTCCTTCGTTCATGCCTGACACTATGCTGGAGGACGACCTGGTGGCGGTGACGATGTGTTCAGGCAGTGCGTTCCCAACGAACGACGGTCCAGGCGACCTTGAAGGTAATCAGGCATCTGCGGACGTGCCCGCTGTGATCAGCCTCGACTGCATTTTGGAGCAAGCTCTGGTGGAGTTTCAAAGCAAATCAGTCCAGGTCGCCAAGGACTTTCGAAGTTCGTCAGGGAGGACCAATTTTGCTGTCGCGGCTGCCATTTCACCCGCTGCAGCTGTTATAGCGGCTGGCGGGCCCAAACGCCGAGCTCGTGGTGGCAGAAAATGGCGCCAGCCAACGACGCTGTCAACGACTTCGTGAGTCCGAACTGAGGACCGCCAGGAGCGAAGCAGTGGACATCAGTGCTGTTGCACAAGTTCAAGGTTGTGTCTGTGCAGTGCGTGTGTTCGGGCGCGCTTGCACAGTGGAGGGCCACGTAGGTGGCAGTCTCCCACTGCATACACTGGTTTCAGACCCAGCCCGGCCTCCCTACTTGCCATGTCAGCGACCACGGTCGTTTGTGAGACCAACATGGGTGCGTCGCCATTGTTTCTTTTGTTTTCGCCGGTTTGGCCTGAGTCTGGCTCAAATGAGTTGCATGACAAAATTGCGTTTGACACCAAGCACCTGTGGCTCTGAAAAAACACTGTCGCTGTGCTTTTAGGCATGCACTGATATGCAGCCTTGTTTGTGTTTTTAGATTCTGAATCTGAGAGTCCATTTTTCAAGGGTGCCAGCGCGGTGACGACTATGAGCACGGAGCAGGAATAGCTCAGCTCTGGAGTCCCACTGTGCAGGTAGTTTGTGTATGCGCTCAGCGAGTTTTTGCTGTTCGCTGCTGCTTGTTGGTGCCAACAGCCTTTTCGCTCCGAGGGCTATGCTCCGAGGGTATACTTTGCATTTTGCTGTTGCCCTGCATTGCTCTGCTTGCGGCTTGTTGCATGCTTCGGCAGCTTACTGTGCAGGGTTGGCTGGGATTTGCAATGTGTGTGTACTTTGCACTCTGCTGTTACATACGTTGCGCTGCATGCACGTTGTCTATATTATGTTTAAAGTTCACTGTTTTCTTTCCTTTGACTCTCTGCAGATCGGCAGATCAGAATCGGGGGGCCATCAAGCCATCAAGGCAGGCCAATCCCCTCCTCAAGACCCAGCCAAGCACCATACCCCTTCGCGATGCTCAGAAGTTAAGTTGGCGCACAAGTTTTAAGATAAGTCTGATATATGGGGCTTAAGTCCCTTGGGGGACCAGCAGCTTTGCTCATTAGCGTAAGGGTTTGTACCCTGTGGGTCAGTCCACATGCAGTTTTATTGTCAATTTGCTGCTATGTCTGTTTGTGTTGTGTTGTTTTTTTTTATGCAACCAAACTTCTGAGCAGGGGTTTTCTTTTTGGTGCAGGAAAAGTGGCAATGGGCAGTGAGTAGTTGCTAAATTTTTTTCCTGTATGAGGTCAGCAGGTAAATAGGAACGCTGCCCCACCTAACCAATGGGTGGCCACCATTGGGGGATGGGCAGAGGGGCCTGGCAAGCCTCCTTTTTAGGTTGACGCCACAGGATGCAAGTAGCTATTTTTGTTTGTATACGAAACACACAAAGAGCCCCTGACACCAGGTGGGGTTCCATCGTTGGGCACCGGGGTGTTCTAGAAATTTTTGTGTGCTTGGTATTTTTTTTCTGAGTGCCTATTTTTTTTGTGTACATTATTGCTCTGTTTTTGGCATGCAGTGCACTGGCTGCCACTGTTTGTGTGTGTCAGCCAGCCCCTGGTCCCCTTGGACTGTCTTGGGTGGGCGTGCAGCAGACCAGTGCACTGCCCGCATCGCAGGTCGCGCATGCGCATTGTAGATAAATCGAGATCGCATTGTGTTGTAAATAGCGCATGTTTTATTATAAAACATTATCGCTTGTTTTAGGCACCAAATGTCCTGTTTGTTAAATCAGCTGTGATTACGGAGTTGTTCTGCATGGTGCCGCCTGAGGGATTTGGGATCTCAGGGTTAACGTCAAGTCGTGGTACGTTACACCTGTGTGGAAGAGGCCCGCATGTCGACAAATTGGTTCAGTAGCCTCTCCTCTTCTTCGAGAAAGGCCCCTGCATCCTGTCCCTGGTCGGAAAGATCAGTTGCCACTCGATCCACATTAGTTATATATTGACGCATCCGTGACTGCAAGTTCCCAAGGGAGCGGACAATCTGCTCGCGTTTCGTTTTGGCTGGCAAATCAGCCCACGAGGAGATGTCGGTCAATATAATCTCATCGTCTGTAGCATGGATTGCCACGGGTACCTGCACTGTGGGTAGGGGGAGGCGTTGGCTACTGCATTTGGCACTAATAGGACCTCAGTTGCAGTCTGAAATTGTTTTAAAATAAAAATTGGATTGAACAACCCAAGATGGAAGCCGACGGAAGATGACCGATGATGCAAAGAACTAAGGACATTTCAAATTTCATGTCTGAGTTTATGTTCCATGCCTTCAGGGTTCGCCTGTGTGAGGTTGGGTTTGCCATTGCTGAGGTCTGAGGTCCGTTGAAATGGAGTAGGAGGGAGTTGAAATTGAGTAGGAGGGAGTGAATTTTCACTTGGAGGGAGTTGAAATTGAGTGAAAGGGAGTTGAAATTGAGTAGGAGGGAGTTGAAATTGAGTAGGAAGGAGTTGAAATTGAGTAGGGTAAAGTTGAAATTGAGTAGGATGGAGTGGATTTTCTCTTGGAGGGAGTTGAAATTGAGTAGAAGGGAGTTGAAATTGAGTAGGAGGGAGTCGAAAATGAGTAGGAGAGAGTTGAAATTGAGTAGGGGGGAGTGGATTTTCACTTGGAGGGAGTTGAAATTGAGTAGAAGGGGGTTGAAATTGAGTAGGAGGGAGTGGATTTTCACTTGGAGGGAGTTGAAAATGAGTAGGAGAGAGTTGAAATTGAGTAGGAGGGACTTGAAATTGAGTAGGAGGGAGTGGATTTTCACTTGGAGGGAGTTGAAAATGAGCAGGAGGGAGTTGACAATGAGTAGGAGGGAGTTGAAATTGAGTAGGAGAGAGTGGATTTTCACTTGGAGGGAGTTGAAAATGAGCAGCAGGGAGTTGAAAATGAGTAGGAGGGAGTCGAAATTGAGTAGAAGGGAGTTGAAAATGAGTAGGAGGGAGTGGATTTTCACTTGGAGGGAGTTGAAATTGAGTAGGAGGGAGTTGAAATTGAGTAGGAAGGAGTTGAAATTGAGTAGGAGGGAGTGGGTTTTCACTTGGAGGGAGTTGAAAATGAGCAGGAGGGGGTTGAAAATGAGCAGGAGGGAGTTGAAAATGAGTAGGAGGGAGTTGAAATTGAGTAGGAGGGAGTTGAAAATGTGTAGGAAGGAGTTGAAAATGAGTAGGAGGGAGTTGAAATTGAGTAGGAGGGAGTGGATTTTCACTTGGAGGGACTTGAAAATTAGCAGCAGTACCCTTGTTACCAGTAAGGTATCGTTGCCTTATCTGGCGATAAAATAATGCAATTATTTTATAAATTTGGGCTGCAGAACGGTTCAAAACATCCTTGTCGCCTTTTAGCAGAAGATCAGTTGCAGTAGATCAGTTGCAGTCGTTTTTTCGGTTGTCGTCAATGCGCGTGTCGCCTGTTCGTGCGCAGTCTTTCGCAGTCTGCTAGGGCCGCAGTCTGCATACCGTCACCGTAGCCGCACCACTGCTGGGAACATTGCTGCGTGCCAGGAGTGGTTGGCTTGGTTAGTGCTGACATACCGCTTCACATGCAGTACCTCTGCTCGATTCCAGAAAACCATGGAGCTCTCTGTGTCCTTTCAGCTGCTCTTCCACTTTAACATGGATGACCACGAAGTCACCTTTACTGTCAAGTTTCCGCAGAATGCCCCACCAACTCTCCCCAAGGGTGGTCTGCAGAATTTCTTCAGCCGCCTAGAGCAGGAGGAGCGAGGCCGCAACAACACCAACAACTATAACTCCAATTCCCGCAAGGGAGGGAAGGGTGGTGGCCAAGCCCGTGGGTTTGGAACCCAGCAACCCGTGACCAGGTATGATATCTGTCCAGTGGAGATCGTTGTCGCGGGTGCAGTGCTGGTGCTGAAATGTCCTGCGATTCCTTAGTGTTCCAAGAATCCCAGCTGCGCATGAACATCACCGTCGCACTTGATTGCACCCTGAGGGCTTTGTTGGCATTGACCCCCCTGCTTTTACTGTCCAAAGGTGCACGAATGTGTAGGCAGTTAATTTGCAGGGCATGCACGCATGCAAGTGTGCGAACGGGAGTGTGCGGGGAAAATACGAACCACTCTCTGCAAAAGGGGGAGTGCGTGAAAGGTGCTCTGCTGAAAACTTACTTTTTCAGGTCCAACTTATTTGTTGTCCGTGCTCCCTTGCCACCAGTGGAAAAATCAAAATAAAGTCGGCGGCCACAAGTAAGAGCCCGTGCCACGTGGGGATCTTCAGCCCCCACCCCCACCCCTCAATGCCTTTTCAGCCATCCCCAATAATTCGTTTTTTTAGCCCCCGCCCCTGGGGGTTCCGAGTCCACCTGATGCCAAGTTCTTGACCGAAGCCCCAAGGCCCGCTATGCCACGAGTTGTGCTGTGCCGTTCCGCAATGGTGGAGATGCCTTTTGGTTTGTGGGTCCTCTGTCAGACTCAGCGCCATGGTTTCTGTCCCATAACATACTTGCTGTGCCAACTTGCGGGGCTGATTCGGCAAAACCAGGGCTTGCACGGGTGGCATGCAAAACCAAAACAAGAGTTACGCACACATCAATTGCAACACCAAGCTCCACTTCATTTGGACATGGATGTGTACTTGTGTATTAGTGAAAGTATCCCAATTGTTTTGCAAGGTGTACTTGTGTATTAGTGAAAGTATCCCAATTGTTTTGCAAGGAACTTGGTTGCTCATGTCGATCCTTTCTTTCCTTCTTCGTCTCCTCTTCTGTATACTCATGCGACCAACATTCGCCATGCTACTCAGAGTGGGACCGGACGGGTCTGGTGGCCGTCAGTACGATCGTAACCCTCGTTTGGCATACAGTGATGAGGGTATGCAGTCTCGCCAGGGACCTCGTCCCCGCAACAATGTCAAAAACTTGGTATGGCCTTCTTCGTGCGCGACCTGTGTGTCCTGGTGGTGGAGGTGCTTCGCAAATGAGCACAGGAACCGCGTCTGCCAATCCAACCCATGTATGACATTTGTGGTGTCTTTCAGGACTACGAACGAGAACAGAACAACCGCAACCGTATGCAGATGGAAACTTTCCGACGCCAACAAAATCAGCGGCAAAATGCAGTAGCTCAGGCCCGAGGCGTGCCGTTTAACCAACAGCAAGCCGGACGCCAGCAGCAACAGCAAGGGCGTCGCGCTGGGCGTGCCAGCCAGCCCCGGGGCGCCAGCCAGCCTCGGGGTGCCAGTCAGGCACGTAGTGCCAGTGTGCCACGCAATTTCAGCCAGTCCGTCCCCAGAAATACCGGCGGCGGCGGCGGCGGCTATGGAGGGGGACGCCGCAGTGGCAGCCAGGCACGGGGGGGGCGGCGCGCAGGGAGCATGCCCCGACGTGGCCGCAGCCAAGGTCGCCAGTACTAATCAGCCAATGGGAAAATTGCTGAGTGTGGGATTTGAGGCTCTGTACTGATTGGGAAGTACAAAATTTAACCCTTCTGGCGAGAATCCCTTTTCGAAAGGGACTTAAACATAACATGTGACATGCCTATACAACTGCGGCTCCTCAAGCCTCAAGTGCCAAAGTCAAACCCAGCCCGGTTGGGCAGATTTTTTTATGGTTGCAGGTGGCCCTCCAAGAATAGTGACGGTTGGTAGTTGATCAACCGACGGTGGCCGGTGGTTGTCGGGTACCAAATGCAGTTGACAGTTGCTTGACCGGACCATAGTATTCTGCAACCAGGAACTCTTTTTCGTAACCCTAGATAGTGGCTTTGGGCAGCTGTCCGTTTGGATCTCCCAACTGCGCTCCCCTTTGGCTCAGCAAATGCAGAAGTATCAGGTTTAGGGGTGCATACTGACCCCCCCCCTTTCCGTTTAATTCCTCAGTCAGTATCTATCCCCCATCGCCCCGGCGGCGAGTTGTACTGGGTTTGCCAGACATGCCAGACATGTTCATGAGCCGCTGTTCATGTGATTTACGGCCAGGGGTCGGGTGTGCGACTAGAAAACTAGAACCGCTCTTCAATGTGATGGCTGGGTGTTCCACGTTCAAGATCAAGGTGCCAGGTCCGAACGGGGGAGAGAGCGGGGAACACACAACCTCCACCATTCGTGCATTGGGTTGCCACAAGAGTGAAGGGGAGTGAAGAACTGAGAGGATCCAATAAACGACATGACCCGCAACACCAGGGCTGTTTCCATTTGAAATTGAATGCCGTTGTCTGTCTCCGAGTGTCATGCTGGTTAACAGGAAGAAACAAGGTGCTTGTTTTTTCCAGCTTCGTTTTGCATTTCAGGAGGATCCGCATTTTCTATTCTTCTTTTTTCACATCGGTGCGGGTTTTTCGTTGCATTGTCTCAGTGCACCGCAGACGTTTCCTGACGGGCAGTCCCACTGGACTGAAGGAGAGGCAGGGTGGGCTTCTGGGTTGGCTCGTGGGTGGGGTCAGAGGCCCAGGAAGCCTCCAATCATCGGACAATGAGAAGGGTTCCCATCGTGAATGAATGAATGAGACAAGAGATGACGCAGCTGCTAATGTTACGTTCAAGAAAGGGATTGCAGCATTGCGAGGACCATGACAGCTTCACACTTTTCCTTTTGAAATGCAGCATGGCTTGCCTTGCCACGCCTGTGAGACGTTTCTGCTCTTGCAAGAATTAGCATTACTTGAATTCATTTTAAGAGGTCCTTTTTTGGGTGATTATTGTCCCTGAATCTACAACAGCAGTTTGCTCCCGCCACCACATACCCACAGGGACATCCAACGTGTATACTACAGTAATGCTTGTCTCCGTTGGGGGCCTCTTAACCTTTCTCGCAACGATTGAATTGGGCTTGAGGTTCATCCTGAGGGCCCGTTGGGACAATACCCAAAGACATTTGATGTCATGTCCTCTCTCACAACGCACGATCCCTATCTTATTCTGTTCCCGCTTCTAACACAGTGGAGGGTTGGCCAACAAGTGAGCACGCTGTCCCATGCTAGCCCTGGGATTGAGTGTCCATTTTCCTTCTCTTGTTCTACCTTGAGTATATTGGTCCTGTGCCAGGGGGAGGTATTCAGTGCAAAAGAGAAATGAAAGCAAATCATGTTTGCATGTCATAGTATGCCTGCTTCAGGCTTGAAGCAGTTGGGAACCTTAGTTTCCAGGATTTATCACGAGGTGGAAAATTGATGGTCGAGAAAATTTGCAAATGGTTAAGAAAGGGGTTGCACAGGATCCCACGGCATGGTGAGCAGGTTGGTAGTATGTTGCAGGGCACAAGAAAATACGAAGGTGTGCTCCCCGTTCGGAGAAGCTCGGAACTCTTCGATACTCATGTTACCGAACTCGTATTCACTGGAAAGGATAAGTTGTCAATGGGTCTCCCAATTTTGCGTTTTGATGTCAGATGGTGTGTGATTGCCACAATGAGCCACGAGAGTCAAGCAGCAAGACCATGAGATTGTAGTTGTGTTGTTAAAAAAGGGATTAATACAAAACATGTTGAGCCGTCTCGGAATGATGCACGGCGTGCAGCACCAAAAACCAGATTTTAACTTACACATGGCCACGGTCAATGCGTTCGCCACGCAATCTGAAATCACAGCTGATTTAATTTAATCCATCACCGGAGTTGTAACAGGCTTTGTGCTCACATGGGTTTCAAGATGACAGCTGAGGCTAAGTTTGGGCCCAGCGATCTGCCTTAGCCCACAGACATGTTTTTCCTCTTTTGGCCCTGAGAATCTCATTCAACCCGGCCCACAAGCTCAAATGAACTGATCTTTGTTAGGTTTCTTCTCGTGCTGAGCTAAAAGGTGGGAGAATGTGCCTAGGCTGTCTTTGTGTCCCTGCGTGCCCATACAACTGAGGGTATTGTTTGAACCAGTTGAACCAAGTGCAATGAGATTCAACTGCTGTGTCAAGTAGTGCTATGCTGCAAAAAGCCACACAACATATTTTGCTCCAGTGGGTCTGTGGGTGCAGATATTGCATCAGGTTACAATTGAGGCCTCATCTGAGCTTCAGCTGTCAAGGAGGAATGATTTTTCTGCCATGAGTGCACAAAAAAGATTTTCTGGTTGAAGTAGTTGAACAGTTTGCAGCAGTGGATGTTTCATCTATGTAGGGATTGTATGTGATATTCAGGCAAATTTGGGTGTTATTTTATGATGCTTTACTTCTACAAATGCAACATAACAAGTACACAAAGGCCATTGAACACCAATATGCATGCCAACCAACATGTGGCTTGAGAAGCATGGAGTAGTGATCAAAAACACCAGCAAAGTTACAAACACAACAACAATATAAAACAGAAATCGTCGGCTTGCTCATATGGTTTTAGGGCAGTTTTACTACTTTGTTGGTTGTAACGTGCCCATATCGTGCCCCATTTTTCGAATGCCTGGATCTAACGCGTCTAGCAAAATCAGAATGTGGCAAAATTTTATGTAGGAGAAATTTCAAGAGGCCAAACGAAGAATGTTGGTTAGCATGGCAAAAAACACTCTTCGTGCCAAGTAGCGCAAAGACTTTGCGGGCTTTGGGAGTTGCAAGTGTTGCTCGAACCATTGCCGCCACAGGCGCTCGGTCCGCATAGGCAAGACTCTTTGTGTGTCAGACATTGACAGTGTGCATTCCGCCACACGGAGGTTGGTTTGTTCCAAGCTCCGCGGCCATTTTTTTCGATGCATCGCCGCTTGTGCATATCGCCGGCTTTGCACGGTCTGAGACAAATGCCAAGATCTCTGAAGTGTATCGTTGCCATGCTAGTCTGCATCTGTCTAGTATCCATTCTACTAGAGGAGCATTGTCGGCCATTGGCTTGTGTCACGGTTTCCGGAGTTCAACTGGGTGGCCGCATTTGCATCAAACATGGCAGAGTGGACATAGTTGTGCCAAGGTAATAGGTCAAGCAACACTATTGAGTACACGTGCGACCGATCATCGTACTTATCATGATATTACCATGTAGCAACCTAAATGCAAGACAGGATTTCTTGATTGTGTTCTTCACTTGACCGTGTGGACATCTAGCTTGATGCAGACTTGGGTCATACCTATTGACACCTAGCGGTGCAAGAAACCAGAGGCTGAAAATTTTGCGCAAATCTTGCGTTGCAGGGTGGTATGCCCAAATGGCCACCAAAGCCTTTCACCTTTTTTTTTACCGTTATTGCGATGAACAATTATGAAACCACCTTTACCAATTGTATGCCGTGGTAGAAGATCGTGATTTGCGGTTGTGCTACCATTGTTGGGAGTGCAGCCGCTATGTCACCGTTCCGTTCAGTTGGTACCCGTCAAAGTACTCAAAATGCGGTACAAACACTTTGCAAACCTTGCAAACACTGCACGCCGGCACCGCCATCGGTTAAAGGTTGTTGTGCCCTGCCACTAAGGTCACCGCATCACCGCACATAATTGGTTACGCATCATCGCAGTCAAGGATCCCGAGCGGCACCACCCTAGAATTTGCACCGCCAAATTTTCTGCGATCGCATCTCCGAACGCATCTGGTATCACGTTAGTCGACTAAATGCTCGGAGATCGATGCGCGAGATCAAAGCACTGCAGAATGGCAACCACAAAGGAGAGATGCCATGTCACCTTCACGCATCCAACGGTCAACGGCAATGCCGCGAAGCTTCGGGTGTGCTCCGTTGGCCCGTTAGAAGTCAAAAACGCCCACTACACAGGTGGCTGCTGCGCCGGACATTTGTCACCAACTACTATAATGGCTCCCGTGTAGATCATATCTTGTCCCAAGTTGCCGCTTATCCATTACCAGAGCATCCTAGTGAAATGCAGTCAGCCGTAGCAGCAATCTTGAGCTGGCAGCGGTATGACTACACTCCCATGTATGGCAGCAGTGGTCATTGATTGCTCTAGAATACGCTTGACAATGCTATCTAAAATGAAATGAATACCTCGTTATTGGTATCATAGAGCTACGACCCCATTGTACCCACGTAGGACCACTGCACGCTAGCTGTTACCTTACATATTCGTTGACTACATTCAACAGATATTTGTCAAGAGAGGTAATGCAGGCAGAGTGTCATTGTGGTAAAGTACTGCTCATATTCGACGGGTTTTGTAGGTGGTACAAATCAGATGTGTTGCACATGTATAAGTCGAAAGGGGCTGAATCCCCATGCTGCACCCTATGTGCATGGATATTGCACAGTCGCTCGACAATTTCGCACCTTTGAAAAGGAACGCTCGCGGCCAAAAGACATCTCACCCCGCCCAAGAATCATTCATGCCATACAATAAGCTGCTTTTGTCCACCACCTCTTGTGGCACGCATGGCATCTGTGTGTTTGAATACTCAACATCCCTCGCAGTTTTTGCTGTGCGGAGATCTTGTCATTTCATTTTTCGATGTTTCTGGCTCATGCACATGGAGACGGTATTGGCACCGCTCCTATCAATACTACTGCTACCTACAGGTGTGTGCTCATGGCAATTGTCTTGGTTTGTTACATTTGACGATTTCTGACACCATACTGAGTCTGTTGCCGAGTCTGGCAGAAGTTGCTAGCGCACTGTACCATCTAGCGCGTATATCGTAGCACGCGGCACTCGCACAATAGTACGCAACAGTGCCAGCGCAACATGTAGCACATTGTGCTCTTGCAAATAGAGGACATGCCGGCAACAAAAAGTTGAACTTACACCGCCTAAAGTGCACCTTGTTTTGGACCTTGTGAAGCCTCCGATGCATGACATGGAAACTATTTTTTTTCGAAAATTTTAACGTGCCCGCAAACACCAAGGGTGTAGAAATTATCTATTGGACCATTGTGCTTTTTTTTTTTCACCAAATTTTGAGGGCAAAAAAATGTGGTTCTTTTCAAAACAAGCAGGCAACTAATACTCATTTTTGGGCTAGAAATTCGTTTGCATAACTATTTTAAGGACCATTTTCTACGGGGTTGACAGAATACGTTTGTTAGCATGTGGACAACAATAAAACGAAGACAGATAAAACACATTTCTAAGACAAAGAAGTGCGCGATGCCTCCTAGAACACATGCGTCGGACGAGCAAGGAGCAATCACAATCATTAATATAGTAACAGTTATAGAACCTAAAAGCAGCGTAGAAATGTACATGTGACAGAAGGCTTCAAAATCTTTATCGTGTAAGACAAGCGCCCGAGGCGGCGCAAACACGAATAGGATAAACAAACAAAAATCATGAACCATTGCATATTGTCCTCCACGGGAACCTTCAACTTAGCACACACGCTCTTAGCTACTGAACTCTCACTACCAGGGGGTGCAACGGATCTACACACCTACGCACCCTTGGGAAGACCCGTGGGGACTCTCCCCGTGTTTGCGGCCTTGCAAAGCCTGGACTTTCTGACGGATCTGTGTGGTTGCTCTCGACCCATGCGACCATCTCGGTCGTCGCGTAACGCCTATGTTGGTAGTGTATGCCACTGCCATTGTGGTGGTGACCGTCGCAGCCGGCACCCGGTGCGCTTGTTATGGGTGAACGGGTCGTTTGCAAGCCGAACAATCGCCGCCAGGGCTCGGGACTTCACACTTGATATATTACACGCCTTTACCAGCATCTACAAGTGGTTTTTAAGGGTTGGTCTACTGTTTCGTGATAATCTCTCGGTTATGTAGAGATCCTGTCCCAAGACGGAGCATGAGGCGTGTGGAGACCACCTCCCCCCCCAAGATTGTCCTTGGTACCCGCTGCCGAGCTGGGGTGTCATGGAGTCCCACGTGGTTTGCTCTATGGAGGGGATTGAAGCGGTACCCAGGACACCGTGGCCCACATGGTGAATATCTAACCTTCTGCGTCGGAAGTTTCCCCCCTCACATGAGAGGTCATGTTGTCTGCAGTGCCATGGGAACTGGGATTGGACGGATGTTTCTCTAAAATTCCCAATCGATCAAATCGTTCAAGAATTTCAATACTTTATTCTGATGCTCGATTCTTGCTAAAAATCGATTCAAATCGATTATTATGACCTACTTTCTGGTCGCCGTCATCGCTGTTCATCGTCACCTGCACGCGTGTTGGCGCTGACTTTCCGTGGCGAGTTTTGTTGCGGATTTTTCTCTTGTACCTTTGAGGCTAAAAAGGAAGTTAAGGGCTGGATCTGTTGGATTTTTCATGTACATTCATCTTGTGCATTCAGCAGAATTTTTCAGCGAGGTGTGTGGGAGAAAACCGACGCGCAAGGTTTTTTTTTAATCGACCCAAATCATTGTTACCATGGACAATTAGTTCGCTAGGAACTCTAAATCTCTCCCCTTTGCCTTCCTTTCATGCCCCTTTCCCATGGGCATATCGCTTCCTTTGGGGAAGCGACGTAGAAGGCTGATTTGGGCCTGGGAAGGGTGTCAAAAATCCAATTTTTTTTATGCGCAAACGCTAACTTTGTGTACTTGTGTGCATGCACGTAAAAAACTTAACGCAATGCTCACCAGAACAAAAGCCTGAGGTCATTTTCGGTTTTGGAGCTAACTCAGCGATTGCTCTACGCAATCCAATGCGTACCGAAACATGGTCGGCTAAAAAGTTTGTCAAGATTCGGGCGAAAATGGCCGTGGCGCCAAGGCTCGTGCTCGAACCCATTGGCGCGCTGAGCCTTGAACCAAGGCAATAAGACTCAATATGGAGACTAGAGATGCGAACGGCATCGTGCATAGCTTGTTCCACTTTTCCAAGCGTGTCTCTTCTGTAATATTGTCTTGTGAGCACACGTGCCATTTCCTCATTTTGCACACGCGCCCATGTGCATGCACCATTGATATGGGAACCAAGGGACGACTTGACCCACAGCAAGTATGTTTGAGAACACTTACGATGGGTCCTTCAATTTGGCTATATGCCATATTATTCGGCCTTGGCGGCTCGTTGGTATATATCTCACAATATTGGCATTTTGGCACTTTTTCCCATGTTTAATGTGCTCCAAAGGTTGAGGTGTTAGAAATCCTTTCTAATGCTTTGTGCCCCAACCTTTGTTGCTAGTGGGACTTGAGGCTTTTGGCAACTTCCATGCATAAGCCCAAAGTCCATCTCTCTTGGGATACGGAGATACAATTTTTGGAGTAACCACTTTTGGGACAACTTTTCCTCATTTTGACCCACATGGTCTCCAACTGCTTCCCCCTCTGATTTCACCCCCGGTGTTGTGTGCGCCCCTTCTCCAATGTGAAGGGCGATTTGCAAAGGATATAAAAACCCTCCTCAAATAGGGTATGTCCCCATGTATCTTCGCCTCAGGATCGGAGGTCCATCGCTGACCTAATTGGGTGCATGTTGCTGTTTGCCAATTTCCGTGTGCTATGTTTTCGCTAAGGAAAAACATAGCTATAGGCAACCTCTTGGAGAAAAGACAACTCATGTAGCGTATGACCAAGGGTCAATCAATTGTCCTATGTTTTTGTGTTTGGTCCTCCGGCATGGTGGGAGATATACAACATACGGCTATCGCCATGTCTTACAATTTTGCATGCTTTGCTTTTTTGTCCCCCGTCGCCTGACCATCCTCTCGGGCAACAATAACGAGCCACCGTGACAGCAATCCGAACCCCAATGCACGGGACCAAAGGGGGTATCAAGGCTCGTGGCTTGACGAGATCGCCCCGAGCGCCTACCCTGCTTAGCTGCCCAAGACGGCCCCTTTTGCCAATTTGGGCGTCCTGGGCCCAATTCGCGACCCCATGGTTCCAAGACACCAGGAACTCTGAGGGAACCAGATTGCATAGGGCCTTTGGGTAGTTTGTACTCTAAGGGTACAAAGTTGGTTGCTTCGCCCGTGCACTCGTATGGCCTGACCGAGGGGTCAATTTTGGACTTTTTGAG
The DNA here is from genome assembly GCA_964036045.1 of Eutreptiella sp. 'Long Island Sound 2002'. Lineage (NCBI taxonomy): Eukaryota > Euglenozoa > Euglenophyceae > Eutreptiales > Eutreptiaceae > Eutreptiella > Eutreptiella sp. 'Long Island Sound 2002'. Next base: position 19,671,769 of record OZ038398.1, on the reverse strand, counting down.
CGAGAATCAGGTTGGGCTGAAACAGCCCATTTTCAGCCCGGAACTCCAACGGGATAATGGCGGGGCCATATATCTGGCTCAGAGGGGAGTTGGGGCCAACCATCAGAGAAGCAGAGGAAGCTACTGTGAGTGGGCCCTGTAGCACACTGGCTCCCAGGAACTCGCCCGTGGCTGGACGGCATGCTCCTCTTTTCGCAGGGCACTGGGGTTATTTCTGGGGAAATCTGTGGGTTGTGTTTGAGCCCCCATATCTGCATGCTACTAAGGAGGTGGGACCTTGGGTTGGGATATGTTTTGGGACTGAATCTCTATTGCCTTGAGGCCCCTACGCCAGTCAACGGTTGAACCCACCTGTGTGTACATGCGCTGATGTGTTGTTGCACATAATTTCGTTTTGTTGCAGAGTGGCAAGCATTCTAGAACGCTTTGTTCTTTGTGGATGCGCTGAGGCGCAGTGCTTTGCCCGCGTGCCTGCTTGCGAACCCGCCGCAGCGTGCCCCGTGGACCAGGCCCCCCACGGTAACGCGTCAATAGTAAGTATATTTGAGAACAATTACTATGGGCCATTCAATGTGGCTATATGCCATTTCATTCGGGCCTCAATGCCTTGTTGGTATATATGTCCCAATATTGGCATTCTTGCTGTGTTCTCCATTTTTCCCCTAGATTATCGTTTTAAGGTCAAAACCGTTCTACTCAACTCAATCAAGTCTACTCAATTGAATACCATAGATTTCAATTGAACAACTACTTTCCAACATGTCTAATTCCCATTTAGTGGCACCTCATGTGGTTTCATATTTCCAAAACCATGACAACCATTTCACAAAATGTATGTCAAACACCTACCATTGATTTTTAAACCCTTGCGACCCTTGCATACCCTATTTTATGCATTTTTCTCACAATTGAAGCAGTTGAAAATTCCATTGAACAACAAGAGGATCAACACGCACAATACGATGGAATGAACACTATCATAAAAAAGTGTGAAGACCATGTATTGATGAATACACTTGTCCTACACCTTGGCATCCGCCTTGTATTGCACCCTCCGGGCCTCCGCCTCCTCATATGTCTTTTCACAATCAATTTTTTTTACGGCCACGAGGCTAATGTCATCCTCCCCGGGTAGTTGGGGGGGCATGATGAGCATTCGCCAACCCGGACGGGTGGCCTTTGTCCATTCACTCCTCGGCGCATCATCTAACTCCGAGCCACACAAAAGCATGGCATCATACCCACAACAAACAACCCACTCCTTATCACACACCAAGTCCTTTTCCATTTCCAATTGCATGGGAACCCAAAATTTATCTAGGTCTTTAAGACGTAGAGAGGCCCTTGTTGGAGGGACCGCATCTTCCTCAACCACTCTCTCTACTTCCTTACATTCCTCTCCCTCATGCGCATCATTGGTTGGTTCCGCTTCCTCGTTTGGGTCATCCACATCGTTGGTTGGTTCCTCTTCCTCTTCCTCTTCCTCCTTTTTTCCTTCCTCCTCAACGTTGCTTGCCACGGCTCCTTTCAAACTCACTTTGAGGCTCTAGAGAGAAAAGGCCACACCAACGGACAAAAGCAAAGGAAACCCATTCACATGCATGCAATACCACATAAGCAAGTGAAAGCGATGACTCACATTGTTCAAACCAACGGGAATGCAAGGCTTCGCAATTGCGCAACATCCGCTTCCGGCATGTGTTCCGGCAATGCACGCGTGTAAAACACGAGTGCCACCCTCCGACCACGCCATTGCCATGGGCCATGCAATGCATGTGAATCAAAGACAACGCCATGTTGTTGGGCGTCACACAAGTACCCCTCAACGAGGGATCCATCCGCACGCGTACCCATTGTGGGGATTGTAAGGCGGCCAAATTCTTCAAGCCCTTCTTGCTCAAGCGCGCACCTACGAGCGAACGAAGTGGATGTGCACCAAGTGGATGCTGCCTTGTTCAATTGAAGTAAATTCCATTCTACTTGTTCAATTGGCCATGTTGAAAGTCAATTGAACACCCTCCAAACGAGCACCAACCTCCAACCCATGATGGTCCTACCGCTCCAAGCTGGTGTAGGACAGCCTAGCATAGACATGCATATTCAAAAAGTGGACACCTTAGGCTTTCCAACGGTCCAAACGGATTGGGAAAACTCCACAGTGGCGCCAAGTTACCCCCCCGCTACTTCTGGCAACCCGGTTCTGAAAAATGTTTTTTTGCCATTTTTTTGACTAACCTCCGACCCATAACGGTCCAACCGCTCGAAGCCGAGGTGGCATGGCCTACCATGGCCCTGCATATTCAGAAAGTAGACACCTTAGGCTTATAAACTGACCAAAAGGATTGGAAAAACTTTGCGGTGGCGCCAAGTTACCCCCCCAGTACTTCTGGCAACCCGGTTTTGAAAATTTTTTTTGCCATTTTTTTGACCAACCTCCGACCTATAACGGTCCGACCGCTCCAAGCCAATGTGGAACAGTCTAGCACTGCCACTCATATTCAGAAAGTAGACACGATAGGCTTTCCAACGGTCCAAACAATTTGGAGAAACTCCACGGTGGCGACAAGTTACCCCCCCAGTACTTCTGGCAACCCGGTTCTGAAAAAATATTTTTTTGTCATTTTTTTGGCCAACCTCCAATGCATGACGGTCCAACTGCTCCAAGCCTTTTTAGAGGCCTAGCACGGCCATGCCTTATAACAAGTAGACACCTTGGGCTTTCCAACGGTCCAAACAAGTTGGAAAAACTCCACGGTGGCGCCAAGTTACCCCGCCAACACTCACACAGCCCCATTGTCAGTTTGTGGTCAGTGTGGCACCTGGGATCTCTTCGGCGGTGTCTTGTGCATGCTTTGCCTTTTTCGATTTCTTCTCGACCACCTCATCTTCTTCATTGCGGTGACGTGTGGGGCGGCGATTGGAGGGCATGGATTGCTTCTGACAACTAAAAGACGTACAACAACAATGAGACAAAACACACACACAAAATCCGGGCCGAAAATGCAACGCACCGGCACCGCGGTGTTCAATTGACAAAATTGAAACTCATTCGTTCAATTGAACGTTCAATTGACTATATTGAAGTTTCAATTGAACAAAGTGATAACCAAACCGCTACACGCATCCTTGCCTACATTCGGTCATGAAATTTTGGGCCTTACGCACACGCATGAAACATCGCCATACTTACGGACACGCACGAAACATGCATTGCCATACCCACATGCATGAAACATCGCAATACGCATACACACGAAACATCCCCACACACCTGCTGCCGTTGTGGAGACTCCGTGGACCCCAATAGTGCTTGGGCTAGCACTTGCCCAAGCACGTCCATCATGCCCCTTCGAAGAGAGAACGCAATAGCTTAAAGTGTATATCCTACACCCAATCCTCCACTTCATCCTCCGATTCACTATCATCTGCATCGAACCACGCATATACGGCGTCCACAATTTTTTGGTTCGTGCATTGTGCCCACCGGGTCTCGTTGCGTGCAATAATCGGAACAAAAAAATAGAGAAATATATATTGCAGAGTTTCTCCCAATATTCCGATAATCCCAATCACCCCCGAACCAGACTTCGCAAAGCTCCTTCTTCGCGAACCACTCAAGTGTTGCACCGTCAATGAGAGCTTGCAACAACTAGAAAGAGAAGAAGGTGCATTGTAAGTTGTAATGTTCAATTGAACGAGTTGAAAGTTCAATTCGTCAATTGAACAATCGGATGTGAATAACCACGAAGGACGCATCGTAACACATACCTTGATATTTGATTCCCAAAGGTTGGCAAGGATTGTAGCATCCTTGTCATCGCAATATGCCACACCAATGATGAATTGGTGTGACAAGTTCCGCGCCAATTGGTCCCTATTAGCAAATGTTATAGATAATTGGGACCATTGAGTGCCCGCAACGGGGAATGCGTCCCGACGGACAATAAGGGTCAAAGGCATGGAAGTATCCCATGCACTATGTAACACCTTATGTCGTTGTATAAATTTGACGACCTCTAAGATACTCCATGATATCCCAATAGCTCCGTCTTGTGTAGTAAGTTTTGGAGGCTCTAGCCGCATTTCACTACGCAATTCCCTCCACTTATCGTTGACGGACTTCAACGAAGGTAAGCGTGGAGACCATTGTACACGGAGCTTTTGGGTAAATTTGTGACCGAATCCACTTATGAACTCTTGTAGGATAGGATACCTCGTACGTGGCATCCTTTAATCCACAATGAGCTCTAACGCACGTATAGGTGTGCAAAATAAGCGTACCATGGTCGGTCAACGCTTCTTGTGTACAAAGTTGAACGATATTACCACCATATGCCGTATCACACACCTTCTTTAGAAGGTTGCGGTATCGTGGTGTTTGTATGAAAAAGTTTGCAAGCACGTCAACAACGTCATCATCAAAGATGGAAGTTGCACGTGTTGCATTTACTAGGAAATCATGCAGTCCATGAGGGTCATAGATGTTGCAAGAGGCCATTATCTACACATGAAAATTGAACATGAGTAGCGCGCACCAGGGTCAATAGTGCGCACAGCAATTTCGGGCAACACACAATTAACCTACATGAAGAGGATTGTATTTTATCACCAGACACTGTGAAATCCGCAACTTTTATGAGCTTTAAAGCTGTCTGTGGCTCTACATGACATCTATTTGCGTCTTTTTGACTGAGCGCGCGAGCGCATAATGTCGGCGCGCTCTGTGTTCAATTTTGTCAATGTTCAATTTTATTCAATTCTGTTCAATTGACAGATTGAATAGGGTTGAGTTGAGTAGAACGGCTTTGACCTTAAGACGATAATCTAGGGTATGGACAACAAATGTTGAAGTGTTAAAAATCCTTTTCCCATGCTTTGAACCAAAAGCTTTGTTGCTTTTGGGACTTGAGGACTTGGGCAACATCAATGCAAAAGCCCGGAGTCCATCTCCTTTGGGATTGGGAGATACAAATTTGTGAGTCACCACTTTTTGAACCATTTTTCACTGTTTTGACCAAAATAGTCCCCAACTCCTTCTCCTCCTGATTTCACCACCGGGGTTATGTGCGCCGGTTCTCCAATGTGAAGGGGGATTTGTAAAGAGTAGAAAGACCATCGTGAAATAGAATATGAGTAAGAAAAAGTCACTGCCATGTCTTTCTTGGAGGGCTTGATCCAGGCCAAGCCCCCCTTAAAACCCTTTTGTTGATGCTAAGATTAACTTAAGTATTTTTATTACTCTTTTGAAGCTTTTAGTACACTTTCTCAGAGTAACTAGGGTTATAACCCTAGCCCCCCATGAAGTTCACCCCCACCACTCAACTGAGCGGAGGTATCTTCCTTCATGGAGGATATACCGAAATAAAGTAGGCATATCATGCCTTGGGCCTTGGTGGTTAAGCCTAGTGGTCTCCCAACCCAAGACCCCTATACTCAACTGTTTCTACCACTTATTGTGGTTCTACTTTTTAACTGTTTCTGAATTCAGTTGCTTGGCCAAGTCATAATCTGTGTCTGGCCTAACTCGTTTGCCTCACATTCCTAACCAGCTCCATTTCATCCAAAAGAGTGCACATGAAGTGCTTGATGCTAACTTGGAGGCTAGAGTCAGGCCAGTTTTCACAAAAAATCTTTTGTTTTATCCATTTGTGATTGAATCTTTGTATTTATACCTGCTTTGTCTATCGGCAGCCCTTCTGTGTTACACTGGATTTCAAACTATTCATTGATTCGATCCACATCCTGTTCTTGCTCTACTTGCTCCTTTGGTTTTGGGATTTCACCATCAAAAACCTGCAGGATTTCATCAAAATCTATAGGGCACTAATCAAGGACATCTTTCTATATGTCCCGATGTATCCTTGCCTTTGGATTGGAGATACATGGGAGCCTTTTGGTGCATATTGCTGGTTGTCAATTTTCGTGTGCTATGTTTACCCTAGATCGGAAAATGGCTAGAGGCAACCTCTTGGCCTCGTATGGTGCATGTATCAACACATACGTCCCATGTGTTTCTAGCATCTTTGCTTTTGTCTAACTGGCCTTGGTCCTGGAGATATGGGATCATGAGTGTGAGTTATTTCGGCCTATTTTCGCCTTTTTGCCCACTTTGTGCCGGATTTGAATTATCATATTTCCATATGCCCAGGGACCTAGTTGGGGAAAAAGGTCACTTCTTGTAGTACGTGACCAGGGATGAATGGCCATATTTTCTCGTATGTGCTCCTTTGAGGTTCTCGGTGATATACATCATTTGGCGATCTCCATGTTTTGCCATTTTGCATATATGGTTGTCTTGTGCCATATTGTGGGACCATCCCTTTTGAGAATAGCAGCGAGCCAGTGTGACCATGTGCCAAACCCCAATGCACGTGAGTAGAGAAACCATCAATGGCCGTATAATAGTGCTTGCATGAAGAAAATGAACCCTATTGCCTACCGTGCTTGAGAGCCCAAGTCAGCCAATTTTGCCAATTTTGGTTCCTGAGCCCACTCGTCGACCCCATGGTTCCAGGAAACCAAGGAATCTGAGGGACCCGGGTTGCACAGGGCCTCCAGGGGATTTGTAATAAAAGGGTAAAGGGTTGGTTGCTTTGCCCCTACCCTCATATGGCCCGGACGAGGGATCGTGTTTGGACTCTTGAGCCCGAGTAATTCTGGGCTATTGTGGGATACTTAAAACCTCCAAAGTTCTAGTATCGCCTTAGTTCAAGTTCATTTCAGCCGTTGGCGACTTTTTGTGTCAATTGCAGTGTCCCGGTGTTGAGCATTTTGTTTTTCTGTGCTCAAAGCTTGCCACTATATCTCCAAGATATAGTCCCGACGGAGAATAAGTAAGAGCACATTTTGTTCGTATATGGTGAACACAAACAATATATGTGCAGGTTTTGGTCGTATCTCGGCATGTTTGACATTTTTTGGTTCGAAAATTTAAACTTTTTTGAACTCATTTTGGCATGCTCATTTCATGCTAAACATCACTCATTTTTGGCCTTTCATGCACCTACTTTTTGAGCTTGGATCTCCAAGCTCATGGTGAGCTCAAGTCTAATGTTTGTTTTGTGTGTGTTGCGCTCTGTGCTTACTTCCTTTACCGCACTTTGTTTGGTCTAGACCAATTATCCATAGGGCGAAACATGACTTTTAGTGATTTTGTCTTTAGTTTTCATTTTTCATGTGTTCCCTTGTGATGACGATGGACATCCACTACTTATGCGAATTTGCCTTAATTTTGTGTAGGTACAAAAATAAGATATTGGCGGCGGGCACAATGAGCCCGGTTCTCGGCCGGCCTCCGTGTGCCCCGCGCAGCCACCCAGTAAAGCCGGGGGCGCAAGCCCCGGGGGTGGGGTGCCAAGCAACACCAGCCGCCGTCCGGATGGAGGAGTGCGCGCCTGGAGGTTACCCAGCCCCTACCGGCTACCAACAGCCGCCGTCCGGATGGACGAGTGCGCGCCTGGAGGGTACGCAGCCCCTGCCAGCTACCAACAGCCGCCGTCCGGATGGAGGAGTGAGCGCCCCGCAGCGACGCCCCGCACACGCAACACCGCACGCGTAACCCAAAGCACAGCACACAGAGCGAGCACACCGGTGAACAAGAGCCAAGCGGCCCAGGACACCGTACACGCAACACAACCCACTGAGCGGGCACACCGGTGAACAGGAGCCAAGGAGCCCAGGACACCGCACACGCAACACAACCCACCGAGCGGGTGCACCGGTGAACAGGAGCCAAGTGGCCCAGGACACCGCCCACGCAAAGCAACACACCGAGCGGGCACACCGGTGAACGGGAGCCAAGTGGCCCAGGACACCGCACACGCGACACAACACACCGAGCGGGCACACCGATGAACAGTAGCCAAGTGGCCCGGGACACCGCACACGCAACACAACACACCGAGCGGGCACACCCGTGAACAGTAGCCAAGTGGCCCAGGACACCGCACACGCAAAACAACACACCAAGCGGGCACACCGGTGAACAGGAGCCAAGTGGCCCAGGACACCGCACAAGCAAAGCAAAGGACGGAGCGGGCGCACCGGTGAACAGGGGCCAAGTAGCCGAGGACACCGCACACACAACACAACACACCGAGCGAGCACACCGGTGAACAGCAGCCTCGAGGCCCAGGACACCGCACACGCAAAACAACACGGCGAGCCGGCACACCGGTGAACAGGAGCCAAGTGGCCCAGGACACCGCACACGCAAAGCAACACACCGAGCGGGCGCACCGGTGTACAGGAGCCAAGTGGCCCAGGACACCGCACACGCAACACAACACACCCAGCGGGCGCACCGGTGAACAGGAGCCAAGTGGCCCAGGACACCGCACGCACAACACAACACACCGAGCGGGCACACCGGTGAACAGGAGCCAAGTGGCCCAGGACACCGCACAGACAACACAACACACCGAGCGGGCTCACCGGTGAACGGGAGCCAAGTGGCCCATGACACTGCACACACAACACAACACACCGAGTGGGCACACCGGTGAACAGGAGCCAAGTGGCCCAGGACACCGCACATCCTGGATCGGGGGTAAGTCGCGCGATCGCAGCAGAAGAAAAATAAAATACCAAGAAAATGACGCACCGCCAGAAGAAATAAAGCGAAAAATCGTCTTTTCCGACCTCAGAAACCCCCCCAACAATTTTACGCCGCTGTTTGGCGAGGTCGCAAAATTTAGGACACTCGCCAAAAAGGACGAACAATAGAGTCGCGACGGCGAAGGAGCTGAGCGTTGCTTGCCCCAAACCACCTAGCAAAGTGCGTGCCCTAGGCGCTAGGGACTTGTGCGCGCCCCAAAACAAACCACACATAGACAACAACAACGCCACCGGCCGCCGACAAGCAAGTATGTTATGTGCCGCGCAACGCTAGAAACCAACGAAACAAGCACAACGCGGTAAGAGGTAGACAAGGAGAGAACAAGTATGTAACGAACCGCACCACGGTGGAGATATACCACAAGTACACGACCAAGCAATGCAAGCCCGCTCACGTAGGGAATACGACGACGCCGTAACACGCGAAGGGGATCACAACAAAAGGAAAAAGAAGCCGCACAAGTACCCAAGTATGTTGCATGTCGTGCATGAAAAATACACACAAGCAACAACAACGCCACCGACCGCCGAAAAGCAAGTATGTTATATGCCATATGTTGTATGCATAACGCCGTAACAAGCGCAATACAAGGAAGTTACGTGTCAAGCAACGCCAAAGTGCGCCGCCACGAGAAGGGCAACGAAAACCGCACCGGCAAGGAAAACCAACAAGAGGTGGCACCGAAGGAATGCCTATGCTCACCCCCGCTCACATAGGGAAAGAAAGGTATGCCCGCACGCGCGTGCCCGGAACGCCGCAAGGCCATCACCGCCACGGACGAGCAAAATGGTATGAAGGGACAAACAAGGGGGAACAAAAAAACCACCGAGGTGAAGCACAACACACAAAAAAAAAAAAAAAAGAAAAAGAAAAAAAAAACACACAAACAAAAACTAAACATACACACGTGACTAGTCGGGTCCAAGTATGTTGCATGCCACGCTACGCTACGCAACGGACACGAGACGAGAACGGCAACCACGCCAACAAAAGTAAAAGGTGACTACGAGGCGTAACCGAGACGTGCCCACCGCCCACCCGCACGCCCGTTTATGTAGGAGGCGAAAGGGAGCGAAAGGGGACAAAAGGTATGCCGCCGCATGCAAACAAATAGTAGGCAAGCCACACACCGCCAGCAAGAACGCAAGTATGTTACCATGTCGTGCCACGTCGCCAACCGCGGGGCAACCGTGACAACTGCTCTTACAGCACAACCACCCTTTTGGTTGCGTTGATTAGAACAGACAAATAGCCAGGGAGGGGGACACGGGGAGCATACACACAAATAGCATAGCGCCGACGTGTGCCGGGTCCCAACAAACACACGTGCATGCACCCACGTTCTCTTCCCCTCACAGGTCCCAAGGAGAAGCGTATGCTCGTGTCTGCGTCGTCCGGGCGCTAAAGTAGGGTTGTCTTAGACGCTTAGGCAAGTATTGCGTCGTGCCGTCGTCACACATTAGCGAACGCCCGGCAAGGCGGGAGGACTAGGACACGTTAAGGTAGTGGGGAAAGAAGCAGGTATGTTGCATGTCACGCCGCGCACGCGGAACGGGCAACGAGTAAAGGTAGCGGCCAAAGGGGTGTGGAGACAAGACGGGAGCAAGTGGGGCGATAAACCTACGCGCAAGCCGGTCGCACACGCATGTCGCATGACGTACCAGCCAGCTCGAGGTGCCGTGTCGCGACAAAACCGCCGCCGCCGCACGCCCGTTTACGCCCCTTCCTCTCTCTACGCAGGTTCAAAGGAGGAAGCCCGGGCCGACAAGGAAAAAGACAGAGACACACAACAAAGCGGAGGCAGGGAAAAAGTGCATGCAAGGGAGAGGGGTAGAGGAAAGGGTAAAGAGCAACGAAGCCGCGAAAGGAACAAGGGGTAGCCAGCGAACGAGCAAGGGGCGCGCACAGGGGAGGGGACACGGCGGGCACATGGCGAGCACAACACCGCACCGAGACACCGGAGAGGGGAGCACCGGAGGACCAAGGGAAGAGCAGCACCACGCACCATGACACGCACGGCACAGACACCACACACACCGCACACACCCAACGAACCCCGGCAACCCACCCAGCAGTGGGTGGGCAGACGGGAGAGGGTCAGCGCCTGACCCCAGGCGCCCCTCACAATGGTGGAAGGCACCCCCCCCGGGGACGCCCTTCCGCCACCCCCACAGCGAGCAACGCCGGCCCGCAAGGGCGCACGCTGTGGGGCCGGTGCTGGGTCCCCACGCCCGCACCGACCGCGCCCGGGACACGCGGGTCGCGGAACCCTGGCTGCACGCTCCGGAGGACGGGCGGCCGGGGGAGGGACAGCGCCTGACACCAGGCGCCCCTCACAACGGTGGAAGGCACCCCCCCCCGGGGACGCCCTTCCGCCACCCCCACAGCGAGCAACGCCGGCCCGCAAGGGCGCACGCTGTGGGACCGGTGCTGGGTCCACACGCCCGCATCGACCGCACCCGGGACACACGGGTCGCGGAACCCTGGCTGCCCGCTCCAGAGGACGGGCGGCCGGGGGAGGGACAGCGCCTGACACCAGGCGCCCCTCACAACGGTGGAATGCACCCCCCCCAGGGACGCCCTTCGGCCACCCCCACGGCGAGCAACGCCGGCTCGCAAGGGCGCACGCTGGGGGGCCGGTGCTGGGTTCACAGGCCCGCATCGACCGCACCCGGGACACACGGGTCGCGGAACCCTGGCTGCCCGCTCCAGAGGACGGGCGGCCGGGGGAGGGACAGCGCCTGACACCAGGCGCCCCTCACAACGGTGGAAGGCACCCCCCCGGGGACGCCCTTCCGCCACCCCCACAGCGAGCAATGCCGGCCCGCAGGGGCGCACGCTGTGGGGCCGGTGCTGGGTCCACACGCCCGCATCGACCGCACCGGGGACACACGGGTCGCGGAACCCTGGCTGCCCGCTCCAGAGGACGGGCGGTCGGGGGAGGGACAGCGCCTGACACCAGGCGCCCCTCACAACGGCGGAAGGCACCCCCCCCCGGGGACGCCCTTCCGCCACCCCCACAGCGAGCAACGCCGGCCCGCAAGGGCGCACGCTGTGGGGCCGGTACTGGGTCCACACGCCCGCATCGACCGCACCCGGGACACACGGGTCACGGAACCCTGGCTGCCCGCTCCAGAGGACGGGCGGCCGGGGGAGGGACAGCGCCTGACACCAGGCGCCCCTCACAACGGTGGAAAGCAGCCCCCCCGGGGACGCCCTTCCGCCACCTTCACAGCGAGCAGCGCCAGCCCGCAAGGGCGCACGCTGTGGGGCCGGTGATGGGTCCCAACGCCTGCACCGACCGCACCCGGGACACACGGGACACGGAACCCTGGCTGCCCGCTCCAGAGGACGGGCGGCCGGGGGAGGGACAGCGCCTGACACCAGGCGCTCCTCACAACGGTGGAAGGCACCCCCCCAGGGGACGCCCTTCCGCCACACCCACAGCGAGCAACGCCGGCCCGCAAGGGCGCACGCTGTGGGGCCGGTGCTGGGTCCCCACGCCCGCACCGACCGCACCCGGGACACACGGGATGCGGAACCCTGGCTGCCCGCTCCAGAGGACGGGCGGCCAGGGGAGGGACAGCGCCTGACACCGGGCGCCCCTCACAACGGTGGAAAGCACCCCCCCCGGGGACGCCCTTCCGCCGCCCCCACAGCGAGCAATGCCGGCCCGCAGGGGCGCACGCTGTGGGGCCGGTGCTGGGTCCACACGCCCGCATCGACCGCACCCGGCACACACGGGACGCGGAACCCTGGCTGCCCGCTCCAGAGGACGGGCGGCCGGGGGAGGGACAGCGCCTTACACCAGGCGCCCCTCACAACGGTGGAAGGCACCCCCCCAGGGGACGCCCTTCCGCCACACCCACAGCGAGCAACGCCGGCCCGCAAGGGCGCACGCTGTGGGGCTGGTGCTGAGTCCCCACGCCCGCACCGACCGCACCCGGGACACGCGGGACGCGGAACCCTGGCTGCCCGCTCCAGGGGACGGGCGGCCGGGGGAGGGACAGCGCCTGAGACCAGGCGCCCCTCGCAACGGTGGAAAGCACCCCCCCCGGGGACGCCCTTCCGCCACCCCCACGGCGAGCAACGCCGGCCCGCAAGGGCGCACGCTGTGGGGCCGGTGCTGGGTCCCCACGCCCGCACCGACCGCACCCGGGACACACGGGACGCGGAACCCTGGCTGCCCGCTCCAGAGGACGGGCGGCCAGGGGAGGGACAGCGCCTGACACCGGGCGCCCCTCACAACGGTGGAAAGCACCCCCCCCGGGCACGCCCTTCCGCCACCCCCACGGCGAGCAACGCCGGCCCGCAAGGGCGCACGCGCTGTGGGACCGATGCTGGGTCCCCACGCCTGCACCGACCGCACCCGGGACACCCGGGACGTGGAACCCTGGCTGCCCGCTCCAGAGGAAGGATGACCGGGCGAGGGACAGCGCCTGACACCAGACGCCCCTCACATCACAATGGTGGAAGGCGGCCCCCCCGGGGACGTTCTTCCGCCACCCCCACAGCGGGCAACGCCGGCCCGCAAGGGCGCACGCTGGGGGGCCGGTGCCGAGTCCCCACGCCCGCACCGACCGCACCGGGACACACGGGACGCGGAACCCTGGCTGCCCGCTCCAGAGGACGGACGGCCAGGGGAGGGACAGCGCCTGACACCAGGCGCCCCTCACAACGGTGGAAGGCACCCCCCGGGGACGCCCTTCCGCCACCCCCACGGCGAGCAACGCCAGCCCGCAAGGGCGCACGCCGTGGGGCCGCTGCTGGGTCCCCACGCCCGCACCGACCGCACCCGGGACACACGGGACGTGGAACCCTGGCTGCCCGCTCCGGAGGACCGGCGGCTGGGGGAGGGACAGCGCCTGACACCAGGCGCCCCTCATAATGATGGAAGGCACCCCCCCCGGGGACGCCCTTCCGCCACCCCCAAGGAGAGCAACGCCGGCCCGCAAGGGCGCGCGCTGCGGGGCCAGTGCTGGGTCCCCACGCCCGCACCGACCGCACATGGGGCACACGGGACGCGGAACCCTGACTGCCCGCTCCAGAGGACGGACGGCCGGGGGATGGACAGCGCCTGACGCCGGGCGCCCCTCACAACGGTGGAAGACACCCCCCCCCGGGGACGCCCTTCCGCCACCCCCACAGCGAGCAACGCCGGCCCGCAAGGGCGCACGCTGTGGGACCGGTGCTGGGTCCACACGCCCGCATCGACCGCACCCGGGACACACGGGTCGCGGAACCCTGGCTGCCCGCTCCAGAGGACGGGCGGCCGGGGAAGGGACAGCGCCTGACACCAGGCGCCCCTCACAACGGTGGAAGGCACCCCCCCCGGGGACGCCCTTCCGCCACCCCCACAGCGAGCAACGCCGGCCCGCAAGGGCGCACGCTGTGGGGCCGGTGCTGGGCCCACACGCCCGCATCGACCGCAACCGGGACACACGGGTCGCGGAACCCTGGCTGCTCGCTCCGGAGGACGGGCGACCGGGAGAGGGTGAGCGCCTAACACCAGACGCCCCTCGCAACGCTGGAAAGCGCCCCCCCGGGGATGCCCATCCACCACCCCCACACCGAGCAACGCACCAGCGCACCAACGCACCAGCCACGGGACATCCGCACCCCACCCCCTGCTCTTAGACACAGCGACACAGCAATGGCGGAACCCGCGGCACCACGCAAGACACGCCCCCGATCTCCGACGCTGGACAAAGCACACGAGGTCATCAGGGCGCTGGGACTCAGAGACGGCGAAGGAGACCCCCCACAAGGGGACGCGGGCACGGACTCCGACCTGGAGGCATTGCCGGAGCCCCCCACGGGAGGCGCGCCCGCGGAACCTGCGCCGCCGGCGGGCAGCGTACCCGCGATCTGCCCCGCGTGGAAACAGGGCCACTGCACCGGCGAAGGCTGGTGTCCCAAACAGCACCCCCAGCCCGGCCCCGATGACGGAGCGTTGCCCGAGGTGAAACCCGCGGCCGCACGCGCCGCCCTACGCTACGGGGTGGCGCAGGGCTGGATCCTGGATGAGACCGCGCGCGGCAGCGTGAACATCCAGGAGGCCGTCGACCGAGTCACCCACGCGGGACAGGCGGCAGTGGCCTTGCACACCCGGGGCCGCCACGGTGGACCCGCAGAGGGGATCATTGTGGAACCCTCGGGAATGGTGCTGGTCCTGGCGGCGGACATGGTCCGAGGGGTGCTCCACGCGTCCCGCGTGCGGCGGGCGTGCCCACAGTGGACCATCCAGGTGTACACCCCCCCGCGGGCGTGGCCCTTTTCCACATGGGCGGTGCTCGCCGTCATGTGGCACCTGGCACCAGAGGACGCCCCCACAGGGACCGCGGAGGACATCGCCCGGGACCTCCACACCTGGCTGGCCGACCAGGAATACCCCTGGCGCAGGCCCCGGGGCGGCCTCCCGGTGGCACCAGCGGCAGAGGGGCTCAGCCTAGCGGCAACCCTCCAACGGCACCCCGACAAGCAGGCACGCCACTTCCTGCAGACGGGCACGGTCCCGGCCACCCCGCCAGACTCCGAGTGGCGATGGGACGCAGGGGTGGCGCAACCGCTGCCGGGCCCCTGGACCCTCCCGTTGTGGTACTTGCCCATGGGCACCTTGGCCCACGCCACCCAGGCCGTCAAGGGGGCTTTCCCGCAGCCGCTCCTCCCCGGCGTGGCCCTGCTCCGCAGCCTGCAGGCGGGGGCCGCCTGGGTACGGTGGAAGGAAGGGAAGGGGCGCTCGAGCCCCTATTTCCCCATGGTCCAAGGCCAGGCGCTGATCCACGCCGAGGGCATGGGGACCGTGGAATGGGGGGCGATCGTGCCCGACACGGCGTGCAGGTGGATCACGGCGGCCGCCCCACAGCCCATGCGATCGCCGCCGGCGTGCCACCGCCTCCTACGGATGGTCCCCTCTTTGGCCCCCCAGCACGCCTTTACAAGGGACGTGTGGAAGGCCGTACTGAGCCACACCAGGGAGTGGCTGACGAGCCCGGGTGCGCGGTACCCGCCGGGACCGGTGCTCGAACAGCTCACGGCCCCCACACCCGGGGTCCTCCACGCCCTACACAGGGCGTCGGCCCTCACGAAGCAGCTCAACGACGAAGTGCTGGACCTGGCGCTGGAGCCGCTGCGGGTGCTCTACCCGCAAGCCCACATCCCACCCGCGGGCACGTCCAACCGCCTAGGCCGCCTGGGGTTGCAGCGCCGCGTCGAGGCCGCGCACCCAGGAGGCGTGGTGGAACAGTGGCTAACGCTCCGCAACCCGTCCACCGCGGAGGGCCACTGGTACCTGCACCAACTCCTCTTCCAACCACGGGCAGCCCCGGAACACCGCCGGCAAAACCCGTACCACACGCATCCGGAGCGCCGAGGCGCGCAAAACTACCCGCAGCCAGTTCCGCCCGCCCTCCCGCCAGGGCAGGGCCCGGAGGCGCTACAGCGGGGCCCCCCGCTGGACACCGCCACCACGGTACAGCAAAGGGGAAGCGACAACGCGAGTGGTGCCGAACCGGACTGCACGAACTGCGGAGCGGTGGCCTGGATGGCAGCCTGCAGGCACCTCGCCCAAGATACCACGGGGCTCCGGCAGTACAGACCCACGGACCGCACGGCGGCGGCGTCCGCGGTCGCGGCCGTCACCATGGGTCCCGTGGCGGCGTGGCCGGCGCAACTGCTGCCCCACGTCCCCTGCCGCGACACGCGGCCCCGACGGCCGGCCGCGACGCACGAGCCGACGGCACCCCTCACGGCGGAGCAACTATACGTCGTCGCGGCGGCGTTGCTAGCAGACGGCGGGGAGAGCTTCGTCCACCACCACGGCCCGGCGCAAATTGCGGGATGCATACAAGGGCCTCAGCGCGATGCACCAGACCCGTGGCATGCCACACTCCGCGGGCGCACCCGCGTCTGGGGTGCGGGCGATGGCACACCCCCGCCCGGGCCTAAGCAGGGGGAGGCACTGGTACTGCAGACGGCAGGCTACCAAGCCATCATACACGGCGGGGCCGGAGGGTACCGGTCGCACGTCCTGACCGGAGGCCGATGGACGGTCTGGCACAGCACCGCCAGGCAAGGGGCTTTCCCGCCCCTGCCCCACGTCGACTGGCGACAGGGGCCCACCCAGGCCTACTATATGTCGGCGGACCCCTGGCCGCTGGCGGTCCTGCTACACACTGTCAGCGCCCCCAACAAGAGGCAGGAACCGGGGTGGGTCAACCCCCCCACACTGGTGTGGAGCCCCGACCAGGAGGAGCATCTACGGGCCGCGTGGCAGGGAGACGCCATCAGGGCCACGGACGTCCCGGACCTCCACGCGGGGCCAATCACGCACGCCCGCCCAGCGGCTACCCTGGCGGTGGCCCAACGGGGACAGCAGAACCCACAGTGGGTGGTCTGCATGTTCAGCCCGGCGGACGCGCACATCGTCGTCTGCGACCCCGAACGCCTGCCGGGGCCCGAAGCCGTGATCCGCGTGGCAGACTGCACCCGCATGATCATCAAGGCGCTGCGGGAGGGCGAACACCACGCCCTCCTGCTCCAAGTCAGGCTGAAGGACAACGCCCGGGCGGCGAGGCCGGGAGTGTGGCCGGCAGCGGCGCACCCCGCCGACCTGGAGCTCCAGCTGGCGGTCCCGACCGCGGTGTACCACTGGTTACAGGCCTTCCACGACCTGCGATGGAGGGGCAAACCCGACCGCCAAATCGGCTCCACGCACTGGCAAACGTGGCTGCAAGCAGACGCGCAGCGCGATGCCATCCGAGGCCTCGGGCCCGCGCCCGCGACGCGAGCCCTCGATGCGGCCGCCCCGGGCCGCACGCTGGCACCACACCCGGTGCCGCTGGCCAACCTGCCCTCGAACCAGCGGCGGAGGGCGCCATTCGGAAGTCGGTGCCGCTCCCCCCGGCGCGAGGGGCCACGGAGCCGACGAAATGCCCCCTGTGTGCGGACAAGTACTACACCAGCGGGGCAATGCTGGAACACCTGGCGTGGCACGCGGTGCACGCTGCGGCCCCGGCGGACGACAAGGAGACGGCCGCCAACATCCTGCAGGGGAGAGCACGGAGGTCCCCGTGGCACGCCCCGTACACCCGGCGCCCCCCGCCCCAGGCAGCCGACCACACAGATGGAGGTGAGGAGGCACCCGGAGCGGCCCCGGGGGCCGGCGGTGCGGCCCCACCAGGGTCCATGTCCATCCCCGCGGGGCTGGCCCCCCTGGCCCCCCTGGCTCCCCCGGTCCCCCGGGCCCCCCTGTGGGCCCCGCTGGGAACGGGCTCAGCGGATGCGGCGCACCCAGATGCCCTGGCGGCGCCGGCGAACCCGGCGGCGATGCCGATGCGGGATAGCTGACTCCAGGAGGACACGACGGGCGACGCCCTGTGGCTCCTCTCGTGGAACCTGCGCAACGGCCTGGTGCCGCCAGACCGGTCCCTCCGGGACGCACTCCTTCGGCGCCGGGGGCCGGCGGCCTGCACCGACAAGGAGCACCTCATCACCGGCATGCTGCCCCAGGAGGGGGCTTTGCCATCATGCTCCAGGAAACGGGGATCGCCACCAGGGCGCAGGAGATGCACGTGGCCGCGGCGCTCCGGGACAAGGGGTACACCGCCTTCTTCAGCAGCCGGCTGGCGGAGACTGGAGCCACCTCCACCTCGAGAGGGGGGGGCCTTCTCACCGCGGTCAGCAGCAAGTACGTGGCGGAGCACGAGGTGCTCAGCTTCACGGAAATTGTCCCCGGGAAGGCCGCGGCCCTGGAGATCCGCACGGACGGGGGAGGCCTCACCCTCATCAACGTCCACGGGCCGCAAGCAGGCTGCTCCCCGTGGGCGGGACGGGCGGCGTTCTGGGCCGACATACAAATGTATGCCACGGCACGCAGCCTCGGCGGGAGGCACCCGGTGGTC
Source organism: Eutreptiella sp. 'Long Island Sound 2002' (assembly GCA_964036045.1). Lineage (NCBI taxonomy): Eukaryota > Euglenozoa > Euglenophyceae > Eutreptiales > Eutreptiaceae > Eutreptiella > Eutreptiella sp. 'Long Island Sound 2002'. Next base: position 19,653,250 of record OZ038398.1, on the reverse strand, counting down.
ATCGCCGGCGACACCAACATCTACATGGATGTCCCCGCCAACCCGGCCACGGAGCATTTCCGAGCGGGCTGGGAGGCCTGCGGCTTCCGAAGGGCCGCGGCAGGCGGCGAGGAGGACATGACCCCCACGCTCCACCCGTCCCAGCACAGGGTGGACACCTTCCTGGTCAACGAGCCCCTCCTGCCGTGGTCCCTGCGGGAAAGCGTCTGGGCTCGCGGCATGGCACACCCCCAGGTGGTCGGCTCGGACCACCTCCCGGTCCTCCTGGCCCTGCCGGGCCTCCTCAGCGCAGCGGGGCGCGCGGCGATGCCCACCCCCTACAGCCACACGGAGGGCCCCCTCCTCCCGTACGACGCCGAGGCCGCGCCCGTCCAACACTGCCTTTGGGCGGCGGTCACCGCCGCGCAGGATGAACCCTCCCTGGCGCCCTGGCTGGGTCCCGCAGAGCAGCACGACTACGGGTCCATGCCCGCGGCCGCGGTGGACAAGGTGTTCGAACACCTCCACGCGACGCATGACGCCCTGGCGCGCGTGGTGGGACGCCGGCAGCCGTCTCCGGCAAGAACGGACCCGGCGGAGGGGGACCTCCCGGAGAGCAGAAAGCAGCTCCAGGCAGCGGTCCTCCGCTATGACACCCTGGCAGCGCGCGCCCCGGCAGCGTACCAGGCGGACGCGGCCAGGCATGGCATCCGGTCCGAGGCGGCGCTCCGGCTCACGGAGGAGCTGCAGGGTGTGTCGCCCGGGTTCCGCCCGACCACGCAGGGCCAGCTACAGTAGGAGCTGGAGAGGCAAGCAGCCGCCCTCGAGGAGGACATTCGCCAGCTCCGCGCCCTCCTGGCGGCAGACCGCAAGCGCGCCATCAAGGACTTCTGGCGCCGCCACGCCCCCGACATCGCCCAGCGATGGAAAGCCGTGCGGGGAGCCATAGAGGTAGAGGCCCCAGGCCCGTCAGGCCTCTGGAACATGCGGGTTCCCAACACCCAAACGCTCCTCACGGAGGCCCACGACGTGATGTTCGCAGTTCGCGCCTTCTGGCGAGAACTGTATGACAAACGCCCGGTGGACCTCCCGGGTTTCCAGGCGGTCCTCGGCCGCCACGTCCCCCGGGTCCCTGAGGGGGCCCGGACACAGGTCCAGCAGTACTCCATGCAGGACCTGACGTCCGCCCTGGACAAGGCCGATGGCAAGGCCCCAGGTCCTAACCACGTGGAGGCCCGTTTCATTAAGGCCCTCCCGGCACCCGTCCAGTGGCTCCTGGTCCATTCCTACCGGGCCATCCTCCGCGGCGCCCCGCCGCCGATGCACTGGAGGGACGCGCACATCTGGCTCAGCCCCAAGGTACCGGGCTCTGCCAGACTGGACGACTACAGGCCCATAGCCCTGGGCCAGCTGGATATGAAGCTGCTCACGGGCCCCCTCACCCAGCGCATCACGGAGGTGCTCACACGGCACGGAGTGGTCAGCGACTGGCAGCAGGGGGCCCTCCCTGGCTCCAACACAGGCCCCCTGCTGTTCATGGCGCAGCGGCAGCTCCAGCGGGGAAGGCCCAACTACGTCTTCTCCTTTGACGCCCGCAAGGCCTTCGACACCGCCCCACACGGCGCCCTCCACCTCATCCTGCGCCACCTCTCCGTGCCGCCGGACGTCATTGACCTCCTGCTCTTCCTCCACACGTGCGCCAGGCTGCGCATCGTCACAGCACAAGGGCTAACGCAGCCTGTCTACATGCTACGCGGCGTCCGGCAGGGCAACCCCGAGAGCCCCCTGCTGTACGCGCTCCTCCTGGAGCCCCTGCTCAGGGCACAGGGGCACCGCCTGCGCCCGCCGGGAGGGGCCGAGCACGGCCTCATCCAGGCCTATATCGACGACCTGCTGGTGGTGGCCCACACGCTGCAGCACTTCGTCGAGGGCGTGGAGGCGGTGGCCGCGTACCTGGGGATGATGGGCATGGAGCTCAACCCCCCCAAGTGCGCCATGGCCACCACGGAGGGGGTCCCGGGCCTGCAGCTGCGCCTCTGCCCCCACCTGGAAAACCCGTGGTACTGGGTACCAGCGGCGGACTCCGTCCCCTACCTGGGACTCCAGCTGCAGCCGGACGGGGAGTTCTCCCTGCAGCGCAAGCACCGGCTACGCCTGGCGGCAGTGCACCACTGGTGCCTTAACACCCTCGCGCCACCGAAAGTGGTGCAGGACGTCATCCTGGCGATCCTCGGGGGGGTGACGCAGTACGTCGCCCCTTTCATCGCCGACGACTCCGACACTGCACGCCACCTGGACCACATCACGGTCCAGGTCGCGAAGGACAGGGCGCGGTACGCCTTCGACTCCTCGCGGGACAGCCTGCAGGATGACCAGACCCTGGGGCTCACACGGGTGCCCACGCGGTGCCAGCAGGCAGCGGTGGCCCTCGTGGGTACACTCGTCCACCACCGCGCAACCTCCGTGCGCGCCGAGGTCACCAAGATGTTCTGGGAGATAGCCGGCGCGCACGGAATATGTCCCGAGGTGCACTACCCCGTCCCGGAGTTCGCAACTCTGGCGGGAGGCGACTGGGTCCACCGCATACCCCGGGCCCTGGCCGCCCTGGGAGTCGGGATGTACAACCCCATCGCGTGCCCCAGGGCGGCCCATGTCCACTTACAGTCCCCGCCGGGCAAAATCGTCACGCTGCGCACCGCCAAGCTGCGACACCGCGACACGTGCCGCCTGACGGTGGCACACACAACGCCGTGGCATGGGCACCACGGGCCACGCCACCCCTTCCCCGACAACGACGATCCGTGGCCGACGGCGGTGCGGGAGTGCCTCAACCAATGCGCCGATGAACTACTCCATTATTGCCGCCGTGAGCAGGAGCCCACCAACCACCCCGGGTGGCGCGACGCCCTGGCCCACCTCTTCCACAACACCGGCACACGGGACCCCCGCCTGAGACTCGTCCACCCCACGAGGGCTAAGCAGGATGCCCACACCGGCCCACGGGTGACCCCGGACGGCCTGCACCTCCACGTCGGGGGCTACCGCCGCCAGGACGGCCTATCCCCCCCCACGCGGGGGGCGGCGTACCACCCGCCAGCAGCCCTCATGTACATCCTCCGCGACGTACTCGCGGAAAGCGAGCACCAAGAGCCTAACGCGGACGTGGCGTGGCCAGAGCCCTTACGCCCCCCGCCCCACGCGCCGACGCCGTTGTGGTTGGTGACCACGGACGACCAATGCACCCAAGCGACGGGACAAGCGCAGCTCCGGGCCGAGTGGGTAATAGTGCAAGTGGTGGCAGGCCAGCCCGAACCCCGTGGGCTCCCCGGTGGCACCGCCCTACTGGTGGCTACAGGGGTGGCGCACGACCCACACATGGCGGTGCACGCGCTGGAGGACCATCCGGAGGACACGGGACACCTGGTGGTGCACCAGCGCGGGGGCCCGGCGTGGCTCAAGGAACATGTGACGGCGCTACGGTCCTGGGCAAGCACGGTCGCCGGAGCGGAGATCCGGCTGCACGACCACCCGGCGATCAGCCCAGGCGACACCAGGGCGCTGAGCGTGGACCAACTGACCCCCAGCCACCCCGACGTCCGGTGGCACTCCGCCGACCTCAACGCGGGCTGGCTCAGCCCCACCGGATACTACTGGATCCCGGAGGCCTGGGGACACACCTCCTCTGACGCGTCCGGGGGCGGACCCTGCAAACGCGCCACCAGCGTCGCTTTCGCCGCCGAGCTCACCCGCACGTGGGCGGTGGCCATCTCGGGCACGGTGCCCGACGGGGAGGGGGTGGCCGCCTCCCTCCCCCTACATTACAGTGCACACAGACCATGGGTCCACACGGTGGACGCTGAAGTCATCCTCCACCTCCTGCGGCACGCAGATCGCGAGCGAACCACGGGGGTCCCCGCGGGCGCAGCGAAGGTGGTCAACCAGATGCCCCTGAGGTGGCTCCGGGACGGCCTGTGCGCGCGGGGGCAACACGCCGGGCACCTGTTCTGGTACGTCCGAGCCACCTCGCACCACAGTGACGCCCTACTGCACAAGGCGGACTGGGCGGCGTCCCAGGACACCGTCTTGCAGAACACGCCCCCGGACCCTGGCCACGCCCAACTCATTGTCGCCGGCCGTGACGGCCATCTCGATCTACGGCCCCCCACGATGCGGGTGCTCGGCGAGGTCGCGCAACGGGCGCAGACGGACCATGCGCTGACGCACCGGGGACACACACCTTTGGGCGCGGTTCACGCCACGGCCTACGTCCACGCCCGGGACCTCACCGCGGCGGCCACCAACCGCCGGGCGCTGCGGGCCCGAGACGGCCACACGCCGGTGCAGCGCAGGCTCCGCGTCCGGAAGGAGCGGCTCTCCGGCGTCGCCATCGTCCCACAACCGTGCCTTTTCTGCGGCGGCCCGGAGGAGACCCCGGTGCACATGCACGTGGGTTGCACCCACTCACGGCTCCTCTGGCCCCACTACCGCCAGGCGGTACACGAGGCAGCCCGCCACCTCCCACCTGGGGACAAGGCCCTGTGGGTGGCCTCGTGGCGCTCCGCAGGCGCCACGTGGACGGAGGTGTTCTGCTCCGGACTGGTGCCCGAGGACGCGGAGGCGCAGCTCCGCGCCATAACCCGATACGACCCACCGGGGGGGACCTCGGTGGACGATTTCCTCCACCACATGCTCCGGCTGGGGGACTTCGCGTGGGAGCTTCCGAACCGCCGGCTGGAGCAACTCCTCCGCGAGCCCCAGAGCGCGGCGGCCCGGGCGCACCGGTGGCTCACTGCGGCGGAGGGCGACCACCCTCCCCCTCCCCCGCGCCCTGACAAGGACTTCGTAGCCTCCCTCCGTGTTGTGAATGGCACTCTGGAGTGCCCGCCCCAAGAGCGCCCCCACCCGTACCAGGACCTGCCGGGGGGGTTCTCGAGGCACCTACAAGACGCCCTCTTCCCACCGTGGATCATCGGGCGCGGCTCCATGACCGCATGGGAGGCGCGCATCGTGGGGGAGGAGTGGGCGCGGGAGTGGAGCCGGTGGTGCGCCGCCACGCGCGCCCCAGAGACCCCTGCGCAACGATACGCCGCCATCCCGCTCCGGTGGTGGGGGCCGGACACCCGGCCGAGACCCACCATGATCCGCGGGGCGGGGCCTGACCACCCGTGGGATGCGGCGACGGGGGAATGGCTGCAGGCGGCCCCGGGGCCGCAAACGGGATGGACTGGGGACGTGTCCTCACTCGTCAGGACACCCGTCCCGCCCCGCATCGTCCTTCACGCCGCCAACGTGCTCCGGGCTACGGAGATACGCACGTGGGGACACGCTGCGGCCACCGTCCGGTGGCACCCCCCAGAGGACGGGGCCACCCAACTCACCGTGGCGCACTTCAAAGCTGGGGGGCCGGTATACGACGACGCCCTGTCCCGACTGGGCGACACCCAGGGGCCCTTGCTCCTCATGCTCCCCACCGGCATTGCAGCCGCGCTGCGCCAGGAGCTAGGCGGCTGCGAAGGGCTGCGAGTGGGGTGGGAGGCAGTCGCGGACGGCACCCTGCTGGCCCTCCTCCACAGAGACACCGCGAACGGGTGCCAATGGGATGCGCTGACGCCCCACCTCACCGGGCGCCACGTGTACATGGCGAGCCCCCCCCAGGGGCACCCCCACCCGACGTGGGACGACCTCATCGCCGCCTTCCACGACCACGGGATCCTCCCCGATGACACGTGGCAGGAGGTCCAGCGGAAGACGCTTGGCAAGGACTACCGGCGCCGCGTCCACGCCCGCCTGCTGGAGATCCGGGACCCCCTCCGACAGAGGTGGGACGACCTCTGGCTCCGCCATCTCGACCCTTGGTCGCCGCCCTCCCACCTCCCACACACCTGCCGACTCTGCGGAGAATGTGACACGGTGTCCTCCGCAGCGTCCACAGGCGCCAACAGGTGCGCGCGGTGCACCCAGGTAGCCGCGTGCCCCTGGCCCGAACCTCCCGCAGGCCCGCGCAGGCGCACAGAGGAGGAGGCCTTGCGCCGGCGCATCGAGGGGGCACACACCCCCTCGCACGAACAAGCGGGCCCCGCGGGCGCTGCCCTTCTGTGGATCCACGTGCACCTGCGGGACCCCACATGCGTTGCGCACCTGTCGCACGTGTTCGCCCCCTAACCCCCACCCGCCGCCGCCCTTTGCAGAGCCCGCAGCACCATGCCACGCCGACGGGGGGATGGGCCGGGGCACACCAGGGCCCGCCGCAGAGCGCAGGAGGCGGCCGTCCGGGGCCTGGTGGCGGACGCGGTGGCGGAGGCACAAGAAGCGCACGCTGCTGCACGGTGTGACCTGGAGGGCAGTGCGAGGGCTTTCCTCAACGAGACCGCCCTCCCGGCCGTCCGCGCCCTGAACGGAGCGGGGGCCCCTACGCTGCTCCCGGCAATGCACCGGATCGTGAACGCCATCCGGCCGGGGCTCATCAGCCCGGAGGCGGCCCTCTACGGGCACTGGATGGAGTGGCGCGAGTCCAATCGGTCGGGCGGTCCCCTGTCCATGGGGGACACCCTCCGGCTGACGGGAGCGGGGTCTGCCATGTCCCTCCGCAGTAGCGCCCCAGCCCTGCTGCACGCCCTCAGGACGCGCTACCCCGGGGACGCGGCTCCGTACCTGAACCAGGCGCGGGCCACGTACCCGGGAGGAGTGTCCGAGCTGGATGCGGCGCTCCACCTTCTACACCCGCCGGACGAGGACCTGGAGGTGGGCGAGGTCACGGTGTTCGTGGAAGGCGCGGACGAGGCGTCCGCCCGCCCCCGGCCGACCGACCCGGTGTACGACGGCACCGGGCCTACCCCCCCGTACGCCGTCGTCTACGAGGCGTTCCCCAGGGAGCCCACTTGGTGCCCCGCCCTCCCACCGGCGACGCACGCGCCCCGCGGCTGGGCTAACCCAGACCTGTCCCCCCCCCTCTCCAGGACCAGGGGTGCCCACCACAGGGGGCAGGTCCTCTGGCAGGAGTGCCCTGGCACCCCCCTCCTCCTCCTCGTCGTCGCGACCCGCGGGGACCCGGGGCGGATCCTGGGGATCACCCCCACCCACCTCTATGGGGCAACACCCGTACCCCGCCCCCCCCTCCCGGCGCCCGCGGCGCGGGACGGAGTACACACCTTCCTGCGCACACAGGAGGTCACCGCCGTTACGGGGGTCCACCTGGTGCGGCTGCCCCCGACACCGCTCCACGACCCCCGGGGGCCCAGGGCCCTAGGCCCCGCCCCAGACTGGGAGCTGTGGCGCGACGCGTGGGCCGCGTGGCTCCCCCGCCTCCCCTCCCAATGCCGGTGGATGGCCGCGGGCCCCCGGCCGTGCGGGGCTGACGCCACAGCCGGCCCCCCACCCCCTCCCCCCCTCCCCCCCGCAGAACACCACACGGCACTGCCCACGGCACGGCACTGATGCACCAGGAGGTAGTGGGAAGGGCGCGCCTGCCACCACGCATGCCTACCAGAGTAACAGTGATGGCAGACTCCGATGGGTCCCCCCAGCGGGACGACCGCCACCACCGCCGGTCCCACTCCCGCTCCCCCGTCTCCTCCCCGGAGTGGACGGGGGAGACCCTCGCGGAGCGCGAGGAGCGGAGGCTGGCGGAGGCGGCGGTGCTGGTCGGACCGCCGCCGCCGGCCCGGGAACCTGGGCCAGCCGAGACGGCCGCCCCCGCCGCCCAAGCGGCCAGCCCCGCCGCCCCGCCCCGCCCAGACGCACAGGAAGCGGAGACCGCGGCGAGCCACGCCGCGGCCCCGGCCGCGGCCCCCGGCACGCCGCCGACAAGGGGGGCAGCCCCGGCGCAGGAGCCGGACGCATCGCCGAGGGCTGCCGCAGCCGCAGAGGAGAGCAAGAAGGGCGCGCGAGGGGTTGCGACGGACCCCGCACGGGCCGCGGGCGCCTCGCCGGCGGCCGCCGCGGCAGCAGAGGAGAACGAGGAGGGCGTGCGAGGGGTTGCGACCGCGGCCACGGGCGCCTCGTTGGCGGCCGCCACGGCAGCGAAGGAGAGCGAGGAGGGCGCGCGAGGGGCTGCGGCCGCGACCCCTGCGGGCCGCGACGCCGCCTCGGCCGGCCACGCCGCGGCCCCCAGCACGCCGCGCAAGCGGGGGAAGAACCCCGCACGGGCCGCGGACGCCTCGCCGGCGGCCGCCGCAGCAGCAGCAGTGGGCAGGGAGAGCGCGAAGTACCGCGCCCACGCCAACCCCACCCACACCCACACCAGCCCCCCTAAGCCGTTCCCCCCCAAGCCCTTCCCCCCGGGGCGGGAGCGGCACGTCCGCCCCCCGACGCGCGAGCGCTCGCCGCCGGGTGTCACGCTGCCGCAGCTGCAAAGGCAGCGGGACGCCCGGCGAGTGGTCCAGGAAGGGCGCAGCGGCGGGGGGGAGGGGAGCAGCGGACGGCGCGACAGGCAGGGGGCAGGGGAGGGGCCAGGGCACGGGAAGGGCGCGCAGGGGCGCGGGCAGGGAGCCCAGGTGCAGGGGGCAGGGCGAGGGGAGGTGGGAGAGCGAGCGGGCCGGGGCGTGGTGGACGGGAGGCGGGACCCGCGACACGGGCAGGGGGCCGGGGAGGGGCCAGGGCACGGGAAGGGCGCTCAGGGGCGCGGGAAGGGAACCGAGGTGCAGGGGGCAGGACGAGGCGTGGTGGGAGAGCGAGCGGGCCAGGGTGTGGGGGACGGGAGGCGGGACCCGCGACACGGGCAGGGGGCTGGAAAGGGGCCCAAGGGCAAGGGCAAGGGCGCCGCGGGCCCCAAGGGACAGGCGGGACGGGGCATGGGAGCCCAGGGAGGAGGGCGGGGCAAAGGGAGGGGGGCAGAGGGCGGAGCGCCCCCGCAGCCGGACGTGCAGCCGGTGAGGTGCATCCCCCCCGGCATCCAACAGATGCCGGCACACCACACCCACCACCACCAGCACCACCACCACCACCACCTCTACAACATCGACCCTGACGCCGGCGAGCTCGTCCCCCCCCAACTCCCACGACACCAGCACCAGCAAGCCCCCCCCGCGCCGAGGGCGGAGCCGGAGCGGATGGCCTCGGCGGAGGGGGGACGGGGCACGGCATCGGCGCCGCAGGCGCAGGGGCAGCGAGGGGGGCCGGCACGGGGGGCGGAGGAGGGCCGGCCATGGGACCGGGACTGGGGCGCGGTCCCGGACTCGCTGGAGGAGGAGACCCTCCCCCTGGTGGGGGAAGTGTATGGGTGGTTGTGCTGGGCCAACCAGGGGACCTCCAGGAGGTCGAGGAACCGGCCCTTCGATGCCGTGCTCCTCCGGAGGGACGGAGGAAACCGAGAGGTACTCCCGGGTGGGTGGGCGGCCCCAGAGGACCACGAGAGGGTCCTCAGGTCAGTGATCCGGGCGGCGTGGCCCGACAGGGAGCCGACGTGGCCGGCCTTCCTGGAAGGGGGAGCGGTGCTCCGCATCACGGATGCGGACGCCAACAACTGGCTCCCCCGGGCTTTGCGTAGCGCCCTCGGCCACTGGCGCTACCGCCGGCACAACCCGCCGCCGCCGCAGCCCCGGCCCCCACACAAGCGGCGGCGCAGGTGAAGGCCCAGACGGCGGGTACGGGAGATATGGGGGGGGGGGCCGGGCCCCCCGACCCACGCCCCCCCCACGGTATGGCACGACGTACGAGGGCGCGCCACCTCCCGCGGGAGGGAGTGCGGAGACAACGAGCGCGGGGGGGAACCTGCTGCCCCGCAACCCGCTAACCACTGACCGCTAACCCTCACGGCCACCCCCGGCCGGCCAGCGCCGCGCGACAACGGCCGGGGGATGAGGGGCCCCGGCGAGGGCCTGCGCGAGAATCCAGCTCTCGATAGAGGGGGGCGGGAGAAGGGCGCGACCCCCTGGCCGATGGCTGTCCCCCGGGGCCAGGACTGCCATGCCGCCCCCACCCCTCCCCCCCAGCCGACGAGAGGCATCGCCAGGGGACCAAAGGGCCCCCCCCAACCCCCCCCCCCCCCCCCCCCCACACAGACCCGAGGGCGGGCGGGGGGGCGGCCCCCCCACCCCCCCCCCCCCCGCACCCACCACAGCAGGGGAGCCACAGGCGCGGCCCTCCGCCCCCCAAGGAACGGCGACGCGGTAAGGGCAACGGCGGCTGGACCTGCTCCCGCGAACCCACACCGGCGTGCCGGAGCAACGCGCACAACGGAACAGGAAGGAGGCCGCGCCCCACATGACCCTCCCGTAACCACAGCCCACTCCGAGGTGACAGAGGGGGGGTTTCAGGTCAGATGGGGCCCCCAGGGGAGCGGTCCACGGGCCGCCCCTCACCCCCCCCCACCCCGGGGCGGCACTTCAGCCCCGACCGCACGCGCGCGCCGGAAGGGAGCGCGCCGGCGACACGGAGAGAGCCAGAAAGGAGTACCGCAGGCCGCCTCCCGGAACCAGAGCAGGGAGGCCGCGGCGCGACACCCCCCCCCGCCGCCCCCCCACCAGCCCGCCAGCCGCGGGGGCCCCGGCCCCCACCCCCCGAGGCAGGGGGGATGGACCCCCCCCGCCCGAGAGGGGAGCCGGAGTGTGACCCGCCCCCCCGCCCCAGCCGCCGGCTCAATTGGGGGCCGCGAAGAACAAGTGGGCCCACGCCTGCGCACCGGGACGCCGCGCAGATCGTGCCCAGAGAAGCCGGGTGGGCGCGAACCGGAATGGTATGGGGGGCCACGCCCCCCATGGACAGCACAACGCCAGTGACGCCCGCTTTGTTGCCTGCCCAGGGAAAGCGGCGCGCCACCTCCCGCGGGAGGGAGTGCGGAGACAACAAGCGCGAGGGGAAACCTGCTGCTCCGCAGCCCGCTAACCACTGACCGCTAACCCTCACGGCCACCCCCGGCCGGCCAGCACCGCGCGACAACGGCCGGGAAATGAGGGGCCCCAGAGAGGGCCTGCGCGAGAATCCGGCTCTCGGTAGAGGGGGGCGGGGGAAGGGCGCGACCCCCTGGCCGATGGCTGGCCCCCGGGGCCAGGACTGCCAAGCCGCCCCCCCCCCCTTGGCCGACAGGAGGCATCGCCAGGGGACCAAAGGCCCCCCCCCAATCCCCCCCCCCCCCTCCCACACAGGCCCGAGAGCGGGCGGGGGGGCGGCCCCCCCACCCCCCCCCCGCACCCACCCCAGCTGGGGAGCCACAGGCGCGGCCCTCCGCCCCCCCAGGGCCGGGGGGGCGCCCCCACCCTCAGGAGGAACGGCGACGCGGTAAGGGCAACGGCGGCTGGACCTGCTCCCGCGAACCCACACCGGCGTGCCGGAGCAACGCGCACAACGGAACACGAAGGAGGCCGCGCCCCACATGACCCTCCCGTAACCACGGCCCACTCCGAGGTGACAGAGGGGGGGTTCGCCGGTCAGCTGGGGCCCCCAGGGGAGCGGTCCACGGGCCGCCCCTCACCCCCCCCCACCCCGGGGCGGCACTTCAGCCCCGACCGCACGCGCGCGCCGGAAGGGAGCGCGCCAGCGACACGGAGAGAGCCAGAAAGGAGTACCGCAGGCCGCCGCCCGGAACGAGAGCAGGGAGGCCGCGGCGCGACACCCCCCCCCCCCGCCCCCCCACCAGCCCGCCAGCCGCGGGGGCCCCGGCCCCCACCCCCCGAGGCAGGGGGGATGGGCCCCCCCCAGCCGAGAGGGGAGCCGGAGTGTGACCCGCCCCCCCGCTCCAGCCGCCGGCTCACATGGGGGCCGCGAAGAACAAGCGGGCCCACGCCTGCGCACCGGGACGCCGCACAGATCGTACCCAGAGAAGCCGGGTGAGCACGAACCGGAGTGGTATGGGGGGCCACGCCCCCCATGGACAGCACAACGCCAGTGACGCCCGCTTTGTTGCCTGCCCAGGGAAGGCAGAGGGACGGAAAGAGGCAGAGCGACCCCCCGCCCTACAGGCCCCGCCCCGGCCGCACAGCCGGAGGAAACGGCGCACGCCCCCCCCCCCCCCCCCAGCCCGCTCCTGTCAGCTGGAGCTTGCACCGCTAGGCAGTGCCCTGTCGCCTCAGAGATGGCGTGTCAACCTTGGGGCATCCCACGGGGAAGGGGTGTACAAACGCAAGCGCAGGCCGTGGTGGCCTGTCTTCCCCTGTTCTCCCTCCCAACGGGCAGATCAGCAACCCGGCGGAACATCCCCAGCTCTAGGGCGCGGCGGCCGGCGATCCGACGGTGCGACGGTCCCTCCTCTTCCACCCTGCACGTCAGTCGGCGATCCGGCGGTGCCTCTGTCCGCCTCCTGCCCCCGTGCACGTCAGTCGGCGATCCGGCGGTGCTACTGTCGGCCTCTTACCCCTGTGCACGTCAGTCGGCGATCCGACGGTGCCGCACCCCACCCAGCCCCCTCCCCCCCTGTCCCGGCCCCGTACACGTAGACTGGGGCCTCCCGGCACGCGCAACACGCTTCACAACGCACAGCCCCACCCTCGGGACTGGATTCATAGCCGACGAAACCCCTAAGTCGCGTAAGAGACTCCCGCGGCCCAGTAGTGAGAGCGTCGGTCTTCAATCGTCCAGTGCGGGGGTTCGATCCCGGGCGTTGGTGCTCCTGGGATCCCTGCACGTAGAGCTCTCTAGTTGGCGACGTGGGAACCACCCCCCCCTCCAGCAACTCGCGCCACCACCGATACCGGTGGATCGTGTGGAGGTCTCGTTCGTTTTACCCCCCACCCTAGAAAAACAAAACACATGGGAGCCACCCACCCCTGCAGCAGTGCGCACCGTCACCTGTACTCGAACAGGTCGACGGGAGGCCTCGTCCGGTATTCGAAGGGATCGGTGGGAGACCACCGATCACGGGGTTCGAACCAGCTCCTTTGCGGCGCGCGCCGGGTGCGCTACCTCCAGGGCGGCTGCCTTCTGAGATACATTGGCACCCGGGTAAACAGAACAAACGCGCCCGCAACCCCCTCCCCCTGAGCTAAGTGTAAGCCTGCAGTAGGGGTGCTCTGCTGGGCCATGAACCGGAACATTGGTGCACCACTCCAGCCACGGTCACCCCAACCCCCCCTCGCATCCCGCAGGGCGAAGCTCCGTGCGCATCGGGCTCGTCATGGGAATCCGGCGGACCGGCGCCTGGACACCAAGTCGACACCTCTCTCCCCCCCCACAGGAACAGAGCGGGGCCCCCACAACCGCACGCCCGCACCCACAACGCGGACCCCGACAGCCCACCCAGTGGACGGGCAGTCGGGGGAGGAGGAGCGCAAGACCCCAAACGCCCCACGCAACGGTCGAAGGCATCCCCCCGGGGACGCCCTGCCGCCGCCCCCACAACCCCAAGCCAAGTAGGGGGGAACCGGGACCGGACCGCCCCCCCCCAAGCACGCCAGACGGAGCACGGGACCGGGGCAGGACACGCGGAGGGGCACGGACCACGTGGAACGGCCCTACCAGCGCCCAGTGCCGGGACCACGCGAGATGCGCGCGCCACACCACCCAGCGGGGAGCGGACACCGCGAGAGCGCGAGCGCACACACACGAAAAGGACACGCGGGGACTACCGGAAGGGCAACCGGACCGAGCGCGCGGAACGCACAGACCGCATGGAAAGGCGTACCAGCGAGCGAGGGTAAGGGACACCCGGACAGGACGGCCCGCCACACGCAGCGCGGAACACGCGGGGCGGGAAGGGGGAAGAAGGGGAGACACAACACCAGGCACCGGCCCGCACCCCCCCGAACCGGCCGCGAGCGCCGCGCACACACAGACGGGACACTGCACCCGCCAAGGCAGTAGTGGCGCACAGCGCCACGCCCCAACCCCTAGGCTAGGCAGCCTCCGCGCCAGCCCAAGGGGGTCCCACTGGCGACAAGCCAGTAGCACGGGCCCGGCGGCGCCGGCGCCCCGGGCGACCACGCATTAAGGGGGCGACGCAGTGGGTAAGCGCCCGCAGCCACGGCTGCGAATTGATGCACTGACCGGGGAGCGGCGAAACGGGGACGCCGGGGAAGGACGGGGCTCCGAGCTCTGTGAACCCGGGGGACTCCGCCACCAGGCACGAGGTGCGCCTTGGAGGGCCCCCCACTAGGACCCGGTGGGGAGGATATCACCTGGCCCGACCAGGTGGCCCCCTGGGGCCGAAAGGCGTCTAGTACCCGCAAAATCAAACCTCAAACCTCAAACCCCAGGACACCGCACACGCAAAGCAACACACCCAGCGGGCGCACCGGTGAACAGGAGCCAAGTGGCCCAGGACACCGCACACGCAACACAACACACCCAGCGGGCACACCGGTGAACGGGAGCCAAGTGGCCCAGGACACCACACACGCAACACAACACACCGAGCGGGCGCACCGGTGAACAGAGGCCAAGTGGCCCAGGACACCGCAGACACAACACAACAAACCACTCGGGCACACCGGTGAACAGGAGCCAAGTGGCCCAGGACACCGCACACACGTGCACACGTAGGGCGGCAGAGGGACAGGAAAGAACCAACACCCCATTGGTCGGACGCACTGGGGCGACCCAGCCGACCCACCGGGCCGGTGGCAGGAGCGGTACTCCAAGGCCACTGGTCCGAGCCCGGCCAGGCTGCATCGGGGACCATGGGAAACGTCACCCGGAGCCATGGAAGCAACCGGTGATAGGCGAGCCGGTACACAGTCCAGGAGGGGGTCGCCTGCCCAGCGGAGCGGCCCCGCAACTCAAGCCACAAGGGTGAGGCGGTCGTACCGTAGACCAGCGGGAGCAATACCTCTTGTGGTGAGAGATACTCCACACGGCTTGGCAGCCCCCAGAGCTGCCGACGAAAGGAGGGGGCATGTGGCCCTACCCATGGACACATGTGGGGACACCCTCCCACCTGGGACACATGGATCGGGTGGCCGCGACAATGCCTTCCCAAGCACCTGCGGGAGCGGCTCAAGAGGCACCTGACCTAGGGCAGTGGGAGGGACAGGAAGTCCCCTTGGTAAGACCTTCTTCCTGCACTGTCAAAGGAGGCGTCCCGAGCTCCCGAAGATACCTACCTACCTACCTCCTGGCGCGAGGATGAAAAGGGCTGGGGCAAGTGACCTTGGGTAGCAACCTGGACACCTTTGATCTTTTGAGATCATCAGCCAACCTGCTCAATCCGGGTGAAGGTGAGAGTAGCGCTGGCTTGGGTAAGGGTTCAGTGATACCCAATTTCGCTTTGACAGCCTCTGACAGAGCTGGGCATCCTCGCGCCAGGACAGTCCCAGTTGCTGAACTACAAGACGTGCATGTGACGGAGACTGAGAAAAGAGGGCTGTCAGCCCTGGCACCTCTTGCGGGCGTATTTCCTCCCCCTTCTGGCCTAACCCCGGGGGGTGGGAAGATCGGCACACCGATTGCCCAGGCGAACATCCAGCTGGAGTTGCCGGAGTTCGACCCGAAAAACCTGCCCGAATGGGCAGAAGAATTTGCTGAGTTTCTTTTGCTCACTGGCCAATCCCATGTGGATGTGGCCACCAAATGCTCACTGCTGAAACACTCATGCAAAAAGAAATTTTTGCAAAAACAGGTGAAACAGATTGTAAAAACCTGTTCAACCTGGGCAGAGGTACTCCAAAGACCGGAGAAAACATTCCCGATCTATGACACTGACCTCAGTGTGCGCACACAGATAGAGGAGCTACCTATGCTCCCTGAGTTTCCTTCCGCTGCGCGAGTCTCTGAATACGTGTGCAACCTAGAGTATCTGTTTTCACGGATGAACGTGGGTTCCTATGGAGCCACTGAGCCCCACCTGTGGCTCATGAGTAAGATTTTCCAACGTACGTGGGATGACTGCCGCGCTACCTCTGAGAGCAAAAGCCGGACCCACTCGTACGACGAATTGGTGGACCTGCTGATTGAGCTAGCTCTTGAGAGGGAGAATGACTCCCACATGGAGAAATTACTCAAGAAGCACTTGGGTCGAGGTGGCACCCCTATCCCCGAATGTGGCGAAGGGAAAGGGCCTAAAAATCCCACTAACGCCAACCAGGGGGGGGTAAAGGAAGGGGTAACCTACGTGCCATGAATGAGGTTAAACCTGATGCAGGTACACCCCCTCTGTTCTACTGTAAACCTGTCAATGACAAGGGGGGACCTTGTCATGCCCCTGACTGCGACCACCGCAGTAGTTGTATGCTGCAAATGAAACGACAGCAGCACTCCAAGGATGGGAAAACTGTGACCCATCAAGATCATTTCAGGTGTACCATCACCTGTGGCTATTGTGGCAAACGTCGTCACTACGAGGACGAGTGTCACATAAAGAAACGCGAGAGTGATAAACTCAAGCGGCAGGAGGCGGAACGCCAGAAGAACCAAACACCCACCAGAAACCCCCAGAATGGGGATAAAGGTGATAAAGGAGGTGGCAAGGGGGGTGGCAAAGGTGGACCCCCTAACCCCTAGAGGCGCTCCTCAGCACCCGCTGCTACACCCCCTCCTGCCGAAGGTGACCGCAAGAAGCGCCCACAGGGGGATAACGCTTCCCCTGAGGGGAATAACTCCAAGAAGAGGCGACTGGCCTGGATGGCCAAGTCCCTCATTGCTGCAGGGGTTGATGTCAAGTTCCCTGCTGAGGAGTAGGGGGGCGGCTTCAAAGAGGAGGACTTAGTTTTCTGGATCCTTGTGAAAATCAGAGATCAAGTTTTTCGAGCGGTGCTTGACATCGGTGCAACACTTTCTATAGTGGCCCGGCGCCTGCTAAAGACTTTCAAGAAAATTAAGACCGTGGCCATAAGAGTAGGGGATGGGCGTACCATCCATTCCTCGGGGGGGGTTGATGTGACTATATGCCTGGGCGACGAAACTGTGACCCAACACTGCAGAGTGTTGGACACCGACGCCTTTGACATGGTCATTGGTACCGACTTCCTACGAAGAAACCCCTAGGTCAAAATGCTGTCTCTCCAGCGCCCCTATTCTTTGCACTGCGACTTTGGCAGTGGGCTCTTCTCCGTACCTTTGGAGCTGTCAGGACGAAAAAAGTCTGGGCTGCGCTACGCAGCCAAGACTAACTATCGTACTGAAAACCACCAATTGGCCCGTCACGTTCTTGAAAATGGACTGGCGGCCCTTCAGGTAAACCTGGATGAGATCCAGGTCGAATTGTTTGCGAGCCAACAACAGCACATCATGCAGTTGTATTGCTCGAAACATTTGAACAACGCTTTCTGTTTCTTCTGGAAAGCAATGGGCCTAGCGTATGCTAACCCTCCCTTCTCCCTGCTCGCGAAGGTTCTAACCAAAATCACTTATGAGGGAGGAAGGGTTGTCATGTGCACCCCTGACTGGGGCTGCACTGGTGAGCACGCTTACTTGCGCAGTATGCTAGATCGAATGACCGTGGGATGAGTGCCACTCCCCGACGGTCCCATCTATGTGCCTGAGGACTCAGACACAGCTATGCAGTCCCCTGAGTGGGCCAGTTTCTTATCCATCGTCGATGGATCTCTCAATCGTGTACCCCTGTGTGACCTAGACCAGGTGCTACTGAAAGAGGTCATGGCCGAAAATCGTGGCCTGACTCTTTGTGATCTCAAAAATCGATCTCCTGAGCACCTATCTGCCGCACTTACAGGGTGTGAATCTCCCGATGGCTATCTGGAACCTGCAGCTGTTAAGGAGGATGCTGACGACCAACTGTCTGAGATCGCCAGCACTATCCCTCCTGTTGATCCCAGCTGTGTTGAGCTAAAACACACTGCCTTCCTAGCCCAGCTGTTTCTGGAGGAGGTAGATCTAGAGTCAACCTCAGAACCCACTTCCCCTGTTGGGAAGCCGGTACTACACATGCCGCCTATGCACACAGGTGAACCCGTGGCCCGCAATCCTGATGCTCCAGTGCGGCTTGCTTCTAATAACATGCCACTGTCTGAGCATGACACTCAGGAACTCCGACGGCTGTTGTACCTGAAGGCCGAAGGTATTGAGCGCCAAGAGCGGGTGCAATACCTCAGACAGACCTGGAAATCCTCCATCTGGTCTGAGGAGGACGATGATTCCTACACACGGCCTGATCCTGAGATACCGCTAGTGTATTCTTTGCACTATGGGCAGCAATGTTCCCCTGAGTGGGACGATGGTTCTGTACCTGCCGAAACTGCTGATCGGCAGACGAAGAAAGAACATGGAAAGTGCAACCTCCATGCTGAGGAGGATTTCCTGCAGAAAATCGAGAGTCTTAACCTTGACCCCCGACTGAAGAAACTGCTGCTAACCTATGAGGAGGTGTTCGGCGCCTTGCCGCCCCCCCTCTCTTGTAAAAAAACTGGTCCAGATGGACCTGAAACTGAAACCTGAATTTGAAAAGACGCGAGTGAGGCGTCGTCCCTATCCCGCTCCACAGGAACAGGTTGAAGAAATCGGGCGCCAGATCCAGGAATGTATTGATGCTGGCCTCGCGGAGGAATATAAGAAGGGGGACTACCCCCCTCACTGCAGTCCCTGTTTCCTGGTTGCTAAACCAGGGTCGACTGCCCTACGACTGGTAGTTGACTATGGTGAGGTCAACAAGAAAGCCCAGAACCACTCAGGGAGTATTCCTAACATGGAAAATACCCTGGAGCGTATTGCCAAATGCAGGTACAAGACCAAAATGGAAAACACAGTGGTTTCTGGCAGGAAGACCTAACCGCCGCAAGTCAGGAGCTGCTGGCTTTTATAACCCCTAAGGGTCGTGTGTTTAAGTGGAAGGTCATGCCTTTCGGGGTGGCTAATGCCCCAGCACTCTTCCAGGAGCTAATGAACAAAATTTTGTACATACTGAGGCGCAGACCTCTAGTACAGGAGTTGATTTCTCGGGGTGCAGAAATGGAAGCCCACATCGACGACGTGAGTTTGGGTACCAATACCCAAGAGGACCATGTCCTTCACCTCCGTGAATTTTTCATTGTTTGTCAAGAAAACCATCTCCGAATCAAACTCGAAAAATGTGAGTTTATGAAAGAGGAGATGGAATATTTGGGTTTCGACGTGGGGTATGGCTGGTGGAAACCACCCGCGTCTAAGATGCAGCCCCTACAGGACATGCAGATTCGTGATGACCCTAAGAAGGGTCTACAGGACATGAGGAGTTTTGTGGGCGCCTGTAATTTCTATCGGCGCCACATCCACAATTTTACCTACTCCTCTGCCCCCCTCACTGACCTAATCAAGAAAACTACTCCCTGGAGGTGGACCGCCAGAGAGGAGGAGTGTTTCCAGGAGTTGAAGAAGAAAATTGCCTCCTCCAACTGCCTGGGAGTGCCCCGCCCTAAGGGGGAGATAGTCCTGATTACTGATGCCAGTGATGTAGGGGGGGGTGGAACGATCTACCAATGGCAGGAGCTTAACCCAGCTGAACTAACCAACAGGCACAGGCACAGGGCATCATTGGATCATTGTGGAATCCGGATGAAATCTAAATGTGCACAAAGTGGAGTATTGAATATGCACAAATAGTAACAAATATGCAGCAATTACTACATTTATGTATCCGCGATGTGAACGCGCGCGCTTGTCTGGTTACACCCCCCCACTAGGACACAACCCAGGGGGGCACACCATGGGGCCGTGGCCGAAAAACCACAACAAGACAAGCGAGTGCCAAAAAAAATAGAAAATGTGGGTTAAGAGCAACCCCAAGGGGGAAGAGAATGGGGTTACGCCACTACGGCATATTCCGGCCCAACCTACGAGGGAGATAGGGGGACTCCAGCAACCTAGGCCGTGTAGACTTAACTACTTCCCCAAGGCGAGAGGTACCAAGGGGTGAAGGCCGCCTAGGAGCTTCACATGGCTTCTCTCCCCACCAAAACACAAGAACATGGGAAGAGAAGCCTAGAGCTAGTAGTGGTTCTACTACCCACGCAAAGGCACAACACTCAGCAACCCCCCCACTAAGCTGAAACTCAGGGGGTTGGCTGAAAATCAGAACTGATTTCTGAAAAAAGAATGGGAGATTCAGAAATGCATGATCTGATGATGCTAATCATGGGCTGTGGAGGGGGGTTTTTTCTGATGTCCCCACCCACCCAGCTCAGATTTCCCCGAAATCTCTGATTGGGGTGTCCGTTCATAGTTTTGAAGCCAAAAAACAAGGCTGGGCTCCAAACTCCACAAAACAGTGGATTTAGCTTTTGGCACCCCAAAGTGGGTTTTGATTGGCAGGATTGACCTGCTCTGTGGGCCAAAAACAGAGAAATGGCCCTGCCAAAAGGCAGAAAAACTGCTACCAGGCACCTGTAACCCTGGGCCAGGGGCACTAAACTGAAGTCCCTGGATCTAAAATTTTTCGTCTCCACTGGGGGTGGGGCTGTGAGTGGCAGCAGGGCTCTGCCAGCCCCAGATGGCCCTGACGAAGGCCATTACTGTACAAGCAGCTGGAAAAGACCTGAGATGGTCAGTGTAAAAGTAGATGGCAGTGGCGACGCCAAGTGGCAAACCCGTATCTGAGAAATGGCCACTGCCAAGGGAAGGACAGACAAGAGTGGACAGTGCCAGAAAGACTGTGCTGACTGGACAGACAGTGCAGTGGATCAAAAATGTGCAGTGCTGTGCTAACAGTGTGACAGCAAAACTGAAACAAACAAACAAGGGCAGGGCAAACTGATTGTCCCACAGCCCCAAACAATGACTCTTTCTCTCTCTCTCTCTCTCTCTCCTCCTTTCTCTCTCTCTCTCTCTCTCTCTCCTTTGGCAACCGAGCAAGGCCAGTGCCCAGAACTCGGTGCACTGCAGCAGGGAAAGTGGCAGTCAGCACACTGTTCCCAAAATCAATACCATCAGATGATTAGATTAAAGTTAGGTACCAGTGTTTAGGAACTAAGTTAGTTTCTACCCACAAGCTGGGAGGGTTCCTGTTATACCCACAAGCTGGGAGGGTTCCTACTAAACATCTGGCTAGGCTAGGGTGTTGATTACCCACAAGCTGGGAGGGTTCCTGTTACACCCACAAGCTGGGAGGGTTCCTTCGCAGCACCCTAACCTACTAGACCCAACTTCCCACAAAATCTCTTAGATGAGGTTTGGACTTGGGGTTTAAGTCCAAGTACCCCGTGCACGTCTGCACCCAACCCAACTCTCACAGGGTGCACTGCCACCTACAGTGCTGCACCATCAGTGGTGCTTTTCCCTGGAGGTTATTAGCTGGTCTTGCCTCTCCCCACCTCCCTTAGATCCTCTGACCTTTTTGTAGGGAAGTTTTTTAACACAGTTTTTTACACCCCCCAGGATTGGTTACCTAGGCTGGAAACTGGGTGGGGGTGATCAAAGCAATAAACAACCTGTTGCTCCCTGGGAGGAGGCCAAACAGGAGCCTCAGCACTTGGCCTAAGGCTATGTCAGTTAAATTCCCAGCCTCAGCCGTAGGCTGAAGGCTTCTCTTATTTTCTCCTAGGGTCATTGTGATCATAGTTGCTCTAGTGCAACTTATGTTAGATGTTGGTGTGAGGAGGGTTTCCCAGCCCCCCCCCACCCAAAAGAAAAGGTGGTTAGTTGTCACTGCCTTACCTCCTGCGCACCCAAACACTCACGGCGAGCACAAACACACACCAACAAGCGCAAACAAGCGCAAAATCCGTTCCTTGGTGGGGTGGGGGGTACCCAACTAACCACCTCAAGGCAATGACAACCAATGACCCAGGTTTTCACCCAAAACTTATCTCAAGCTCCAAAGGGAGCACAATTCGAAGCGAAGAGAGCCAAAAAGAGTCGACGGACGTCGACTCAACCAAAAACGAACCGAGATTATAACACCCAACAAGCCCACGCACCTGCCCCCCCAGCCACCATGACAGCAACACCCAAACTGCCAAAAAAAGGCAGTAGGGCCCAGAATGACCAGGAAAAACAGGTTTCGTAAGCTCCAAAGGGAGCAAAACTCGACGAACGAAACGACGAACGCGTCGAAACTCGACGAAACTCGACGAAACTCGACGACGACGACGAACGAACAAAACAAGACTGCACGGATCCTACACTAATCCTAGCCCACACTGTATACCTTACCTTAACCTTGTAACCAAAAAAAAAGACAAGGATGTGCACAAAAGCGTCGACCCAGGGGGCTTGGCTGTCCCCCTGGGGACAAGCACTGCCGCCGGCAAACAATACAAAGCCCAGGAGGCGCTCCTGGCCTCTCTGGGCACCGGATCTAGCCCCTTTATCTGCTTTGGGGCAAAAACCTCAAATAATTCAGAACAAGGCCCTTCAGGGCCACCACTCAAAGTCAAGGCCTAAAAAAGGCCACAGGAGCGCAATTAAAAGATAAACTAGCCCCTTTATCTGCTTTGGGGCAGCTGCAAAGGCCACTCGTGGGCCATGGAAACAATGGTGCACAAAAAGGCCACTCAAGGGCCATGGCATGCCAGGATGCAAAAGTGCACACAAGTGTGAAACAAACACTTAATTATGTTGCCTCTTTATGATTGTTACTCTCACCAGTCACGATGACCTGTCAGGAAGGCAGCCCACAGCTTCAAACGACCCAACGAGCGGCCTCGAACTCGCAGTTGGCGAAGGCAGTGGGGTCGGCAGCCCCCACTAAACAAGCAGCCAAACCAGAGTACTCTCAACCATAGTCACCAGGGTACTCACCAGTAAGGAAGTCCAGGATGAAGGCCTTGGAGAACCGGATCAAAGGGCCCCAAGGCTGGATGTGGGGCCAAACTTGGCAAAGAAGGCGAAGTCGTTCATAACGCAGCCCCAGCGACTGCAATTCTCTGGGAGAGGGCGAAGGAGAGGTGTAACACCCCAAATAAACCCCCAAGTTGAAGGTAGGGGCACCAGTAGCCCCAAAAGCCAGATAAGGCCGTAATGGCCTGCCCTGGCCTGCCCAGCTGCAGAGTAGCGGAGCAGCGGGACCGTAATCAGCAAAAAAATTTTGCTGTGGCCTCTGCACCATGAAACAGGCACAGGCACAGGGCATCATTGGATCATTGTGGAATCCGGATGAAATCTAAATGTGCACAAAGTGGAGTATTGAATATGCACAAATAGTAACAAATATGCAGCAATTACTACATTTATGTATCCGCGATGTGAACGCGCGCGCTTGTCTGGTTACACCATCATCGTACTAGTGGACTGAACTGTGATGGCTCGTTGAAACATGACTATCCTACCGGTGAGTGGCGGCTGGTGCCACTGGGACACTGGAATTGGAAATGGAACCAAGCGCGTTCCAATTACAGCATCTATGACCAGGAACTCCTGGCCGGTATGTTGGTGCTTTCGTCACAATCCCGACTCCTGGGATCTAACCCTATTGTCTGGCTGTGTGACCAGGAACCTGTGAAGTCTTTTCAGAAGGGTCCACCACCAGAGAAAGCAAACCTAAAGCGGTGGTGGACTTGCCTGAGCCAGTTCAGGCTGACAGTTCATCATATCCCCGGTATAAAAAATGAACTGTCTGACTATATATCGCGCAATAGCTTCGATGCGCTTATAGGTGAGAGCTCTGAGGCACTCACCAAAGAGGCTTTCCAGCTTATGGATGTCCAACTTGACCTGTCCATGCGCACTGCTAGAATCCTGGAGGGTTGGAGCCTAACCGACTATCAGTCAGAGTATGAAGAAATTCTCCGAACCCTCAGCACTGCTCTCGAACCCCGTGTCATTGACGGGCACCAGTGGTATAAAAAGAACCAGTACCTCTTCTACGAGGACCGTATTGTTGTGCCTGAGGCACGACTGGATGGGTGCCTACAGTGGTCCCATCTCAGTTCTGGTCACACTGGCGCTAATCGCTCAGTGGACTTCTTCCCTGAGTGTTTCTACTCTAGTCTAACCCTGACTGAACTGAGGTCTCGTATGCAGACCATTGTGGATGCTTGTGGCTGTCATGCCAGCAAGCAGAGCGACAGTAGGGATAGGGGACTGATTTTCAGCTTGCCCATACCCTATTGTGCTAACTCTCTTCTCTATGTGGATTTCATCCACAGCCTACCCCGCTTCGGTGGCTATGATAGTTGCCTAGTGGTCACCTGTGGCCTATCTCGCTTCACCCGTGTGTTCCCTTGCAATAAGAAAATCACCGGTGAGCAGACTGTGAAAATGTTGGTCGAACATTGGTTCGAACCCTATGGGGCACCTAAGCAGGTGCACTCTGACGAAGATGTACGCATCCGCAGTGACACTGGGTGGTACAAACGAGTGCTAAATGCCCTCAACGTGGAGGTAATCACAGGTGTGCCCTATATCCACACGTCTAACCCTCTTTGTGAGAGACAGAACCGTGTGGTGGAGCAAAACCTAACAATCCTGATGAAACAGGAGCGTACCAAAGACTGGGTACGTCTAGTGCCCTGGGCAGTGCTGACCATGAACTCACAGCGGAGCTTTTCTACGGGTTTTACCCCCCACGAACTGTTCCATGGAGGACGACCTGCTTGGTTCTTCAAAACCCCCTTCCCTGAGGACTTCAAGAGCCCTGTGGGAGATTGGCTGGAACACAAGCAGTCTATGGCCAACCAGGCTGGGACTAACCTGAGACACATTCGTGACCGTGAACTGAGCCGACGGAACCGCCTACGGCGACCTGCCAGCTTCAAGGTTGGTGACCTTGTTTTGGTTCACCATTCACGCCTACCCTCCTGGCCACGTAACTGCCTACAGGACCCTTATTTTGGACCCTATCGTATCATCAGGACAGATGGATCCAGGATCCATGTCAGGTGCAGTCCACGTCGGGGTGGTGAACTGCTGTGTGCACCTAAACAGTTGAGGCACTATCATTCCCCTGACGATTTGTCCTGAGATGAGTGGCGCCTCAGCGACAGTGAGGTCGAGCATATAGACCTAGAGAACGCTGCCAGCCCAGAGAAGGCAGAAGAACTCGAAGAGATGACTGCCGATGAGATGGCAGTCGATAGTTACTACGTGGATGCAGGTATTGCTCGCCACGAGTATAAGCAGGGCTGGAAATTCCTAACCCTGTGGGATGGCTATGGGGTATCTGAGGCGACCTGGGAACCTATGTCAGCCTGCATACAACCAGATGGGAGTATCAACCCTATCTTCTGCTCCTACCTCGTTGAGAACAGCGAGGGGCAGCTACTAACCCGTGCTCAGACTCTGTCCCAGCGTAAAAAGAGAAACTAATTTCCGTGTGTCATTCTACTGACTGTGTTCTAACCTTACAGGTGCAGTGAGCACTCTTGTGCAGACGTGCCTGTGTATGGGTGTAAGAGCAGTTGTTACAGTTGCCCCGCATTGCATTGCAGGACAGGACTGTTAGCCCCCCGTGACAACCACTCTCTGGCCGAAGGCCATTGGTTTTTCACAGACCACTGCTTACTGAGCACTGCAGTGACCCTGTCTGTGCCCTGCAGTCTCATGCCTATGGTGTCCAGCGTGGACCAGGTGGCCGCTTATTAGGTTTGCAGCCACCCAGCGAGTGTATGCCTTGTTGACCATGTGTTGCATGGCGACTGCCCTGATGTATTGACCTTGGGGAGCCAACAAAGAACGGTGGCTTACTACACCAGGGGGGAATGACAAGCAAGGTGTTATGAGGCAAGGTGTGTCTTCCCTCCTTGGGGACAAGCGAGCCCACAGTTAGGACCCCTGACTGGTCCAGACCCATGGGGTTCTACCCTTCCTTACAGGGTTTACCATACCCCTAAGTGTGCTACGTATGTCTGTATGTGTCTCACTTCTCTCCCCGGCATGGCTCCTGGAGACCGGGCTTCGCTGATGTCGGACCGAAGGTCCTAGTCAGT
Organism: Eutreptiella sp. 'Long Island Sound 2002'; assembly: GCA_964036045.1. NCBI lineage: Eukaryota > Euglenozoa > Euglenophyceae > Eutreptiales > Eutreptiaceae > Eutreptiella > Eutreptiella sp. 'Long Island Sound 2002'. The sequence continues at coordinate 19,627,613 of OZ038398.1, read as the reverse complement.
TACTATTACCACTCCTATGGCGCCCAATTTCTGTGCTGGCGCCTATCCTTGGGGGAAGACAGCAAAAGCCCTACCTACTAGAGGGGAGGGGTGGCCAAATGTGCTAAGGGCATACAAAACGCCCATTTTTGCTAAAGGCCAAAAGCTAACGCACTCCCCTGCCCACTTGGTAAAGCACGCGGGACAGGAGACACCACTACACTACACTCACTAACGCCAGCACCAGCCTTCAAAGGCAGGGTGAGCACTCATCACTTGCACTCAACACCTGCCAGGCTTGCTGACCCTAACACCTACACACTCTACTGGGAGTTGAAGGCAATGAAGTCTCGGGTCCTACTGACCCTCCTGTGAGAAAGCAAGAGAACACAGCGCCACTAAGCGGCTGTGGCCTAACAGGGACGCCACTACGCATTTCCCTGTCAGGGCTTGGAGGGAAGGAGTGCTCAGTGTGCGTGCACAGCGTGGATGGCGGTGGAGTCGGACTGCACTCACCATTCCTGATTGAGCTGCAGTTATTTGTTTTTGTGATCCGCGCAGCATATTTTAGCGCTGCCAAAGGGGACTGCACCAATCGCCCTTACCTTCCAATTTGTAAAGCAAAGGACAATGACTGAGGTTCAAGACTGAGGAACCAAGACAGCCTCCACGTATTATACGCTTCTCAGGCTGCCCTATAATACGCCGTTCCTGAACCCCAGTACAAGCAAGCAAGCTTAAGGAACTCCACCCGTTCGCTTAAAGAACGTAGGGTGGAGCCCCTGGGTAACCTAAACAAGAGTTTTACCGTGCGCAATACGCGTGGCCTACCCTTTGATGCGCCATGTGCATGCACAGGTATGCACAATTTTTCCATTTCTTCCTGCTCTTACCTAATTTAACCCAACATAACCAATCATAGCGTGACTCAACCAGGAGGTGAGCTCCTCCTGGGCTTACCTACCTTACTCACCACGCATCGTATGAATGCCGAGGAAAACACGAGCGCAAAACAACCCTACGCGCTTAAACAAACCTACGGCGAATTATAAACCACCCTAAGCGATTAATGCACTGTGTGTCATGCATGCTTTCCTTGTCTTGTTTCCTGCAGAAAGAGGAAAGAGAGTGGCGCACTGCACAGCGCAAAACAAGCCTAAGCGTTTTAAGCAACCCTACTTTAGCGCTACGGCAACACGAACACGAGCAAGCACTTTCTTTTCTTAACTGTGAAGAGAGAACAAGGGTGAATTGGGGCACAGGGAAAGCAACATAGCGTGTGAATGCCTCAATTAGGCACATGCATCGCGAGCACAGCGCATATTCTAACCCTACGTGCGCGCTGCGCGCTCCATTCGCATCGCATACCTTTCATTCCTGTTTTGACCTGTGCAAAGCCAAGGAGAGGAGCACCCGAAGCCCCAACGAACACAGCGTTGACAACCCTAACGTTTTAACGAAGCAACCAACACGAACGCAATGCATGCGTGTGAAATGACACTGGCATACCTGACAGGTGGGTTGTCCACCTGCTCTGTGGTGTGGGTTGATTTTCGATACAGTTCCCTAAATTTTATAAAAATTTTGATGCAACTGTGCAAAAATTTCCTTTAGAACTTTAGAAAACTACGGCTCATACCTTCTTTTTCAAGGGCCGTTTACGCTTGCGCAACCCTTTTTCTGGAGTCCGCTTCTGTTGCGCTTGTTTGCGACTTTGAGTTTTGGTGTAAAAATGACGATTTCTCGCGTTGTTTCGTCAATTTTCAGCGATTTGACTTCTTAAATCGCTACACCTGTCGCTAAACCACAGGATTCACTCCCTGTTGGTTTCATTTTCTATTTTTTTCAGCTCCTGGAGATTTGTGTCCTCAATCGGGAGTATTGCTCTGCCCTGGCCCTTGGTCAGGACGTTTACTAAAGTGCTGTTTATGCAGCGAGAGCCGTCCGAATTAGAGCGTCGACTGTACCCTAGTGGGCAAGCATATGTGCTCTAGGGAAGGAGTCCTGGGTTCAAACCCCACTACCCCCAAATTTTTACCAAAGGTTTTCGCCGCGCGCTGGCGACTTTTGAGGAATGCCCCATCGAAGGGACATCATTCACGGTACATTACACTGTTTTTCAAGGGTAGCTACAGTGTGATAGGCTTCTATGAACTGATGAAAATGTTTTTGGTAGGTTTAATGCATTTTCTGAGGCAATTTTGGGAATATTTGAGCCTTTTTCCTTGGTCCTACTAGCTTGATCAACTAGTACTCCAGGGGGGAGTAAGAGAACGTCACTGCCATGTCTTTCTTGGAGGGCTTGATCCAGGCCAAGCCCCCCCTAAAACCCTTTTGTTGATGCTAAGACTAACTTAAGTATTTTTATTACTCTTTTGAAGCTTTTAGTACACTTTCTCAAAGTAACTAGGGTTATAACCCTAGCCCCCCATGAAGTTCACCCCTACCACTCAACTGAGCGGAGGTATCTTCCTTCATGGAGGATATACCGAAATAAAGTAGGCATTTCATGCCTTAGGCCTTGGTGGTTAAGCCTAGTGGTCTCCCAACCCAAGACCCTTATACTCAACTGTTTCTACCACTTATTGTGGTTCTACTTTTTAACTGTTTCTGAATTCAGTTGCTTGGCCAAGTCATATTCTGTGTCTGGCCTAACTCCTATGCCTCACATTCCTAACCAGCTCCATTTCATCCAAAAGAGTGCACATGAAGTGCTTGATGCTAACTTGGAGGCTAGAGTCAGGCCAGTTTTCACATACAATCTTTTGTTTTATCCATTTGTGTTGAATCTTTGTATTTATACCTGCTTTGTCTATCTGCAGCCCTTCTGTGTTACACTGGATTTCAAACTATTCATTGATTCGATCCACATCCTGTTCTTGCTCTACTTGCTCCTTTGGTTTTGGGATTTCACCATCAAAAACCTGCAGGATTTCATCAAAGGCTATAGGGCACTAATCAAGGACATCTTTCTATATGTCCCGATGTATCCTTGCCTTTGGATTGGAGATACATGGGAGCCTTTTGGTGCATATTGCCGGTTGTCAATTTTCGTGTGCTATGTTTACCCTAGATCGAAAAATGGCTAGAGGCAACCTCTTGGCCTCGTATGGTGCACGTATCAACACATACGTCCCATGTGTTTCTAGCATCTTTGCTTTTGTCTAACTGGCCTTGGTCCTGGAGATATGGGATCATGAGTGTGAGTTATTTCGGCCTATTTTCGCCTTTTTGCCCACTTTGTGCCGGATTTGAATTATCATATCTCCATATGCCCAGGGACCTAGTTGGGGAAAAAGGTCACTTCTTGTAGTACGTGACCAGGGATGAATGGCCTTATTAACTCATATGTGCTCCTTTGACGTTCTCGGTGATATACATCATTTGGCGATCTCCATGTTTTGCCATTTTGCATATATGGTTGTCTTGTGCCATATTGTGGGACCATCCCCTTTGAGAATAGCAGCGAGCCAGTGTGACCATGTGCCAAACCCCAATGCACGTGAGTAGAGAAACCATCAATGGCCGTATAATACTGCTTGCATGAAGAAAATGAACCCGATTGCCTACCGTGCTTGAGAGCCCAAGTCAGCCAATTTTGCCAATTTTGGTTCCTGAGCCCACTCGTCGACCCCATGGTTCCAGGACACCAAGGAATCTGAAGGACCCGGATTGCACAGGGCCTCCAGGGGATTTGTAATAAAAGGGTAAAGGGTTGGTTGCTTTGCCCCTACCCTCATATGGCCCGGACGAGGGATCGTGTTTGGACTCTTGAGCCCGAGTAATTCTGGGCTATTGTGGGATACTTAAAACCTCCAAAGTTCTAGTATCGCCTTAGTTCAAGTTCATTTCAGCCATTGGCGACTTTTGGTGTCAATTGTAGTGTCCCGGTGTTGAGCATTTTGTTTTTCTGTGCTCAAAGCTTGCCACTATATCTCCAAGATATAGTCCCGACGGAGAATAAGTAAGGGCACATTTTGTTCGTATATGGTGAACACAAACAATATTTGTGCAGGTTTTGGTCGTATCTCGGCATGTTTGACATTTTTTGGTTCGAAAATTTAAACTTTTTTGAACTCATTTTGGCATGCTCACCTCATGCTAAGCATCACTCATTTTTGGCCTTTCATGGACCTACTTTTTGAGCTTGGATCTCCAAGCTCGTGGTGAGCTCAAGTCTAATGTTTGTTTTGTGTGTGTTGCGCTCTGTGTTTACTTCCTTTACCGCACTTTGTTTGGTCTAGACCATTTGTCCATACGGCGAAACATGACTTTGAGTGATTGTGTCTTTAGTTTTCATTTTTCATGTGTTCCCTTGTGATGACGATGGAGATCCACTACTTATGCGAATTTGCCTTAATTTTGTGTAGGTACAAAAGTTAGATATTGGCGGCGGGCTCGTGGTGAACCGGCGTTGTGTCAATTTGCGGGCGAACTGCTAGTTGGGTTCTGGCGACTGAGATTGCGAGACCACAAACCGGCCTTTACGGTCAGTCCATCCTGTTGAGTGAATTTCATTCTGGTTGCATGGCTGTAATGGTCAATACTCTAATACTTGAACTTTATCATTAAAGAAGGTCCCTACCAGGACCGGCCCCCGCTGTGCCCCTTCCGCCAGTAACCCCTGCTGACTTGCTCCTGATCAACGATTGCATTTATCAAAATCCAAGGTTCCAAATCCAAAAATATAGAAAATGTAATCCTCCTTCAACCCTGAACAGCAACCAGATCACACAAGTATAGCAATAACCCAATTCACAATCCAAATCAGGCTGCGGGCTTTCGTTCAGCACACCGGTATTCCCACGGTGGCGGGCATGTACAAGAATTGCACCAAGGAAGAAAGCCCTGAAATTGGCATATGAACACAAATAAAGCAAAGTTGGGGAGAGATGGAAACTTGCACAATCACAGCCATAGACCCATCATTCCCTGGACTCAAGACCTTCCCTTGACTCACCAACATGATGCCCTGAACCCAGTCCAATAAGATGGTTAAATGCCATATATCAAAAGTCACTACATAAACCCCAAAAATGTGTTCACTCCCAAGCCTCTAAATCCTAGCCCAATAGGGAAGGTGGCGTGTCATGGCCTAGAATGGCACTCAGGACCATGCCCTACCCTGACATAACCTTGGTTGGACTTGGAGTCCAATGGGCTTAGAGAAATGACCTATGAGATTGAACTCATAACATGCCAAAAAACTGCCAATTCACACCATATTGGCCATATATCACATATATGCTCAAAATTGAAGTTACTACTTATCCGGAAGCTCCAAGCATGCATGGAATCGAAGTCTACTATTCATGGAGGATAGAGACCAAAGGCCAATGCCCATGTACATCCCCATTTTACCCTCGAAACCCTTTCGGATATGGGCGCCATGCACTGCCCAAGTCAGCCCATGATCTTGAGACCAATTCTTGAAATCCTTCGTGCGCCAAGCCAAATGGAGTACACGATCCGGCATATGGTGGTATTCAACTCCAAAGCATATGCCAACATATGAACAACATACCATGGTTCGACTCTCCATAGGCTTCTTGCTGTTAGCTGACCAGGTGAGTACACAAGACGCAAAAATGAGCAAAAATTGAGGTCAAAAACATGAAAATATGACCAAATACAAAGTTGTCATGATAGTATATCTCTATGCTCACCCATGATATCCGCTCATGGTTCAATACACAAATGATTGGGACCATGTACGAACAATTCCCCCACTTGGATCCCCAATCGGGCGCATGGAGATACCTTCGCCACTAATATCTACATGCCCCATGAAAATGGGAGTGCACCCATGGATCTCTTTGTCAAACATACCATGAGCAATACATAAGCGGTAGACCTGGTCTAGCGCTTTGAATTCCACAATTGGGACATGGGCAAAGCCCTTGTCACGTATGGCTCCCCATCTCTCCGGCCACACGAAGATATATAACATGGGCGTGAGCATATCAAACATATACCATGCATATAACAAATACCCTCAAAATGTGGCTCCCACCATGATATGCCATGTCCCTCCATTGACATAACTTCACGTTAAAAATACGTAGGAACCCAAGGAAAGTTGCTATGCAACCCCAACACCCATGCGGCACACTCGAAAGTCGCATTAAAATATTCGGTTGCACGGTCCAAGAGTTATATATCACTTTATACCCTCGTGACCCTTTTCCCTTGCTACACCGGGCATGTGTGCGCACCAAAGGCGTTTGATGCTTCCTAAATTAAGTTGAGACCAAGGCAGTTCCAACCCAACCTTCCTTATTCTCATTCCTCACACTCGCGCGTAGATATGGCTCTTCAAAGTGATCCCACGATTCGATTTTGTTTCCCTTATATCTCCAAGTCAAATGGGTGGCAAGTATAAGGGAAACCTGATTCGGGCATAGGGGAAGGAGTATGACCACTCGAAGAAGTCCAAATCAAGTGCGGCGATGTCGAAGTCGAAAATCCGATTTCGACATTACGAAAAATTCCGATTAAAATTTCGAGTGCTTATTTAGAAAATTGCGGAAGCAACGAACCCTTTACAGATGAAATCCGACCCTTCAGAAACGTTTCCGCCAAAATATCTGGAAATAACAGTTAACCAATCGGTTAACGCAAAATCGCGAGCCAACTGACAGTCGCCGATACATTGACTATCAGAACGAAAGGCTGAAAAATTACGGAAACATTATGATAATAAAACCCTGTTGATTCCTGATATTCTGCTATATAAATCTCCGCTGGCGGTGCCTCGGTTCTGAATATGGTCGCTCATAGCCGGAATGGCCAAACCTATCACACTATCACATCGGGTTAGTTCAGGTGGATGGGAGAGTATGATATCAGCCAATGGCGGCTTGCCGGCACATAGATACACACCCCAAGTGACCCCAAGATGGCCACGGGGGTCCGAACCGGCTTCACCCCCCTTCTCAGAGCGTTGTATCCGCTCGGAAACCAATGAAGAGAGGACGGGAGGACCCCAATGGGCTCCAACCCCCCCCTCCATGTCCCAAGGACACATGGAGGCCCCACACACGTCGTAGGCGTCCCCCATGCCCCAAGGGAGGGGTGAGGACACTGATAATCAGCACCCTACGCCATATCCGGTCTCCTCTTGATCTACAACATGGACCAAGGGGATCAAAGATAGAAAAACGTCGTCGGTCGACCTAAATAAGTATACCACAATGCAATATATATGTGGAGATCGAGTGAAGGGGGTATATGGCCGATCAAGGCCGAAAAATCCCCGGATTAACGCCCTCACTTGTCTCCCCATTCACAGAAACAAACAAAATGCCAAGGGGGGATCCATTACGGTGCTACAGCAGCAACCAAATGGACCAATACGTCCTTGACATCCAAAGAAATACCCTTTTTCTTTAGGTAGTCCATCCAGACCGTGGTATACCTCGGCACAAAACTGCTCGGAGGCTCCCACGAGTCCCTGGATGCGGCGAATCCCTTCCAACGGACCTTGTAAAGCCTCCCCCCAGGCGTCCCCGGGTCCGGCTTGTCCGCCAGGATCTTCTCCGCGGTGAAATCGTCGTCCTCACCCTCATCGTCCGAGTCCACATCGCCGGCCGTGAGCTCGAAGGTGACGGGACGTCCGCTGGGGTCTGGTGCTCGGGGACGAAGCTGGGTGTGGTCGCGGTCCAGGATCTTGTTGTCCCCCACACGAACTGCGTACACATCCTGCCCGACCTTCCGCACGATTACCCCCGGCACATACCAGGATGCCTGCCGATGCCTGGACAGGACATCCTTGTGGTGCCGCTCCACCCACACGGTGTCTTGGAGAGCATACTTCTGGACCTTTCCCTGCTTGAAGTACTTGGCCCTCTTGTCATGCTCGTCCTGTAGTGCCTTGCACACCTTGGCCGCCGTGTCGTCCGCCTCAGACATCATAGCGTTCGCATCCCGGGCCACTTTGCCATGGTTCATCCACGGGAGAGTGCGTGACACTCGATCCCGTAGGAACAGGATACGATGGGGCGACAGTCCAGTGGGCCCTGGAAGGTCGTGATACGCTTGGAGCACTCTCCACAGCGAGTTATACCAGTTCCGGCCCGGTTCGTCAATGTGCAGCTGGCGGAACTTCTCGAACATCTGCCGCCCGGCCACCTCAGCACGGCCATTCGATCGGCTGTGGTACGCCACGGTCTTGGCGTGCCGAATCCCCATGTGCTTGCACATCGTCTTGAACCACGTCCCCACGAATTGACTGCCCCGATCGCTGCAGATGACAGCCGGGACATCGAAAATCGTCAGCCAATGCCTGATCATGGCATTAGCGACGGTCTTGGCCTGTAACCCCACTCCATGCTTGTCCTTCTTGTCCTTCTTCTTGGACTTCTTGCCAGGGACCGCCACGATATACCCACTGTGCCTATCCACCGCCAGGATGACACAGTCGTAGGTCTCTCCTTCCACGGTGACCTCAGGCATGGCGAATACATCCATGGCCACGGACCGCATAGGGGCCTCCGGTATAGCCGTGTACACCGGGTTGCCCGCTGTGGAGTGGTTGGGGCTCTTCGTGGCCCGACACACGGCACAGTCGCTGCAGTACCTATCCAGGATGGCGTAGTACCCCGGAGGGAACTTGAAACGCCAATCCAGGTCCTGCTGCATCTTGTCTCGGCCAGGGTGCATGAGCTGGGCGTTGTGCCAATGATCAATGAGCTCCTCCATTCGGTTCTCGGGCACCAGCAGCTTGTCCTTGAGGAACAATTTGTCGCCATCCTCGGTCAAGCCCTCGGGCCAATCGTCGTCCGACGGGGCGCTCACGGCATTCCAGTACTTGCTCCAGTGCTCGGATGCCGGGTAGTCATCCGACCAGTCCTCTGTGAGCACCGACCTGACTAGCTCTACAGGGGCCACCATCCATTGCTCGAGGGTTTCTTCTCGAATAGCCTGGACGCGGGCACCCCGGAACTTGGCCAGGTCCGTATGGTTCGCCATCACCACAAAGCACTTGACCCCCTCTTGCTCCATGGTCTTCTCCATCTCGATGATGCGCTTGGCCTCCTCGGTCTCCTCGGCGTCTCCATGGCTGGATATGTCCATCCAAGCCTTGCCCGCGGGGTAGGCCCACCGACTGAGGCAATCTGCCACAGTGTTGTCCTTCCCCGGGACGTATACGACGCTGAGGTCGAATTTGGCGAACGTCTCGTGCCATCGGGCCCTCCTAGCCGCTGGTCCTGAGGGGGTGTCGACGTGCTCCTTGTGCCAGCTCTGCAAGGACTGATGGTCGGTGCAAACCACCACCGGTTGCAATCCGATGTGGCCAGACCACTTCCTGAGCGCACATACAATGGCGTACGTCTCCTTCTCCCTCGCGGTCCAGGTGCGGCGTTGGCCCTCGGCCAGGATCCGGCTCCAGAACGCCACGGGTACATGTGACCCGTCGTCTCGGATCTGCTCGAGGACTGCCCCCACAGCATAGTCCGAGGCATCCGTCCGTAGCACGAATCCCTTGTCCGGGTCCACCAGGAATAGCCCCAGTTGCCCCAGGAGTCGCTCCTTCAGGCGGCTGAACGCATCTTCGGCCTCAGGGGTCCAAGCAAGCTTCTTCTTGCTCCCCTTCCGGCCATCGAACTTGCCCACTTGCAGCATCTTGTGCAGCGGCCCCGACAGTTCTGCATACATCCGGACATAGCCCGAATAGTAGTTGCAGAACCCCATGAAGGACCGGAGTTCGCTGATGGTCTGGGGCTTCTCCCAGTGGTGCAGGGACGCCAGTTTCCCAGGCATGGGACGGCGTTGCCCGTGACCAACCACGTGACCCGCGAACTCCACTTCCTTCACGAATAGTGAGGCTTTGGTGGGCTTGCACACCATGTTGTGCTTGTCCAACTGGCTGAGCACTCGGCGCAGATCCTTCTCATGCGCGTCGATGAGCTCGTCCTCAGTCATGTTCTCCGTGCCGGACCCGATGATGATGTCATCTACGAAGGGATCGGCACAGTCCCGGACAGGACCGAGTAGGTCCTCCATCATGCGCTGGAAAGCGGCGTTGCCATTCTTGGCGCCCATAGGCACCACTTTCCACTGCATGGGCCCCAGCGGCGTCGACATCGCTGTACAGGGCCTGGAGTCCGGGTGTAGCGGCATCTGGTGGTAACCGTGTTTCAGGTCCAACACCGTGAAAATCCGCTTTTTCTGTTGCTTTTGGAGGATGGAGTCGATCAGGGGCAGCGAGTACGAGTCGTGCTCGGTCTGCTCGTTCAAACCCCTGTAATCCACCACCAATCTCCACTCGCCCTTTTCCTTCTTGGGCACGATGAAGGCTGGGCTGGCCCATTCACTGTCGGAGGGTTCGATCCATCCCCGCTCAATGAACTCGCCCAACAGCTTCTTCATGGCCTCGGCCCGATCACCTTGAAGTTGGTACTCCCGATGACGATAGATCTTCGGGTTCGGCTTCAGCTTGATCTTCGCTGTACCAAACCTCCCACGATCTGGAGGGTTCTTGTTGGCGACGCCACTGAATAGCCGCGGATAGGCCTTGATCAGCCTCTCCTTCAGCTGGGCGACCTTCGGGTTCTCCTGGGCCTCTTCAGCCGCTTGCTTTGGTATCGATCCAACCGAACGCACTGCGGTATAGGCCTCTTCCGGGTCCAAATTCGACTTCTCCTCGTCCGATATGCCGTCTTCATAGTCGTGGGGTGCACTTCCCACCGATAATCTTCGGAAATTTGCGGCATCGGGCTGGTGACTGTCGCTATCGGCACCCATTCTTGGAAAATCCCATGTTGGTGGGTCCGACCCAACCGGACCATCGTATTGGTCCGCGATATGATCCATGACCCTCGCCACGAACTCGTCCTTCTCGTACTTGCCGGTAATCAACATCTTGTCATCCCACCAATGCGGAGATGTGACCATGGCCCGCCTCTTCTTGGCTCCCACACGGTCGTGCATCCCCATTCGCATGTAGTTGACGACGTCATCGATCTCGGCGTGGGACAGGACGTCAATGCCATCCACTGGCTGATCCGTCCCCTCCTTGGGCTCAAACATGACCTTCATGGGCACCGCCTCCACCCTACGGATGAGTGCTTCATCACCCGTGGGCTGGGCTTGCGCCCCATCCACCAGGAAAGCCTTGGTACCCCACGCTTGACCCGGGGAGGGCATTGATACACCCTTGGCGTCGATGAACAACTCCTCCTCTGGCCCGAATGACATCTCGTTCAGGGTGATGGAGTCCAGCGTCGACTTGAGACCCTCCAGCGGACATGGGGTGGATCCTATGCCGGTTATGACCAGGATCCCCTTCGCCCTATCCGCGATGATCTTCTCCACCGTACGTCTGGTATTGTCCAGGGATCCATGCCAATACATGGGTCCCCACTCCTTCAAACCCCAATGCCTGTGCCAGGCTGAGTCTCCTCGATGCCAATGCCTCCTACACTTCCGCAGAAGTGGGGCATCCCGGGAAGCGAAGACGTCCGTCTCGGGCACTTCAGCTCCCAGCGTCTGAATCATCCTGGTGTACACTTGTGGCGCCATTCCATACTCCATGAGCTGAACTCCACGGTCTCCTCTGGGCTTGGCACCCACAGCTTGCACCGCTCGGACGATCCGATCCTCTTCCTCAGCATTCCATTGGGATTACCCGCACGCATAATCCGTGGACAGCCATGTGAGGCATTCGTCGTCCTCCCGGACCAGCGTTGCGCGATGGGGAAGGGCTCCAATGGCGTTGGCCACCATGAAGTCATACCCCATGATCATATCCCAATCAGTAATGTCGGCCACGTAGAAGTTCCCGGATAGAGTGCTTCTCTTCGCCTGATCAGGGCGGTTCAAGCGCTCATGTTCCCAGAATTCCATACTGATAGTGGCCTCATGGGTGCCACCACCCATGATCTCTCCATTGGCGACCTTCAGGCGGACCGGTCTCCGGCTGGGCTGCAGGAATTCCTCCTTGAACAACCCCCTCCGGACCAGACTCACCTGGGCACCCGTATCCACCAACACATCCACCACCTTCTCCTCTCGTCCGCACCGTACTCGCACTTTCAAGTGCAACTGCCGCTCGTCGCCATGAGGTGTATGGACGACTCTCACGGCATGCAACTCTAGCACGTCCGGGTGCATCAGGACTTCAAGGGTATGGTCACGGATGGTGTAGATCTTGGGTTGGTCCTGCCCGTCCACGGGGCTCTCCGTGGTCGCTCCTTCCTTCTTGCCATGTCCCGTTCCCACATGTACTTCCCTTGGCAGGGCGCTCCAGGGGTTGGGAGTGGCGAAACTCAGTGGTTTTGGCTCTTCCGGAGCCTTCTTCGGCACCCGATGTGCCTTCGCCTTCTCAGGGATTCCACTGATTTTCGGAGGAGAGACCTCCGAGGTCCCACTCCCGTGGGGGCTCCTCTAGACTTGGCTTCCCGCAGCCCCTTCCGGCTGCGATCCGCCAGGACTTTGTCCTCCACTTTGCTGGGCTTTGAGTTCCGCCAACGTCCTCAACATGTCCTCAGCAACTTCCTCGATCGACCTCACTCGTCGGTCTTGACCAGGTCCACCACCATAGCCTCTTCCTCCGCCTTTTCCTTGGCCTTTGCCTTGGCCTTTTCCCCCGTCTCCGCCCTTCGCTTTCCAATGGGAAATCCGCTGCTCCTTGGGCTTCTTCTCGGGATGAGCGGCGAAGTAGGCCTTCTTGTCCGCCTCATACACCTTGCACTGACGGTGGTCGTGTGCATGGTTGTTTCCCTTGCCATAACAGACCCAGCACCCGTCGTGCTGAGACCTGTACTCCCGGAACGAGAGCGGTGGGTTCCCGATCCTCCTTGGCTCTTTGCCCTTCTTGGGTCCCATCTGGCTCCATCTGGACCGATCCTGTCCATGGTTCTTCACGTTATGCGCCACAAACGCGAAGAAATGGGCCTCCTCGTGATCCTCCCGGGACCAGTGGTCTTGGCCACTTCCATTACCATCCTCCGCGGAGTTGGCCGTGTCCTCCTGCATCTCCCGATGATGGCGGTCTTCTCGGTGTCCTCGTTGTCCATGACCAAGCCGATCCTGCACGTGAGCCTCGTTCTTCGCATTGAGCTTCAACTCCACCGTGATGTACTTCACGATGTCGTCCAGGCTCATGCGAGCGAAGATGACTTGCATCTTCAGCGGCTCCCCGCGCCTCCACTCCACGTTGTTGAGGCGCAGCAACCTTTGCCCCATGGAGTCCCCGAATACCTCCACGTACACGGCGTTCTTCAGGCCCAACATCCGGTCGGGTTCGCCCAGGTTCCTCCTGAAGAACTCCATGATACCCGCATGGGTATCCTCCGCCGCCATAATCCTCGGCGCCACCCGTCGCTTGGCGCGCTTCTTCTCCTCGTCCTCCACTCTCCTCTTCCAGCTGCCGGGGAGGATGTCCTTCAGCAAGTGGCGGATCTCACTGGCCTCGTTCCAGTCTTCCACCAACTTGAGGCATCTGCGGTACTTCCGCAGATACCGGTTCCACTCCCGGACCCGCAACTCACCGCGGTCCAGCGGCAGTGGAATGGACCACAGGTCCTCCAGCTTCTGGTTAGGAGCGTCCACCCGCTCCTCATCCTCCAGCCACTGGAGGCAGGCCTGCTCCGTGCGGATCAATCCTTCCCGGATCTGATCCCGCAGCTCCTCCTTGAGGTCCTGCGCCAGCCGGTGTGGGAATGTCCGGCATACCCACTTGTCCCGCGGCGCTCCCCGCATCTCGCCGACGACCTCCTCGGCGAAGTCCTCCCAGTCCAGGATGAAGTCATCCAGGTTGGACGGGTTCCCGTCGTAATAGGGGATTTTGATTCCCCTGAGGTCGTCGATCCTGATGGCGTCTCCGACGTCTCCAGCCACCACTCCACGGAGACGGATACCACCTGTGGCCGGGGGGTTTGAGTACACTCCCCGTACATCCCTCTCCTCCATGGAGTGCGGTCCACTTGGGCCTGAACCCATGGGGTTTGGAATGCGGGAAGGACTTGCTCCATCGACCATCCATATTCCCGTATTGCGGTCCTTCGCCCACATGTTTCCGCTTGGATGGCCTCGACCATGTCCGTCGGCGCTTCCCATGGTTCGCCCCTGCATGGTCTGGTTCTGGATCTCGATCTTCTCTTCCGCATAGACTGCCATATTCGTCGTGAGCGGTACATCCTGGGCGGCGTGGGACATCTGCACTGTCAGGCTCCTCGGGTCCGTGGCTACGTGCCCTTCCCGCCTGGACCCAGCCGGTGCCGTGTGTTCCCCGAGCATTGTTGACTCGCTGAACAGGGGAACATACGGCAGCGCACCCGGGTCAATACGCGGAGGCGCGTAGGGTGCCTCTGCAGGGCCGCCCATGGGTTTCTCCATGGCGCTCCTGAGGGTCTTAACCCGCTCCACCAGCTCCACCGCGGCCGGCTTTGCCGGGAGCTCCGGACCCGAGGCGAGGGGCTGTCGCTCCTCTAGGCTTCTCAGGCGTCCCGACATGTCCTCCACTAAGTGGAGGAGGCTGTCCACCACTTGCTGCTGCTTCTGCAGGGCCAGCTCCAGATTCTCCCGGTACCGGGCCTGATCCGCTCGCAGCTCCTCCATGTGGTTCTCCGCAGCCGACTGGTCGTCCAGGATCCCCGCGACGTCTTCCTCTAGAGCATCCTTGGCGTTGTCCAGGCGGTCAAGATGATTCACGATGGCGTCCATCCCCATCTTCGGGTACTTGCCCATGAGGAAGGACACGTGCTCGCAGTGGCACGCAGCGTGCTTTCCGCCGGATTCAGCACATCCCGCGGTTCCCGGCACCTCAGACTCGTCGCCCATGGGCGTATCGCCGATGGCGTCCGTCTCTGGTCCCGTGTGCCGGGCCCAGGTGCCGTCCGGGCCCTGACTGGCCTCTCCAAGCCCTCGGCGTCGTGCTGCAGGGCGGGCTCGGGGGCCGTATGCGCCCTGGCGATCGGCGCGGACATCTCCGGCTCCGAAGGTGGCTCGTGGGCTGTCCGATAGCCCTCGGAGTGCCCCTCGGATTCCCACAGCCTGACCGGGCTGGGGTCCGTGTCCATAGCCCCGGCGTCCCTTGCCGCGGACTTGGGTGACCCGCGCTTCCGGTAGCGCCGGGCCCGTCCTCCACTGCTGCCTGAATGGCAAGCCTCATCAGAGTCCTCCGCGGCGGAGCGGAGGTTGCATGCCTTTCGGCAGCGACGCTCACACATGGAGACCAGGTCCTCCATGTCACGTCCTCCTCTTCCCGAGTGTCGTTCTTCTCTTCGGGCTTCAAATTCCGGAGTTCGCCATGCTCTTGAACGTCTCGGTCCTTCTATGGCTCTAATCTCCGGCGTGGTCTCCACCGAGTCCACAATACGCACCCGGGGCGTACTTGGGCAGGGCTCATGAGGGCCCAAGTCCCCGGGTCGGCGGTTGGTAGGGGCAGCAGGTAAGCCTTTGCTACCATAAAGAAGGTCCCTACCAGGACCGGCCCCCGCTGTGCCCCTTCCGCCAGTAACCCCTGCTGACTTGCTCCTGATCAACGATTGCATTTATCAAAATCCAAGGTTCCAAATCCAAAAATATAGAAAATGTAATCCTCCTTCAACCCTGAACAGCAACCAGATCACACAAGTATAGCAATAACCCAATTCACAATCCAAATCAGGCTGCGGGCTTTCGTTCAGCACACCGGTATTCCCACGGTGGCGGGCATGTACAAGAATTGCACCAAGGAAGAAAGCCCTGAAATTGGCATATGAACACAAATAAAGCAAAGTTGGGGAGAGATGGAAACTTGCACAATCACAGCCATAGACCCATCATTCCCTGGACTCAAGACCTTCCCTTGACTCACCAACATGATGCCCTGAACCCAGTCCAATAAGATGGTTAAATGCCATATATCAAAAGTCACTACATAAACCCCAAAAATGTGTTCACTCCCAAGCCTCTGAATCCTAGCCCAATAGGGAAGGTGGCGTGTCATGGCCTAGAGTGGCACTCAGGACCATGCCCTACCCTGACATAACCTTGGTTGGACTTGGAGTCGAATGGGCTTAGAGAAATGACCTATGAGATTGAACTCATAACATGCCAAAAAACTGCCAATTCACACCATATTGGCCATATATCACATATATGCTCAAAATTGAAGTTACTACTTATCCGGAAGCTCCAAGCATGCATGGAATCGAAGTTTACTATTCATGGAGGATAGAGACCAAAGGCCAATGCCCATGTACATCCCCATTTTACCCTCGAAACCCTTTCGGATATGGGCGCCATGCACTGCCCAAGTCAGCCCATGATCTTGAGACCAATTCTTGAAATCCTTCGTGCGCCAAGCCAAATGGAGTACACGATCCGGCATATGGTGGTGTTCAACTCCAAAGCATATGCCAACATATGAACAACGTACCATGGTTCGACTCTCCATAGGCTTCTTGCTGTTAGCTGACCAGGTGAGTACACAAGACGCAAAAATGAGCAAAAATTGAGGTCAAAAACATGAAAATATGACCAAATACAAAGTTGTCATGATAGTATATCTCTATGCTCACCCATGATATCCGCTCATGGTTCAATACACAAATGATTGGGACCATGTACGAACAATTCCCCCACTTGGATCCCCAATCGGGCGCATGGAGATACCTTCGCCACTAATATCTACATGCCCCATGAAAATGGGAGTGCACCCATGGATCTCTTTGTCAAACATACCATGAGCAATACATAAGCGGTAGACCTGGTCTAGCGCTTTGAATTCCACAATTGGGACATGGGCAAAGCCCTTGTCACGTATGGCTCCCCATCTCTTCGGCCACACGAAGATATATAACATGGGCGTGAGCATATCAAACATATACCATGCATATAACAAATACCCTCAAAATGTGGCTCCCACCATGATATGCCATGTCCCTCCATTGACATAACTTCACGTTAAAAATACGTAGGAACCCAAGGAAAGTTGCTATGCAACCCCAACACCCATGCGGCACACTCGAAAGTCGCATTAAAATATTCGGTTGCACGGTCCAAGAGTTATATATCACTTTATACCCTCGTGACCCTTTTCCCTTGCTACACCTGGCATGTGTGCGCACCAAAGGCGTTTGATGCTTCCTAAATCAAGTTGAGACCAAGGCAGTTCCAACCCAACCTTCCTTATTCTCATTCCTCACACTCGCGCGTAGATATGGCTCTTCAAAGTGATCCCACGATTCGATTTTGTTTCCCTTATATCTCCAAGTCAAATGGGTGGCAAGTATAAGGGAAACCTGATTCGGGCATAGGGGAAGGAGTATGACCACTCGAAGAAGTCCAAATCAAGTGCGGCGATGTCGAAGTCGAAAATCCGATTTCGACATCACGAAAAATTCCGATTAAAATTTCGAGTGCTTATTTAGAAAATTGCGGAAGCAACGAACCCTTTACAGATGAAATCTGACCCTTCAGAAACGTTTCCGCCAAAATATCTGGAAATAACAGTTAACCAATCGGTTAACGCAAAATCGCGAGCCAACTGACAGTCGCCGATACATTGACTATCAGAACGAAAGGCTGAAAAATTACGGAAACATTATGATAATAAAACCCTGTTGATTCCTGATATTCTGCTATATAAATCTCCGCTGGCGGTGCCTCGGTTCTGAATATGGTCGCTCATAGCCGGAATGGCCAAACCTATCACACTATCACATCGGGTTAGTTCAGGTGGACGGGAGAGTATGATATCAGCCAATGGCGGCTTGCCGGCACATAGATACACACCCCAAGTGACCCCAAGATGGCCACGGGGGTCCGAACCGGCTTCATCATAGGACACACAAAGTTTGGGCTACCGCGCCACCATTTTCAACAACCCCCCAATGTCATGATGCGCGGCCATTTAAAGTATAGGGATAGTTTAGGCATCGCTGCCAGCACCTTACAGTGCTTTCTCCTTTTACCCCCCATTGTTAGTTCTCGGATGGTATGCATATCGTATGCATTTCATATATTCACTTCTGCCTAACCGTAAAGCGAGATTTTCGATCCATTTCTGTTGAACAGAAATGCGTGCGAGCCGCATGACTCTCGTGTTCAATGGTATGTCATTTCATCGTGTGAGTTGCAAGTTGGAACAGGTTGGACCCACAATTGGATTCTAACTCAACATGAACATGAAGATATGAGCTCAAAAAGTCAACACATAAACTCGGTAAATGTGGACAATGTTCTCATGACGAAACGTACTATAAGTAGACATAGGCCACAATGGCACATAGAAAATTGATCGCAGCGCAAAGACAGAAATTCACAACAACCTGGTCTGTCCATATATGTATAGTAGTAACCATGGAGACCACAAATGATCGACGTTTGGACCAAAAACTCAAATCACTATCAATTGAAACAAAAGCGGCAGAAAAACACGCCAAGTTCCCTGATATCCCTACTGAAGGCTCAAGTCAATAGTACCATGAAAGGAATGGTTACTGGGGGATGAAGGCTGATGATATCCCGTATCAAATCCTGTAGTGTGGGCCCATAGTAGCCTTCACAAAAGGATGACGGGGGTTAGCACAAGGAGGAGCATGTGTCCCCATTACCGGGGATCAGGCCCCACAGGGGGGACCAGGGGGCGCAGGGCATGACGGAAACCAAACACTTACCTACCTTACTCACCATCCACAGTGTGTCCATGCACCAAAAAGCCGAGCGCAACGAGGGTTTAAAACGACCCTAGGCGCTTTCCGCAACCCTACACGATTGATGCATTGTGTGTATGCGTGTTTCCCTCCTTGCTCTTTTGGCTCCAAAGAACTGGACAGAAGGTGAGGGAAGAAATAAGGTACATCCAGAAGAAGCCTATAGTGTTAAAGCAAGCCTACAACTAACAACAACACGCAACATGCAGCGCACAAAGCGCCTGTGAAGGAGGGGAAGGGGGAATAAATGAGCGAAGAAAAAAGCACAACGACAAGCAACAAAGCGATTTAAGCTCATGCATCGCGCGCGCAGTGTGTCACTTGGCCATACATGCGCACACCGTGCTCTATTCATCCATCATACCATTCATTTGTTGAATTTACCTGTGAAGCAGGCAAGGAAGAGACGGGAAAACCCCGGGCTGCACAGTGAAGACCACCGCATCGATTTAACGTCACGACCAACACGTGAGCAATACACAGGTGTGTCATGGCATGAACATACTGGAACAGCACGCCATTTCTGTTGACCCGTTGTGTTCTGCGTTTTTCCTTTTTTTGAGCTGTCATATGTATAAACATTTTATGCAGCATGCAAACATTTTCCATAAAAGACTTCAAAAAACATGATAACCTTTGTTTTTCTCTGCCGCGGTCTAGCGGTTCCGTTTCGTTGAAGTGGGGCTTTATTGCGCTTATTCTCGGCTGTAAGGTTTAATGTAGATTTCAGGATTTCTAAAGTTTTTGCGTCAAATTTTAGCGATTTGACTTATTAAATCGCTTAACCTTTCGCTACGCCACAGGACTTACACCTTGTGTCTTTGTCGAAATTCACCGCATGGCCAAAATGCATACAAAAATGTGAGTTCACCACACCCTGGGCTAGGAGGAAGGAGATTTTCGCATCACAGGCTTCAAAAACATCAGTAGCCTCCACCGTGATTTTGGAATTTGTCACATCCCTCCTTGGTAAGATGACCAAGTGGTGATCGCAGAACCAGATAGCGATGGCCATCAATATTGCTTTGGGTAGCGTGGCAGGATCTTGCCATTGCTTTTTCCTCAATGTAGGGCTGTGGTGGGAAAGGGGCCACCGTAAAGCTGTGATCAAACCCTTGGTCATCTCTTAGGGTTAGTTGCATAACACGAGGGGAAAGGGACCATCCCCGGACAAATGTCCAAGTTTTGGAGAAAATAAGGGCAACCCCACCTTCCCCTTGTGGGGATAGAGCAGAGATAAAAGACAGGTCGCGATGCTCAAACTCTTATTCCACCCGCATGCGCGTGGTGTCGTCCTTTAAGTGTGGCTCGTGGAAGCCCACCAGTGGCAGCGCCGTTGTGCGCATACACCTTGTCACAAGGTGAACTTAGTGTCCAGGTAGGAGGGGGACTTGGCTAGAATGCCATTCCAATTGAAAGTAGCAACATTAAGGGTTGCCGGCAGCATAGAGGCTGTTTTTGGTGCTTGTAGTGGAGGGAGGGAGTCTAAAGGTACAGCGGAATGCAGCGGAGCGGTACGTGGAGGTCAGGTTTTTTCCCCGGATGGCATGAACTAGGAGAGGGCAAATCAGCGGCCCCGCGTGGGCGCGGGATGGAAGTTGAGGCCAAAATTAGGAAGGAGGGGGGTCCCTTTTTCTGTTTGAATTCAAACGCCAACGTCGTGTCCCTTGGCTGTGGTCGCTTCATGGTGTTGTTGGAAAGGAGGTTGGACCTCTCTGTTCGTTGTCGGCGCTTTTTGTAGTCTTCCTTGCTGATTATCATCATTCGCCGTTCTTTGGACCGCGTTCGGTAGACTTTGCCAATCAAGGGTTATACGCTAAGGGGTTGAATTTTCCGGGTCGCCAACGGCATGTCAGCAACAAACCAACGCATTTTTGTAAGCAGAAATTCATTCTAGCTAGAGACATTCAGCACTTGGTGAATCGCCAACTCCTTCCAGCACGGGGGGAAGCCAATCAGGTAGCATACATCCACTGCGCCCCATTCGGAAATGATGCTGAAGACGTTTGTCTCATCACCGTCAAATGCTGCGATATAGTCTAGTGTTTTTTTATCTTTCAAGGTAAAGATATACCCCATCCTACTCATCTCATCAATTTTGGCAAGCAACATTTTTCGGGTGTCTAGTGTAAGTCCCACTCAGACTTTATTGTAGGAAATGTGTTCAATTGGACCCAGGGAGTTATTAAAAATCTCGCCCTGTTGCCACAGGGTTGATAAGATAAAGCCGAACATCTACGCCGCCAATCTTGTCCTGTGCTCCTTTTGAGTGGAATGTTCATATATGCGGGGCTCTTTGTCGACCTTTGTCCCCTCATAATGGCCAACAGTCATTAAAGCTAACCTAGGCTTGCCTCCAAAAGTATCAACCAGGTTGAAATCAGCATCCTTATCAACTTGTGCAAACACATATTTAGTCGAATCAGGATCAGATCCCGGGACTTCATCCAGTAGCTCCTTTGACGAGTTCAGGCAAATGCACAGTTCCGCACTAAAAGAGACATGGCTCTGAACTGCAAATGTGTTGGCATGCATCTCGGGTTCTTCAAAAATGAGCTCCTCTGGTGATCTACCTTTCTCTAGGAGTTTCAGAATCTTCAATGTGGGGAATTTGTGAGACTGATTACTGGTCATTGTAACTTGAAAAATCCATGGAAACAACTCTGCACCCAGTCCCATACTGCATACGGAGCGCTCGAACTTGAAGACTTTTAATGGGTTCATCCCCGGATCTTTAATCAAGGCTCGTGCCCCTACTCCGAGTGGTGCATCCACGGCTTCTAATAGCACAAAATCCAGCGACCGCCAAGCCGGCAAGAAAGATAGAAGCAGTCGGATCATCTTCATATGGTCGGAGAAATTCCTTTTATTGGAAACGCACATGAACCCCGGTTCATCTCTCCTGAACAAAATTTTGGGTTTTTTTCGATGAGTTCAGTTCTTTCAAGCCATCAAATCTGATTGAGAAACCCACTTGCAGATCGAAGCTTTGGTTCAAATAGCGTTCATTTTGGACAACGTAATCGTGTTCCTGCAGTTCCGCCAGTATGACCAGCTGTGCACTGTCCGTCGACGTGAGGATCTCCTTCTGTGGGGTCCCATACTTCTCGACAATGCCTTTGGCATTTATTCAGCCGAACCTCCTCGTTGGCGTCTGGGCACAATCAGGGATGGGAGAATGGCAGGCTCCAGAGAGCTCTAGAGGGTCAAGGAAAGCGGCAGCAGAGCTGCTCTAGTAGTAGCGAAGTTGTCGATGTGGGTCTGCCAGATAAAATGCAATGAGGAATAAAAAGTTTGGAGGCATCAGGTACGGGTATAAATTGAGCTTCAGCAGGTGTGGAAACGTCTTCGATAGGCGGAGAGCCAAGTACTCAACAATGGTATGGAGTGGTTGGCACCATTAAATGATCTCCGGGTCAATTTGTGGTACCCCCCTTCGAGACTTTTGCTGGTTGTAGTGCGGCTCGCTGGTGGGGATAAACGGGACCACACGTCCTTGTTCAATAACAGGTTGAATTTGGCACGTTGGTGGCTGGTCGGCGGCTGCGGCAAGGGTAGCCGGCTCCTCACTTGTGGTGTTCGATGCCGAAGTAATGCACAATGCCCCGCTGGGGACTTTCATTTGCAAAGAAAAAGCACCGGAAAAAAAAAGACACTCAGAAAAATTTGGAGAAAACACCCGGTGTGCGTGTCACTTTATTGAAACAATTCATTTCCTGAAAAATCCTACGAGATACTCCACCAATCACTGAAAACAATTATTGTTTGCTTCCTTTCTGAACCTGTCCATTTTCCAAATTCACAGGTGTGTTTGACCGGGCAACTTGAGCCGCCTAAATTCATCACAGACGTCCGGGCCTGCACAGCCCCGTGCACTCCAGTCCAGTTGTGGGCGACCCCTTGAGGCCAGACAGCCATGTGCTGACCCCTGGACCCCCCCCCTTCCCTTGGAGGGCTAGTCCAGTGGTGTGCCCTACGGGCCCTCAGGACTAACGGGGCAGCAGCACCGCACCCGGGAACCTTCCCGGGCAGGTCCCAAAGCAGGGAAGAGCTCAGCGCGCCCAGGGACCCCTCCACCTGCCACCAGCGCCCAAGGCCATCGGAGTGTGGGACCAAGCTAATACGGCGGCGCCACCTGTGCCTACAGGTAGTCAAGGAGCGCGGGTCCTCCCTAGTGGTCCCCGGCGGACACCTGTCCCCGTGCGTACGCAGTCGTGGGATGGGCGGGCAGCGTGTTTCTGTGACCAGGAGGTCGCGATGCTCTGGCCCACTACTCCTCGGTGGGCTCAGCGTCAGGCTCCCATGGCCTCCCCACCGGGCTTGGAGCACCAGGCCACACTTGCCCCCCAGGTGCAAGGCCCAACCCCTCCGCCCAGCCCACGAACGCCGGCGCGCACGCGCGCCCACACACACACGCGCGCACCCAGGGGGCTAGGCCTCAGTGGTAGCGAGGCCAGGCTGCGTGGCCGCGTGCGCGCCTACACACAGGACGACGGTATCTTCCGCCCACGTGCGCTTCGGTGGGGTCTGGTGGCTGTCGACAGTCCGCTCGGCCTTGGAACCGGACAGTCAGGTAGTTTAGCCTCGTGGTAGGGCAGACAAGAAAGCCCACACCCGAGGGCCTCCCCACCCTTCCCCTTGTGCAAACACTAGGAAAACCAACAAAACGATGGCCACACCGGGTCCTGGTGCTTGGACAAAGCGGTGCTTCCGCACAGTACCAAAAGAACATATATCACCGAAAACCTGCCCATACCTCACCCGAAGCACAAATGTCGTAACAGGGCACTAGAACACAATGTGCAGCATTTTCAGCAACTTCTGGAGGTCCTCACTGCCTTTCAGGGCCATCAGGAGCTGTGGAATAGAAGCCCTTTCCAACCTTGCGCCTCATCTTGAACAAATGCACATGCTTGCGCAGGCTTTGGAGCAGGCTTGGCTTCAGGCTTTGGAATGGCTTTAGGCTTCCAATTCCTTAGCACAAAATCATCAACAACATCTTTGGTGAAGTAAAGCTTGCCCTCAAACACATGGCCAAACATGACAGCCCCTGTTTCCCTCTATAATTGAATAGAATAGAATCAGATAGAATCACGTTCCGCTAAGTTTCTGACCATATAATCTGTGGTCAGAAAAAAAACATTCACACCGCGTCCTGGTGCTTAGACAAAGCGATGCTTGCGCAACAGGGGGGGGGGGGGGGATAGGAGGCACCAAAACAGAGGAAGGTTGTCCTGCCATAGGGACAACATGAAAAGGAGCCCTGATGGTGACTTTGCAATGCCACTAGCTGCACCCCTGCATCTCAAACTGTTTGCACTACGGTAGGAGCAAACCACATCCTACTTGCTGGAACCGCAGCCTCGTGGCGTTCCAGTCAATGCTGCAAATTGACAGCAGAGGTCCCTCACACTAAAACCCGCACCACAGTCTGTGAGTGATTGCCAGCTTGCAATATTCTTGCAGTTTTGGTGATATGCTGATGCATATCAAATGTTGCTGGCTGTGATGACTGTATGCATTTTCAGCAGTGAACATCAGACTTCCTCAGATTCCTGTCAAACGTGCTCAGACGGATCATAAAACACCAGCTGCAATCACAAACCGTGACAGCGCAAACACGAGCAGCCCCAACACGAACACAGCCCGAAAACACACATATGTGAAGAAATGTGTACAGATGATCACAATCTCTCTGTACTGCATTGGGGATGCTTGACTTCTGGGGTTATCCATGGTCCTTGTGCCGACCCTACAGTGAAGAGTGGGCCGGGTCTCCACTTGCAGGTTGTCTTTTTGTGCCACAGTGAAGCAAAATTACAGAAGGAAGCAAGAGTGGACCATGGCAGTTCACATACACATTCACATGCACGTACACATAAACATACAAATACACATACCCTCTTGCGAGAACAATGGCAAAAGCACTGTAGTTTGCGCGCACCGTTAAAAGACACAAGCAGCAAAGCAATGCATCATCGAGGCCTGACAGCCATGCCTATGGAGGTGCATCAAAGTTATGTTAGGAAGGGGCGGGCAAAAAGTGGCAGGACAGTCATCAGCATCCCTGAAATAGCATCCCTAGCCTTGCATTATAGGACGAACTTGATCTCACAGACAACCAGAAAAAGGAATCGCCAAATTCCATGGTTGCCAAAGATGCGGAAACAAACTAGCCGATTAAGGTCCTGCACGTTGTGCATACGTGGGTTAGCTTAGAGGCAGCACAGGGCTGGGCCACCTGCCTATGCCTCCTGCCTAGTGTGCACGCTGCGAGGGAAGGACCCTCGCCAAGGGCTTGGGTCACTTCCTCGCTGGCCCTTCTGTGGCCCGGGCCGGGGCCTGCGTACCCTCCCTGGGGTGTCGACGCTCTCCCCTGCCCCGTTCCCTCCATCGGGGCTCCTCTGGCCGCCGACCGCCATGGCGGCGCCGCTGAGTTCAATGCGGCCGGTTCCCAAAGATGCGGAAACAACCCCTCGTGTTGTTCTGACAAGGGCGTTGTTCTTGCAGGGAGGACGTGGGGTACATACACACTTGGCAAGAACACCCAGAGTCGCAACCCCGTGAAGTTGAAAGCACAACCGGGCACCGGTACGCACACACGTCAACGTGCAACGTCCCCTAGATGCACAGAAGCTATACTCGAGTCCACAGGTTCCCAGATGGCAGCTGTTGCCACTGGGCTCTCGTCAGGCAGGTCTGCACACACACACACACACACACACAGACACACAGACACACAGACACACACAGACACAGACACAGACACAGACACAGACACAGACACAGACACAGACACAGACACAGACACAGACACAGACACAGACACAGACACAGACACAGACACAGACACAGACACAGACACAGACACAGACGCACGCACGCACGCACGCACGCACGCACGCACGCACGCACGCACGCACGCACGCACACACGCACACACACACACACACACACACACAAAATTGGTGTGGAAACAGGCACCTATTCATTAAACACGCACACTCACACTCACATACAAATACGCACACTCACACTCACATACAAATACGTGAACACAGACACATGCATGCGCACATACGTCATCAACAACATTAAAAGACAGAACAACAACGTGCAAACATAAAAACTGTAAATCGATCGGTTTTGGTATCGGTAAAAGTGGTCGCACCCGTAAAAATAGTGCAGGCAAAACATCTAAATTCGATCGGTTTGGTATCGGTTCATGTGTCAATGCCGTAAAAATTGGTAGAGCCAGTAAAAATGGAAGTATCTCAGAAGCCTTGGTAACACCAGTAAATCAGTAAAGTAGTCGCTGGAACAAAACTTTGTATATTCACCCTGAGGTTGTCATATGACAAAGGCGGTACAGCGTGCAGCGGAATACATGGCAGCTGCACGCAGGCCTACAGCTGTTTGAAGAATCCAGACTGCACCAGCAATATGATATGCAGTTTCAGGATGAGAGATTTGGCACTGTTGGCACTAAACAAGGGCTGGCCTAGACTTGCACTCCGTCTGAATGCCAAGTCAGGCCGGCCGACGACGCCGCCACCCACCCTGGGCGCCCCCCGGGGTCAGCGGTGCAGCCTGTGAGGGGCAGACGCACCACTGCCTCACCAAGTGTGCCTCGAGTGCGCGCGTTGACTGTGTAAGGTGAGACCCACCAGTTCCCAGAAAGCCGGGGCCTGTCGGCGGGACTGGTGTTTCTGAGCGTCCGCTCGCATGCCCGTGGTGGGCCTAGCTTGGTCCGGGCACCTCTCTCCTTCGCGCCATGCATGGTGCTCTCGGCTCCCCCCTCACCTGGGGCCAATTCCATCGGAGTGCGTGTGTGTGTGACGGCTAGATGTTCTGCCGATGGACGCCCACTGGGCGAACCAGCGGACGATGGCTCTAGCGCTCCATGACATGACATGACACTCCGTCTGAATGCACAGGGTTGGGGGGTTTGGGGGGCGGCACGACAAAATCACGATTCGAGCCCATAACCGTGGATAAAGACAGTTGTGATGGATTATCCACACCTGCACCAAAGACCGGTCTCAATGCTGCACCCGGCCAGACCGCAGGGTCTTCGGCTGAACTTCGAACCAGATTTCATTCGAATCTCATCAACCTCGCGGTGAGGGTGTGGCATTTGACGCTCCTCTCAGAATACTTCAATTTCCGATCAGCTAATGCATCAATTGTGCATGTGTATGTGTGTGCCACCGCAGGCTGCGCATTTACAAGTCAGAGTGACCACTCAGGCAGACAAGCATCCATATCTGTGGCACAGCACAGTCACAGTGCAACAGCAAAAAAGGGGGACATCTTTCGGCAATTGCGCACTTTCTGCAACACCTTCTGCAACAGAATTGCAACAGAAAAATCCGAAGTGTTGAGCACCAGTTGCTATTTTTGTCCCTCTCCGCTGTCACACAACATACTGGCACTTGTCAGTCAATCCCTTGGACATCAGTGGGTTTGTGCAAGGGGGGAGGGTTTCACATACACGTACAAAAAGGACGAATCGGTCGCACAATGTATGCCAGGAGCATAGAAACATAGTAAGCCCCCCCCCCCGTGTCCAACGAACAATTTCGTCCTGAAAAAACACGGTCCAAACGGGAGTGTTCGTTGGACATGCCATTCGGAGTGTGCAACAATATTGCGAAACGGCGGTAACACATCCCTAGGCACAAGACACCAGCCCACGCAAAGTGCAAAGCAATGCTCCATGCGGGAAAGCTGAACACGCTCCCCGGGCTTGGGGCCCTCCTTGTTCTCAGCACAGGCAGAAGTGGCAGCCTGATCTAGCTGAGGAACCTTTCGGACGGACACTGCTTGTATAGCACCTCCTGGCCAGGTGCAAGCAGAGAATCAGTCATGGTGGGCAATAGAGGTCCTGTAGTTCAGGGACACAATTCCCTCACATCCTGCTTTACAAAATTTACCCACAGTTACTCACTACAACCCCTCATTTCCCCAATCCTTTAGCCTGAAACCTCGATTCCGAAGCCTGGTACATAATTAAGTACGTAATTAATTATGTCCTCAAAAAATACGGTCTGAACAGAAGTGTTCCTTGGACATGGCAGTCGTTGGACACCGGGGGAGGGGGGGTAAACAGATGGCCTGCACAAGGCACTCCAAAAGCTGCATATTGTCTGTGCTACAGCATTCTCTCAAAGAAAATGGGTAGCTGCAGCTGCAAGGGCAGGGGTAGCTGGTATGGTCGTTGTTTGTTCATAAAATTTGCAATTGGCTTCCAGTGGCAAAGGAAAAATGGCCCCTTGTTCGCAATGAAAATGGCGTCTTGGCTGCAAATGAGAGCAGTGCGAACTTGAAGATTGTGAGTTCTAGCAGATGCAGGTCGCTGTAATTCATTTGTGCTAAATTCACAAAAAAAGTTGGGAGGGGGTTCGCTTCAGTGTCCCCATGTTGAAGGGGTGCCAAATCTCAACATGCTGGTTAGGATCCGCCCATGTGACTTTCTTTTCGAAAACTTTCATTTCTTGTCACGAGGCGTACTCGGGGCGGCACTCGGGTTGCATCGCTGGTGTTTGGAGGGCAGGGCTTGGCGGGTCAGACACATCCAGCAAAATGGCCGCAAATAGGGACACCACGATAACAGGGGGAACTCGCAGCGCATATGCAATGCCTGTAAACCTCAGATTTGCAAGTTTGAGGTAACAGATGCCCTCTTTGGGTCCCAGTGTCCTTTTGCTTTACACGCATTCCCGTTGAAACCCAACTGACTGGTGTGTGGACGAGGGGGTGCCTGTCCTGCATGAGCCTTGCACGGAGGTGGCAGCAGTTGTTGATAATCCTCCGTGTCACAGCTGCAGGATTGGTCTGCCTTCGCTATTTCAGAGGCAGGGCGGTTTCATGATGTACAGCCAGACAAACTAGAGACAGGGATGGACGCACAGACGGGGCCAATCAGGGGGCAAGGAGGGAGGGACGGGGCAAAGAGGGAGGGAGCAAGGGAGCGACGGAGGGAGTGCCAAAAGCTCCATGACTGGTTGGGTGTGAGGACCATTGCCAGCTTTGATGGGTCTGGTTGTCTGGGGTTGTCAACCATCAACGTCACAGACCGTGGGACGTTGGTGCTGAATCCCCTGACGGCCTTTCCATAATGCCAAAAACATGAGGATCTCCTTCAGGGCCGTACTGAGAGTCACGCCATTTCTGGTGCTGCCCTTCGGTGGAGACAGTGCTTCGAGGGAGTACCTGCACCGCATGCGCACCACGCAGGGTATCTGAAGAACGACCCGAGCAAACGGTCCGCCTTTGAAGCACCTGTACGCTCTGTACCTTGGACGCTCCCAGGGGTCGTTTGTCATGGTGCTGAACAGGTCCACGGGACAACCCCAGTATATGCAACGCACCCGCATCGCATCCAGTACTCCCTCGTCAACTCCCGTGCCGCCTGTCGAAGCCGCTCTGCTGTCGTGGAGGTGTAAAGGGGTGGTGCTGTCACCCTCATGACAGCACGGCCCAAACCCTGCCACAGCTTCCATGGGGGCTGCCCGTGGCTTTCATCGGCGCTCAGCATGCGTTGGTTGAGGCAGGGGCAACGAAACCGAATTGTTAGTCTTTGACATTTTGGATGGCTTACTCAGATCCTTAGCGATGGAACGGGATGTCTGACCACTGATGGACTGGCACAAACAACTGCAAAGGCACTGATGGCAGCAACAACGCCTACTGCTGACCAGACAAAGGGCGTGTCTGCGCTCGACGCGGAGACTTGACCAGATGCATCTCGTAAAGGTTGGGCTAAGGGGTTGGACAGGCACAGCCAAAACGAGCATCATTCCCAACCAGCCATTTCATGCTAAACCACACCAAAACATACAGGTACTGCTGACAGGCACAACCCAGAGATGGTTTCGAAATTTCACAGTCGCAAAATCGTCCAAATAACGCCTAGCGTTGTTTGGACAGGGTGTTGTTCGTTCAAGAGGGAGGGCAAAAATTTATCGACCCCGATAGCGATGCATTCTTGACCCTCAAAACACACAAGAACGTCTAAAAAAAAGCATTCCGAGACGCAGAAAAAATCGCTGAAAAACGTGGGACATTGTCCAAGGCAGGGTAAAAAAAGGGTAAATCCCGGAAAACGGGTGTAAAAGAGGTGATATAGTCTGAGGTTTGGGGTGGCGTAAGCAGAGTTGTGGAGTTCCTCACGGAGGGTCCATGGCTCTGCCTTTGCATCCCTCAGGGGGTATGAGGGAGCGCAAGGTGGTCAAAACACACCCTACCTTTGCATGCACAGCTAAAATTTGGCACATCCGGCAAATGTGGCAAACAGATGTGCAATCCACCTGAGGGCCAACGGCAGACATCCCTGCGGCCAGGGGTCCACTTGAAGGGGCAGGAGCTGAAGGGGTGCTTCAGAAGTGGTTGGCAAAAGCGGTCACTGGTCGTGGGAAGAGCGGTCGTGGGGCAGGGTCTGGCAGTCACAAAAGGGTGCAGCAGGGGTGGATGTAGTGGGGGGGGGGGGGGGGCTCCCCGCAGCCCCCACCCCTGCCCCGATGACAAAACGACGATTCCGATCCACCAATCTGGCTGCACCAGTGCGCAGTGGTTGACAGACACCCGTCGGGGGGATTGAGTGTCACCCCGAAGGGGGGCGAAGGGTACCTGCAGAACAGCTATGACGACAGCTGCGAGGACAATCATTTCTGTGTGTGTGTGTGTGTGTCTGTGTGTGTGTTCGTATCGCACATCATCCGCAAAGGCACACCCCCAAAAGGAGTGAGCCCTGCGTGCCCAGCCCCTGGCGCAGCTCGTGCACCTCCTTATGAACATGCTACATATCACACACAGCAGGACGCCACCAAAGGTGCTTACACACTGTGAAAGGCACCCATGTGTTTCTTTTGGCTCGAAACGGCGGGCGATCGACGGCGTTTGGTGGTAAAACGACGGCGCTGGACGGCGGGCATCCGATATCAGCCGATGCCAGAACGATGCAGCACCCACGGAAAATGGGACCCAGACAATGACTGCAGAGAATACAGCACCATTGCATGAGTGCCATGCAAAAGCTTCCCGCGAGCCGCCATTCCGCCACTTACCCCTTGCTCCCCCCATCTGGAGCGTAAACGACATCGTCCGCGTTGCGGGTGACCACCCCGCAGCGGCCCCCGTACCCGAGAGACCGTGGCCTGATGGCTTTTGTGCTGGTCGGTTCGGGTCTGCTGCGTGTTGGCTAAGCGGATGCTCCGGTCGCTGAAAGCAGCAACCGAATCTTGGCGCAGATTCAGAAGGCGTCCAGGTCTGAGTAGTCATGAACCACACCACACAGGCGGGGCCGTTGCAAAGCAATTGCAACGCAAAGGGAACAGGGCCAGTGCAGATTTCAGCTGCATTCAAGCGAATCTGGCAAATCGAACGGACTGCGCATCTGAGGGACGCGCAAAACAAGCAGCTGAATCCGCAGTGTCATCGATGTCAACGCCTCCTCGGCTTCAATTGACGAGGGCACCCGCAAAGAACACGAGGCAGGATGCTGTAATACACTTAACATCGACAAATGCCCACCTGTAAGACAGCGCCACGTGCATTGGTCTATATATAACGGTGGTGCCATGATGTTGAGGCTGGCAATCACAACTCCTTCCCACTGCTCCACACTCCGCCGAACCGAAGGATTTGCAGACTAATGTTGTGGGTTTTGTGGAAACAAACTGAGTGCTTTTATAAATGAGAAGAGGAATGCTGGTTGCCTTCTGTTGTTGTGCCTTCTGTAAAATCTGTTTGTGCCAATGGATGGGGCCAACGATTGCAATTTGTCTTTGCGATCATAAGGTGCTGTCAAAATCATTGCTATTGTGCTATACGCGAGCGCTGCTGCTGCGTCTTGTTTTGGAGTGTTGTCATTGATTGTTGTTGCGTATTGTTGCATATTATTGCTACGTATTGTTCATGTGTGATAGTTTAGTCCTGTTGTTGAGCGTTGCGCTGAGTGTTGTTGTTGCTGATTGCTACTGCTGCTGTTGTCGTTGTGTTGTTGTTGTTACTTTTTGTTGTCACTTGTTGTCGTTACTTGTTGTTGTTACTTGTTGCTGTGGAGTGCTGTTGTTGTTAATTAATGTTGATTGCTGTTGATTGTTACTGCGTATGGCTCTTGCATTTGATTTTAAAAGCTGTTGCTAAGTGTTGTCGGTGAGTGCTGTTGTTGTTGATTGTTGCGGCTGCTATTGTCATTGTGTTGTTGTTGATTGTTGATTGATTCGTTGATTGACTGATTGATTGATTGGTTGGTTGGTTGGTTGATTAATTGTTGTTGTTGTTGCCGTTGTTGTTGTTGTTGTTGTTGTTGTTGTTGGTAGCGCGATGACAACACAGCACAGCACAGCACAGCACAGCACAACACACAACACAACACACAACACAACACGCCACGACACGACACCCCACCACAGACACAACGGGACACGACACGGCACGACATGACACGACACGACATGACACGACATGACACAACACGACACGACACGATACAACACAACACAACACAACACCGATACGTTCCCTTGCCCCACTACCCTGTTGTCATGAGCACATGTCTTTTTAAGTTCTCATATGAAAAAGAGACAGTTTGGCATCCTGTGTTGGATCATGAATCGATCATGGACCATGAAATATCAATCTGAACGCTTCTGAAAGCTGGCAATACATGTTTTCTTGGTGGATTGTGGTCTTGCCGTCCACTGGAAACAGAGCGGAAAGCAAAAAGGTCAGGTTGAGCCTCTTCAGGTGGTGGAATGGCGTAGCACTACAACCAACACGGCAGCTGTCTACACCCTCGACCCCTGCCAACTGCATTTGTAACCGCCAAAACCGCTGGTCTAACTGCCCCTGTCCAGCCTTCAGAGCTGCTTTCCCTGACGCGATTCCCTGGGGCCGGGCTTTGGACAATTTGACCGGAATAATTAGAGTAGGAAGTGGGGTTTGATGGGAGAGGGTGGCCGTGGTGATCCCCCCCCCCCCGCCCCCAACACCAACACCCAAGCTCTCATCTCGGCCAGCGCCACATGCAATTCAAGTGCACATACCGTTTTCGGCAGCAATTCAAGAACGGCCATCAGATCCTTCTGCTGCTGCTTCTTCAGGTTTGCCAATTGCTCACCACTGCAGAACATATTTTAAACGGGAAGCGGCCAGTTGCATGCACCCAAAGCAGCGCGGGCGAGCACTGTGTGTGGCACCTCTCGGCCAGGAGGTGCAGCGAAACGATGTGCAACTGCTTTCACCTGGAGCTGTTGAAACGAAACTACCAATGGACCAGGGCGTGGCAACAAAATGGGACCGTTCGGTCGCCAGCTCATCTTTTGGGTGTCTTTCTGCAACGCGCGGCGCAAACACCAGCACCACACGTGCCAGAGTGCACCAGCGCCATCAGAAGATAACTCATTCGGTTGGCGATCCATCGGCCCGTAACATGCCCTTTTCTGAATGTCACAAAATCAAGAAGCTACAACCTCTACCCAGGGGCAACCGGGCTTTCAATTGAGGGGGGGGGGGGGTTTTGATAGAGCCCCCTGGCTAGACCCCCCCCCCTCCCCCAAAAAGGGCTCAATTGACAGAACCCCCAAAATTCTACCGAGTCTGACCCCCTGGCCTCGGAGGTGGCCTGGACCCAAAAATCGGCAAAAAATGAAAATGGGATTTTTGGAATCAGCACTTCGAGGGGGTTCAGAAAAGTCATCATTTGCGAGATATTTGGTGAAAAAAATGACCATTTTTAATGCTCAGAAAAAAATTTGGCGCCTTCGGCAGCAGAGTTCATAATGACTGATTAATGGTCCTGTCAATTGAGCCCTTTTCCCAGACGCCCTCCCCCCAGTTTTGGGGGGCTCTATTGACCCCCCCCCCCTCTCAGTTGAAAGCCCGGTTGCCCCAGCTCGAAAAGAGGCAATCCCCTCACTCAGGGGGTTAAGAGGACAAAGGAGCCGACTTCCTACCCTAACTATTATGGTCAAATTGTCTCAAGCCCAGCCTCAGGGAATTGCGTGAAACACAGGGGCAACAGGACCAGCGGTTGCTATTGAACATAGACGGGCGGTTATTATTGAGAAGTCAAGCAGCGCGAGGCTGCTTAAACCAAGCCCCCGTTTCGGTGAAGATTTTGCAACGTTGCGGCGAACACTGTTTTTTTCTTACCAAAAACCCTACACATTGATTGTGCACATTGAGGCCCGAGGGTGGTTTCTAGGCTCCAAAAACGCATTTTCCTTGATTTTTATGCATGTAGGACCCATTGCATGTTGAAAATATTTGAAAAAAAATCGGACTTCAGGTATTTTGTGTCAGATGGGCAGAGGTGGATCATGGCTCAGTGGTCTATGCTCTCCAAATTGAAGGGTGTAGGTTCAAATCCTGCCATGCACAATGTTTTCCAGCACAATCACTATCATCATTTTCCTGTAGCTTGTCTTGTGCTTTGCAGCGCTCCTCCCTCTGCTCATACCTGGCAGCAAGCACGAGTTTTCCTGTACAGATTCATTTCAATGTTTGAATGTCATGAGTGTCCAAAATCACATGCCTTGTCAAAGTGTCTTCCCGGGTGTGTTCTACTTTCTCACCACATGGCCGAAATTACAAGGATCCTGTGCAATCACACAACCCAGCCTGACCGTATTTGTCAAGCTGGGCTTGCAAAGTAGCAGTTTAAAAATCATGGGATTTTTTTGCTTTCTTCACAGTTTCTGGCCAACAGGGCGTCACCGCTTTCCTCTGGGCCTCTGCTGGCACCCCATCTACAACACCAGCAGACTCCGCAGGAGACGGTGCAGGCTGCGCAAGCCCAGAATCCACTGAGTGTACCAAAGTACCGGCTGAATTTGAAATTTTTGATTTATTATTTTGTTTGGAGGCCGGAAATCACATAATTAATTAATTTTGGCACCTGTTTTATTTCTGTGTTGCTGGCGTTTTATTTAATGCAGGAGCCATAGTTAATTAAATTGTAGAATAAATTGTTTTTTGTTCCACTTCCAGGATTTGACTTGGGCAACTTGGGCGCGCAAGTATATCATTCTACCACTCAGCTACGGCCGGCCTGTCCTGTGTTCTGCCAAAATGGTAAACTGGGAATTACCACCACCAGCATATGGCATCACCAGCATATGGGTCCCTGAACCCAGATTTGCAACCCCCAGGCCCCCAACACACCTTCCCTTTGGTTGCTGTGTTGTTACAGCCCTTTGCAATCACAATATGTCCGTCCATTTCGAAAATTTCTTCATCTGTCACTTCCCCCCCTAATTGGCGAAGAAATCCCAACAAATCGGCAGAACAAGTCGGCGGGCCTATTTTTCGCCGATTTCTGCACAGGGAGCTGTGAAATCACTGTAAAGGGGGTTGTTGCACATGTAGAGACACACAGAAACCCACTGTCCCCCTCATTTGTTACAAAAAAATTCGTAGTGCTGTTTGTATGTAACGAAAAAGGTTTCATGCAGAACGAAAATGGGTGGCCGAATGGTCATAGCACAAGATTGTCAAGCTGTAGTCCTGGGTCCAAATCCCTCTGAGGGAAGATGTATCATCCACTTACAACTGGACCCAGGTTTTTGGAAGTGGCGGGGGTGGGGGGTGTAACTTGGTTTGCGGCGCTTTTTTTTTTTCACGTGAACGGGAAAACTGTGTACTTTCTGAATATCCATGGCAATGTCAATTGATCCAACCGTATCTTGAACCGTTGCCCACATACCTAACGCCGCAGAATTAATTAAATTTTGTAATTAATTACTTTTTGTACACCAGTTTTGGGTGCCACCGCCTAGCCAATTAATTAATATTGGTATTTATTTTCTTTTTGGATATGGCATCTTTTAACCACGTTCGAGCAAATATTCAATTATTTCAAATTCAGCTGGTACCCCGTCCCCCCCTTGTCCTAGCTGCGCAAAAGTCCCAAATTAATACGGTCCCTACGCCTACTGTAGCTTGGATAAGGGCGTAGCTTGCGCGCGACACAACAACTACCGACACACACGTGAGTGAGCGCAAAGGGGGATATGGTGCAGAAATATCCCAAAAATCAGAGCTATGTGGGTTCAAGTGGGCAAACACTCTCAACAAATGTGTCCATGACCCTATGTAGCTGGCAAATTCGTCACCAAAATCCAAGTCTTATGTGGCTGCACTACATTTGGTACCGAATTAAATACGGTCCCTACGCCTACTGTAGCTTGGACAAGGGCGTAGCTAGGACAAAGGGGTGGGGCCGGGGGGGGGGGGGGGGTAGTGGCACCAGAGGACTCTACAAGAGGAGCCGAAGGCCGGTGCAACCCAGAATCCACTGCATGTGTGGTTGATGATGTGGCGCTTGACTGCGTGGCCAACTGCGTGAAGAATGCGCTGGGGCGTGCAGAGCGAACAGACAAGTCACATGCTGCACCCTCACCTTCATCAGGGTGCTTGTCCCGCAGAAAAGCCTGAAGGAATCCCAGGGGACCACAGAGGCTCCTTTTCGCGGGCAGTAATAACACTTCATAGTGTTCCCCTCAACAAAGAACATAAAAAACATGAATTCTCCAATGACCTAAATGGTGCACATACCAGACCATTGTGTTCCCGAGGGATCAGTACCTACACTGTACACAACAACAGGATTAGGTCCCCTACAAATAGGGGGGGGGGGGGGCAGTTGCACCAGAACTTCCCACACACACCCAACACACCCCGCCAGCAATGTGACCCCCTTCTTGTGCCTATCCCTGGCAACCAGTTTAAGATTTTTTGTTTCGGCTAACTGGCAAACCCTCTGTAATGGCGGAATGTATCGGCAAAAATCAGAAACTGACTGTTTCCGCAGACCGTTTTGGCGAATTCGGCAAAATTTGGTCGCTAAAACAGGGGCTTGGTTGTGCTTTGGCGGCTACAAATGTGGTTGGCAGGAGTTGAGGGTATAAACAGCGGTCGTTTTGGTTGTCGAGGGTGGCTGTGAAGATCGGGGGTGGCCGAGGGCAGCCAGCATTCAGCAACAAGCCAAGCAGGCGCGAAGCACGCGAAGAGAGGTTTTTTTCCAAAGTCGGTGAACCTTCTACCTGCCAGGCGAGAAACATGAGGCCGTGGTTTTTGACAAGAAAGCTTATGTCCACGAAAAACAGTCCTGCACTGGAGAAGTGCGTTTAGTGATGTCAGTCGGTGCCTTGATTCCCTGGTTGTGCGGTTGGTGGTTGGGGTGTATATGCGCAGGAAATACCTCAAAAGCGCTATTTCAGCTTCGGCCAATTCCATCCGGTGTAAGGCCTGTACGGAAAGGGAAGAATGAACAAGACAGGGCAAAAAAGTGCACAAATCCTCAGCAACAGCAACAGCACAACAACCCATCAATCATCACAAGTTGCCAACTAACAAACGTCAGAAAAGCAGACTGGAGAATACATCCGGGGTCACCGGCGCAAGGCGTAAGCACATGGAGTGGGCACAGCGCGTGCATAGTGGGCACATAGTTGGCGCATGGAGGGGTTATAGAGGGTGCACAGACGGCACATAGTGGGCGAATGCAGGGTGCATAGGGGGTGCATAGTGCCGCTTGGAGAGTGTACAGGGGAGTGCATGGTGGGGGCATACTGGGCACGAAGGGCTGGTGGAGCACAGTGGCACACAATAAAACCCACGTCGCATATTGATGTGACAACGACTTGTTCGAACCTGGGGGACGGAACCTTCAAACTGCTTTATGGGTGGTAGCGTTGGCAGAAATAGGGTCCGGTTTCAATACAAAGTATTTACGCTTCTCCGTGTAGACCAACAAACGGACAGTGTGGACAGGGAGCGATGAGCTGGAGTTGGCCGGGGCTCGCACTGGCTCACTTCAATGAAGGAGAAGTATGACAGGTCGCATGAGGCGACCCTCAGCAGAAGGAGGCTGAAGCCCCTCTTCTTTTGCACAAACACAAACTGCAGGAAAGCCCCAACTGATGCGGAAACAGTGCCCTGCACTGTCAGAACCCGCTGTCAACGTGCATTCCTCAAGCAGTGCACCCCTGGGGCACTGCATCCCTGGGGCACATGGACACTGGGGGCCGGGGGGGCTTTGAGGGTATTGACTGTAAAAACGTCGCGGTCAGAAGTGCGGTTTGATTGGAAATTTGGGACTATGTGGGAGGTGTGTGTGACAGTGTCTGGCGGCAGGGCTGGGGGCTGCGCCAGGGACCTGGGTCCCTGGGTCTGTACAGGGAAAATGGACATTTTGGACATTGCTGAGGATGGTGTGTGTCCCGGACACCCTCTATTTGCTGAGGACATTCCCTAACGACGGCCCCTCTGCGCCGGTGATTACTGACCAACCGCTGGCGCCTCGAGCACCACTTAGGAGGGGCTGCAGATGTCGCAGGTGCAGCAGGTGCAGGGTGTGGGGTGTGCCCCATATGCACTAACGGAGTCCAAGACAACAACCAGTGGACAGTCCCATACGGAATGCCACCGAAGCACCCGAAGAGATTCACAAACGCTGCACGAAAAGAATGCAAATGAGCTCCCGTATGGTGCGCAGCTGACGGCGGTTGGCGGTCATCCGACGGTATTTGACGGTCAACCGACGCCAGGTAAGTGATTAGCTGTTGCCCCGTTGATGCTCCGGCATACCAGAGTCTGGCAGCATTTTTTGTTGCATCACAGACAGCCCTGAAAAGTGAGGAGAGCTCAAGAGAACTGGAGCACACCTCATAATGCTTCCGGATTTTTGAAACCTCAGATTCATCGGCAACCACCAAGTCAGCATGCACCACTTCAGTCTCCACCAAATCGGCCGGTACTTGCTGAGACCTATGCGGTTTGGCAGGATACAGCAACCAGGTTGCTCCAACGGACCGTTGACCCTTGATCTTGGGGGGGGGCTTCGGTGGGAGATGACAGTACCTGTCACAGGCAACAGGCACTACAAACGCAGACGAAAATGATGAGCTGCAAACAAATATGTCCATGGCCCGTCGGACGAACTCAGAAGTTTGAACCCCTACGAACAACATCCATGTGCAGCGGACCCCCAGGTCTGCCTGAATAAACTACTTTGTGGCTGCCCATATACACTACCTTGTATAGTCCGGCCTGCACGAATAACAACCTCGTAGCGCCCAGGTCCGCCCGAATGCGTTGCTTTGCGGCGCCCAGGCCTGCCCAAATACAACACTCTGTGGTGCCCAAGTCTGCCCAAATGCACTAATCACCTCGAAGAGGTTGTTGGATCAAAACCACTCAGGCCCGCATTTATGGGTAAACACTACATGATGGGCCTATTTGTATCCACTACCACAAGGGATTGGATCGTTGGTTTAAACCCTTGTAAAAAAAAAATCAATATTTTGTCCAACAAACACATCCCCCAATGAGTTTTTGGTCAGATCCCCCCCATAACCCCCCCCCCCCAACCTGAAACTCACCTTTGGGGGGGGGGGGGGCGTAAAAATGCCCCCCCCCCTCCCCCTTTTGGGGGTCAAAATAAAAATTTATGAATCTTTTGGCTTTTTTCAATTTTGGGCCGAAAAAGTGTTTTCAGGTCCTACTCCATAGGGTGTGCGTGGGAGTTGGGACGAGTGCTTATGCAGTTTATGCAATTTCTAGCCATTTTTGTCATCTCAGTGTTTTTGGCAGCTTTATTGACCCTGTGGTAGGGGTGAGAGGGGTAGTTCTAGGGGTACTAGGATGTAAAAGGACTTTTTTTTGCAGCCTCTATTTTTGCCTAGGGGCGTCCCTATGCCTGGGCACTCTTTATAGGGGACAGAACCTCTCACAACGCAATCCTCTGGTCCTGGGGCTTACCCTCTCTCCACCGCTTCTTCTGCGTGTGTGCCGGCGTAGAGCGATGTGTGTTGGCATTCGTGTCGGACAAAGTAGTGCAGGCAGATGGCTCAGCCCCAGGTTGTGCATTCAGCCACTCCCACTCACTACAAGTAGCAGTGTATTCGGGCACATCTGCGCTCCATCAAACAGCTTACAGCGAGAGAGAGAGAGTGTGTGTGTGTGTGTGTGTGTGTGCGTGTGTATGCGTGTGTTTGCACGCGCACCAAATGCCAAATGCCCCACCACAGTGTGCTGATTCAATCTCTCAATCAGTCCGCATGGTCTTCAGATGGCATTGCCCTGCCTGTCTGTCTGCCCGTTGTCGCAGACCCTCGCTTATCTAACCGTAACCCCACTGTCCCTGGATGAGCAATCAGTAACATCAGGCACGTCAGGATCTTCTGTGCGCATTCACAGCCGTCCCGGTCCGACTGCACCAGTGTGCGCCCCTGCGCGCGCGCGTGCGTGCGTGTGTGTGTGGAGAAGGCACTAGGCTGTTAAAGTCCAGGACGCTAGTGCGCCAGGGGGTTAGCTGCAGAGCAAGGGAAGGGTTTGGACCCCGTCCCAGCCATCTTGGCTAGCCTGGGGAGGCGTGACGTGACAGAGGAACCAACATTTCAGACAGGGAAGCCTGTATGGGTCTCTGGGTTAGGGCGCGCATGTGTGTGCGACGCCCAAGTCTTTCAAATCATGCACAAACTGTGAGGTTCAACTCCTAAATCCTATTGCTCTGCGACCAAACCATGAGTTCTGATGTGCAGGTGCCCCGTCGATGGGCGTCGGGAACTAGGTGAGACGGCGGGCAAACATGCATCAAGAGGGGGTGGTGCCTGTGCTCCTACGCATCCTGCATCCCACTCCGTGCTCCCATGCTTCCCTACGCAGAGGTCCCCACGGACGAGTCCACTGTGCTGTTCGCGGTCGCGGGGGCTGTGGTCCACGGGTTCCACTGGAGCTCATGTGCTGGGAGGGGTCGAGGGGCTTGGGGGGGGGTTGCGGGTCCGGAAACAGTTGCCCGGCTTTGGCACTGGGCCTCTTGGGTCTCTTCATCATTCGCTGTACTTCAGCACTATTGAGCGGGGTATAAGAGAGCGGACTAAAAACGGAAGTGCTTGGGGAGAGAAGCGGTGTGGTATCATCCCATGCGTCAGGAGGCGTGCGGAATGGGAAATCTTCCGCTACTACCATGCGCGGGGTTTACACCGACGATGCCCGGGACAAACTCCCGTGGATCGCTGTTGATTCATTAAAGCATAACGGGGATTCCGGGATGGGCCTGTCTATCACCCGTCGCAGGGGTGAGGAGCCCAACGACGTGTTAGCACTGGCATGTCTCGATCCCGCGGGTACACCTGCTACTTCACTGACAGTCAGCAAGAAACACTTCAGCTCTTCCCCCTCTGCGGTGGAACCTTGCACCCAGGTTACTGGCGCCTCCCTTTGGGCCACTTGCTGTTCGATGTGGTCGATCAGCGCCACGCGTCCGGTGAAGAGGAATACCATGTAGATGGTGCTGCATGCTGCATTTTTCGAGATACATGTGCTCCCAAGTTGCGGCAAGAACAGGCCAGGTGCAAGGGCACGTCCGATGGTGTGTCCCTCAAAACCTGTGCCATTGCTGCGCACTCCCCCTGCAGGACTGAGATGTCGCTTGTGACGCGGTGAAAATTTTCCGGCTTACCGTTGCCAAAACTTGACAACGGAAAAAGGGAGCAATAGCTATGGGCATCACTTGAGTGCATGCAAATGGCAATCTGTCAACCCACACAACAAACATTCCGACGAAGCTAGCATCTTAAAGGAAAACATTCTGGCTGCCACTGGCAGTTTGCGCCAGAGGGCTGGTAAAATGAAGTGATGTAGTTTTGGAGGGATGTTGAATTGCGCTAGTGTGGTCCAGGCATGGCTGGTTTGTCTCTCCTGCAGCCGAAATGACTTGGCCCTGGCCCTTCTCACCTGAGCAAATGACCACTGTCCCAGCGGCGGAAGGCCGGGCCCCAGCCCATCCCCTTTTCCTGCTTGTGCCCTGTCTGCCAAATCGATGACTCGCTTTGTGTAAGCCACCC
This sequence comes from Eutreptiella sp. 'Long Island Sound 2002', assembly GCA_964036045.1. NCBI lineage: Eukaryota > Euglenozoa > Euglenophyceae > Eutreptiales > Eutreptiaceae > Eutreptiella > Eutreptiella sp. 'Long Island Sound 2002'. The sequence continues at coordinate 19,586,134 of OZ038398.1, read as the reverse complement.
GGTAGCTGTGCCGGAATTTGGGAATTAAATCCGTTCTCATCTGGCCCTCTGGTGTTAGGCAGTCTTTTACCACGCCCTCATTTCCCTCACCCTGGATTTCACTCGCTGTGTGAACACCGACGAGTGCCATAAGGGAAGGTCCAGCAATGTGTGTGTGTGGGGGGGGGGGGGGGGGGTATTACCGTTTTTACCAGGTCATCCCGGTTTGACCTGTATGGCTACACTGGCGTCCTCGGGTCGGGTCGCTCCCCACTACAGCAGGCCTTCGGTGCAGGCCAGGGGTGCGTCCCTGTATTGCCCCTCGACCAGTGCGATATGCACTTAGGCCAGAACCTGGCTCGCTGCCCCAGGACCACCCTGGAAGTGGGGTGGTAGCTCCGTGGCTCCGTGGCTTCTGCCGGGCCAGCTCCACGGTAATAGTTCCGGGCCAGCTCCAATCTCCATGTTGCCCTGTGTTGCCCTGTGTGTATTGGGGCTTTCACAGCTGGTGGTGCTCGCGGCAGCGAGGCGGCCTCCACGGCCTACTCCATTTGGCGATTTCCCCAGAAGGATGGTCTTGACGCACGGCTGCCACCGCCCGCCTTCAGACATGCCCGATCCGGGGATCGATCCCATGACCTTTCGGTTGCGAGACCTACGCTTAGCCCGGTTGAGTTAGCCGGGGATCCTTGTATGTGTGTGTGTGTGTGTGTGTGTAACGCCCAATTCATTCAAATCATGCTCAAACTGCGAGGCTCAACAACTATGCCCTACTACTGATCGACCGAATGTGTGTGTGTGTGTGTGTGTGTGACACACCGAGAGCACTCAGGCTGGGCTGATGAATCTCTCTTGCTGTGGGCTTGCCCTTGCACTGACTTCTCTCTCTGCTCCTCAAATGAGTCACGCTTTGGGCCTCTTGGAGTCACGGTGGGGGTGTGCTGGCTCAAAGAGGCTTGCCTGCGCTTCACAATGGTGCCCTCCGAGAAAGGATCAATGCGCACTGCCTGCGGAAGCTGCTGAGGTGAATCTCTCTTGGTGTGGGCTTGCCCTTGCACTGACTTCTCTCTCTGCTCCTCAAATGAGTCACGCTTTGGGCCTCTTGGAGTCACGGTGGGGGTGTGCTGGCTCAAAGAGGCTTGCCTGCGCTTCGCAATGGTGCCCTCCGAGAAATGATCAATGCGCACTGCCTGCGGAAGCTGCTGAGGTGAAACCAGATTCAGCTGCTGTGAGCCAGCTCGTTGGAGACGCTGCCCCTGCGGTGATGAGGCCCCACGATATTGCTGTGTGGGGGAGGACTGCCAGCTGACAGAGCGCTTGAGCGAGCGGTTCTGCAGCCCGGGGCTTGTATCTGAGGACTGGTGCTGCGACCCGAATGGGGCCTGGAATGGCTCCCGTCTGGGGGAGCACGGGAAGGGTGACCCGATCTGCTCTCGGCTGGGTGTGCGCGGGAAAGGCGAGCCAGGCGAGCACGGAGCACCACGGAGAAGCCGGCGATCCTGCCGGGGTGCAGTGTTCAGCAACAGCGAATACCGCCTCGGTAAATTGGCCGGGCTTGTCTGATGGAATGAAGGGTGGCATGCGCATAGGACCCCGCGTCGCACACAGCGCTGTCTCTAATCACCACCCAAAATGGCGGAAGACTTGTTCCCATGGCACACCTCAATGGGCCTTCATTCCCCGTCAGCGTGTGCCCAGGATCCTCAACCCCCGGCCCCCCCGCCCCTCCCCTCTGCCCGCAAAAAAAAAAACAAAAAAACAACAGCCTCCGGTATTGAGGCCTTGGCGGTTAACCGACGCCAACTGGCGCTTATTATTCAACGGCAGTCGGAGGTCCACTGACGGCGGTTGGCGCTGAAGTCGACGGTGCATAAGATGCCGCGCGGGGGGAGGGGGGGTTGGCACAGGGCAGAACAAAACAGAACAAAAAGGATGGGACTGACAGGATTTCACGCAAATGGTGGTCAACATGGAGGGTTAGACTGATGAATCACGCGCCCGTGCGCCTGGCAAAGACGTCTACGAGGCAGTGCACCTCGCGTGGGTTGGACACAGCGTGGCTTGCGCAAAGGGGGGCTGGGCAGCCACGCTTCAGGATCGACAACAGTAAGTGGGGACGCCGCGGAGAGGGGAAGGGGGGTGGGAAGAGGGCGGTGTACCAAAAACAGGCAAGGACATTTCCAGTGCAGCAGTTGACCCCCCCCCCCCGGTGTACAGGGCACGAAAGCTGTGTGGAGATGCTGCAACATGTCCGAGGGCACACAGGGCACAAACATAGTCAATTCAATGAATTTGAACAACAAATCACTCCACTACAACCCCTTTGATTTGGTAGAGCCATTCAGCAGAGCAACTGGAGCCTGTTTTGAGTTGGCAACACAATTTGGCATTGGACACAAAAACCCACGACGAACATCGGTAATGTGCACCCCGTTATGTGTCCCCCCAGTCAGCTATCGCACCCCGTTGGAGACTGAGTTGGGGGGTCTGTCCCAGCAACACAAGCCCTGGGAACGCGTGCACACGTTGCGTGCGACACTTTGGTGTGGCTGTCGAGTATGGACACTCTGCAGGGGGGTCGGATGGGGACGTCGGACGAGGACGTTGGGTGGGGACATAGGAGGTGGCGTCTGCATTGTGTGTAGACGTTGAGTGGAAACGTTGCAATTGGACTCGGCATGTGCGCAGTGCATGTGGACATTGCGTGCGGACTTAAGACAAGCGAAATGCAAATGCAAAACCAGCTCTGGCACAGACATGACCCAGCCCCTCTTTCCTGGTACAACCGGCGCACCACATGTCATGCGTGACCGCAAAAATTGTGGTCAACAAACGACGATCAGATAGCACAAAGGGGTGTTGCCGTCAAGGGGGAGTGGATATGCCGCTTGGCACTCCCGGGTGTACGTACGTGTTCACGTTTTGAGGAGGGAGTCCTCCACTCGTGGATGGGGGGCAAGCCTTTTTTGTGATACGGGGGGGAGGGGGGGGTGAAATCTTGGAGGAGGCAGGCACTTTTTCAAGGCAGGCACTGCTTTTGTCCTACCCCTACCCTAGACCGGGGGGGGGGGGGGTCCAGTCAAGGAGGCAGGCACCCACTCACCGCCTTGTCCACCTCTAACAACATCAGCTCAGGGGTGGAAAAGATATTTCAGTTTGAAACTTTCCCCCCAAAAAATGTCAGCATCGCACAGCCTGTTGCATCTGTTGCCTTATTTCCCCTAGCGCTCTGGATCTGAACCCAGAACCTCTGGCTTGCAGATGTAACATAGTATCGTTAGGGTATTGACCAGATCTGACAACCCACTGCTCAAGGGCGAAATGAATATTTTGGTCACAAATATTTTTCCCAAAAAATCCCAACCCACTCTTGGCCTACCCCCACCGGGGGGGGGGATTCTGCTGAGGGCACCCACAATTTCAAAAAAGGCAGGCAGGCACCCCCCCCCCCCTGGGGGAGGGTATCCAAGCCACTAAAAAAAGGCTTGATGGGGGGGTTGGGTGTCCATCCGTCGGGTTGGGGGTGAAGGGCGCGGGTTCAAAAAGTGCGAGAGGTGGGGAGCCCGCACATGATGTCACCGTGACCATGTCCCCATTTTTGAACAGCCCCACCCGCTGGCATCATAACTTTGGGGGCTGGTGCCTGGCCTTTTGCCTCCCCGCAGGGACAGATCTCGGTTTTCGACTGGGAGGGTGGCTGGGAGCGGGGGGGGGGGGGGTATGGATACGGTCCGTACACCTCCGCAGCTTGGACAATCTGTTTGTTGGCCACAACAACGACGATGGATTTCACTCTGATCATCTCACCCTCAACACATGAATCGTGGCAGCGCACATCTCAGTAGACACGCAGCGGAATGGGGGGAGTTCCAGTGCACCACAGGATGGCATACCGCATTGGAAGTGGCTTTGGGAGACGGTGGTTGTGGCGAGGCACCACGCGGAGAGACAGCTAAGGCAAGGCCGGTGTCTGGCATAAAGTGTCCACCCATTCTGCGAGGATTCTACAGACGCAGGCGTGTGAATTGAATCCAAAAAAGAGCTTCAAGGCTGAGGATTAGAGGAGGGAATCCTGTTCCACCGATAATCATCAGCACGGGCAATTACCTGCCAAATTTACCACAAATAACAGCAGCACAAAGTCGGTTGCGAGAGTTCTAGCGATACTGAATACTGAACACCACCTCTCCTACCTGCCATTTTGTTGCCCCTGGGTTCGATTCCCTGTGTCCTTCCCCCGTTTGGGGACGCCAGCGGAAGCTGTCTTTGTGCACATGGGGGATGTGCAGCCACGTTGTATGGACGCACTGGAACAGCACTGTTCTGATGCACAGCACAATGTGATATGAACACACCGGCACATTGGTTGTTGCAATGCGCATGGGATGAGACCATGGACCCCGTCCGCGATGCATGCATACCACAATTTGTGACCTGATATGGACATACCAGCCATGGGGCTTTACGTTGCGTACAAACTGTGATATGCGCACACCAGCAATGGGACTTTACAATGCACACAAGGTCTTATAGCAATTCACTGGCAACAGGTAATTACGACGCGGAAAAAATGTCACGACACAGCCCCATTGCTGGTGTGCCCCGCTTGATGATGCGCCACGGACGTGCTACGGACCACCCTGCAAAAATTGAGGTTTCGCCCATGGTATTCGTAATCCGCTGATATGGGCACCGGCAGTGGGTTTTATGGTGCGCACAAAATGCATTTGCAATACTACCGCGCACTTGTTCAAATGACACAAGGTGTTATTTCCATCTATTTCTGGACTCTGGCCCTTGTTCATACTTGCACTCAACAGTGCTCCACAGGATGTTGTTTGCTGCAATGAGTATGAGGGTGAATTTGGGTTGCAAAATACCTATGGCACAAACATGCAGTCCATCAATGGTGGCCATGAGCGCCCCTTCCCCAACCCATTGTCTCCATGAGAAAATCCAGCGGGGTGGAGTGTCTATACCTTCAGTGCCAACGTGCAAAGACTGCAATCATACCAATGATGTACCATGACTGGGAGATTCCTGAACGCCTGCCGTTACACAGTGCACTACTCCATCCTCTATCTATCGCATTTTCAGTAAAACCTCGCTCTGCAAAGATGGCAAGTGACAATGCACAAAATATGGATGCTACCGTCCCTACACGTCTCGGGTGTCATGGCACAAAAAAATCTGGGATATTGCAAAGGTGGACCTTGTTGGTCCTGAAACTTAGATAAAAATTGATCCCTTTATTCAGGAAATTCAAAAGCCCAAAAAAAATTGTGGCAACCCCAACCAATGGCGCCCCCACAAAAATTTGCGACAAACACTAAGCACCCATCATCACATCATCACAAAGAATAGGGATCCATGTGTGTACAGTCAACCTAGTTTGGTTCCCAATGGTGTGCTGGTGGTGGTACAATGTGGATGGCTTGTACCTGCATTGCCACTAGGGACCAGGCCATATAAGACACCAGCTTGGGAAGGGTTCCCTTACAATGAATAATCCAGCGACGATGATTGAAGGAAATTAGCACAAGCGTGTGCCTGGAAGAAGCTTTGTCTCTCCTTTCAAACTTGGCTTTGCTATAGGTCGGCAGGCTATCCCAAGCCCAACCTCCACATTGAGATGCAAGCATTGGGATCTATTTGCAAGTAGACCCTGGCCACGTACAGTGCAATCCTACAATGCCGCCCGTAGCTCTGTTGTGGGAATTGACTATTGTTCTTGTGTGGGGCCTTTGTGTTAGAACCGAACCGACGTTCGACATGTTACACTCTCGTGGTTGACATGGACCCCTGTGCTTTGAAGACACAGGAGACGGTTGAATTCATGGGAAAAACAATTGTTGGTCTCACCAAAAATTCCTTTTTCTATGGACCGAGGTATGCCATAAAACTGCATCTTTGAGGGTAGCAAGCACTTCCACATCATCAGCATTGAGCATAGGTTGAGTCAGCAAGATTTGTAAGCCAGGCGTTCAAGATGACCGTGGACAAACATTTGAAAGTGGTGTGCACTGTGTGCAGTGCAAAGGCACCCTCCCTGCCGCAGTTTCACTCATTACCTCCAAGAGAAAGGTTGGGTTGTGCAATAAGGGTGCATCTTTGAAGGCAATAGGACTTGTGCTCTAGGGCTTGCACAACGCTATCCTGGTCAGCCGATGGGTCAAGCCTGCGGTGTCCGCCTGAAGCATTGCAATTGCAAAAATCAATAGCACGGCTTTATGCTGAATGTGCAGCTGTTCTTTGGACACTGGCTGTATGTTGTCATGGATATAGTGCAGACTGTGCTCGCAGCTAATCTCCGATCTGTGCAGCGGAGCAAACAGCCGCATTGAAACTGCAATGCATCACAGAGCCTGCTGTGCATCGGTGGAACACTGATGCGGTCTTGATACTGCGTGATGCACCATTCTTGGGGCATGCCTTGACCGAAAACAGGGATGTACCGGCAATGCTATGACCAGCAAGACTGACCATAGGCTGGGGGTCATCGATGTGTTGCAATGGATCATGTGGTATGAACAGGCAAGGGTCAATGGCAATGTATTGGATGCTGGTGTCAAAAATGTGCTGGCATGTGCCTGTGGGCTGCACAACATCAATGTAACAAGCCAGCGATATTCACCAGCAGCACCTTGTGGAATCGGTGGACACAGCATACAATCTCACTACATCACAGGGGAAATGCAGATGATGATGTTGGAGATTATCAGTTTTCCAAATATCTAAGGCCACTGGGGATTAGGGAGTAACATCGTCGGAGATATTGTCACAAATCAAAGCACGTCAATCTCAAGCCAACCATACTGGAATGAGACTGATATGCTTGCACAGAAGTGTCCGCATCGCTACTGGACAAATTGTGGGCCTCTGTGGTGTTAGGCAAAGGCTGAAAATGAATTTTACCTCCATGTACACAGGGAATCACCTCCTTCTGCTGTTTAAGCTGTAGCTGTTTCAGGAGCAGCCACCTCGGGAGCCTGCTTGGCCTCCTTCTCCCTGGGGGCCTCCTTTTTGGGAACCTCCTTAGCAGTGTCGACCTTTGTTTCATCTTCCTTCTTTTTGGCTTCCTCGTACTTGGCGATGACATAACCTACCATCTGCAGGCCCATATCATACGCTGACAGTACAGCAGGCTCCAGCTTTCCTCCGGTCACACGCTGGTCCAAGCCCTGGGCTGCCCCCAAGGCACTCGTGCAATACTGGGTCAGGGAGAAGCGCTCATCCACCTCCTTCAGCCTGTCAGCTACTGCATAAGTCTCATTGAATTCTGCAGGGTCAACAGGGAAAGGTATGGGCGTGATGGCCAGAAGTCGCAGCAGCAAAGCAACAGCAAAGTGCTGATGGACATGGCAAACCCTCTCCCACTGCTCTTCGTCTGCTGGCCATCCCCAACATACCCCCATCTCACCGATGCCATGCCTCAGCTGCCCGCCCTCGGCATCGGCATCGACACCGCGCCGCAACGCCTCGGCTTGCCTGCCAGCAAGCTCTGTCTGCCCACCCTGGCTGCCCTGACAGGACAGCGTCGGACCGCGCACAGAGACGGCTGCACAAGTTCTCGCAAGTCACATGGCCATTCTCAACTACGTAGCAAATTGGTGGCCTCGACGTATGTACCACTTTGGAACAATGCATTGTGTGACCACACACACGTCCAGGGACGTCTCCCAGCAGATGGCTCAGCCAGCCCCGGGAGGGGGGGAGGGGGGGGCAAAATGGGGAGCCTGGCCATGGGGAGGCCGTCTCCTCGCTTTTAGACATGACTCCCCCCCCAATAGAAGTGGGCCGAAGGCCCCTGGGGGGGGGGGGGTAGCCACCGAGGAGGGCTTCTCTAAGGGACTAGCTAGTCGCTGCTAGTTGCTAGGGGGGGGGGGGAGAGGGTTAGCAGAGGTCTAGTCCAGTCTGGCAGAGACGCGGTGGCCTAAGGGGTTACTCTACAACAATGGAGGCCTCCACTCTACCTCCTCACCGTTGCAATGGTGGTTGTAGGCGCCCACAACCCCAACCTGGGGAGGGCCGTATACATATGCTGTTCTCTCCAACACGGCCCGTCACACCAGAGAGCAGCTGGGTGCCTGGCAGGTTGCCCAGGCCTACGAGGCACCCGATTAGTTTTTTTTTTCCTTCGCCGTACACACAAGTATTGCTCTATGGCAATAGGTTTTTTTTCCTTTGCCGTACACACAAGTACTGCTGTACGGTAGTAGGTTTTTTTTTCCTTCGCCATATACACAAATACAGCTCGTTCCGTCCCTTTTTTTTCCACTTCCCCCACGGCTCACTTAAAAAGCTCTCCCTCCGACGACGAGTCGGAATCAGAGACATTTATATTCCGCTGCTTTCGGGGCCGTGCCCATGACAACTCCACTTTCCTGCGCTGCCCTACACTCTCCAAAGGGCGTGTGCGTTCCGCACCTGATGACGCCTCTGTGGAGGAGGAGGAGGAGGAGGAGGAGGAGGAGGAGGAGGAGGAGGAGGAGGAAGAGGTAGACGAAGAGGGGTTGGGAACATTGGCAGGGTGGGTCGCTGAAGGAGGGCCCATTGCCACATCCACCTCCGTGTTCTGTTGCGCATTGTCTCCCGTTTTTTTCTTCTTACATCCATCATGCGCAGTCCAAGCAAGGACAACATCCCGCTCCGAGGGTGGGGCACAAAGGCTCCCGGGGGGCGCGACATCGGGATGCTTTGCATCGAAGTGCATTTGCATGCCGTACAACCATACGGTGGCCTTACACAAGGTGCAATGCATCGGCCGGTTTGTGCACGGATTGCGTGCAGAAGCCTTGGCCATCGCCCCCCACCGGACGTTAGTGGGCTCCAAGGGACAGTTTGTCAAGATGACGGAAACAAGCTTACCCTGGCCATTGCGGAGCAATTCTGTGGTGCATTCCTTACTTCCACAAAAGCCGCACGCATTTGCAACACACTCGTCCCTCAAGATGTGCCTCCCCACGTGAGTCCGCATGCTGTGCAAGGGGACGACATGGTTGCACACTGCGCATGTGCCTCAGGTTGGTGGTGCGGCTGATCCAACCTTCACGCTACAAGATGCATCGTTGATGGCACAGATTGGCATATTGGGGTATGGAGGGACACCAATCGTAACAGCGAACTTGGGAGGATTCAAAAGAAGTTCAGAGGTGAGTGCACTCAATCGTGCAGAAGACTCAAACCACATGTGGTCCTTGTTTGCCCTCAACTTAACGAAACGGCAATGTTCACCTCTAAACTTCAATACCTTCTGAACCAACATGCCATTCCACGCATGCAACTGGGGAACAGGAAATTCTTGTACACTCATCAACTAGCCATGACACATAATGACTGATGAGTGCTCAATTTCAGCAGTGGCCACGTCTGCCATCTTCTTCCCATGGCAAGTGAGAGCACCCAAATAGAACATGGCCAGGCTAAGCTTTTTTTCTCATAAAACACTAAAGTAGCAAATGTATCCCCGACGATGGGACCGTCCCCCCCACTCAAGTAAAGTGTAGGCTCCGCTGCTAGTTCATTCTTTCTTTCTTGTTTCTCTTTCCCACGCTTTGTTGCGTGGCCCCTTGAGTTGGGGTTAGGGACTCACAATCCACGCTTTGTTGCGTGGCCCCTTGAGTTGGGGTTAGGGACTCACAATCCACGCTTTGTTGCGTGGCCCCTTGAGTTGGGGTTAGGGACTCGCAATCCACGCTTTGTTGTGTGGCCCCTCGAGTTGTGGTTAGGGACTCACAATCCACGCTTTGTTGCGTGGCCCCTTGAGTTGGGGTTAGGGACTCACTTGGGGTTAGGGACTCGCAATCCACGCTTTGTTGTGTGGCCCCTCGAGTTGTGGTTAGGGACTCACAATCCACGCTTTGTTGCGTGGCCCCTTGAGTTGGGGTTAGGGACTCACAATCCACGCTTTGTTGCGTGGCCCCTTGAGTTGGGGTTAGGGACTCGCAATAAGCGACATTTTTCCGCGTTTTTTAGGTAAGTGCGGCAAGGGGCGGTTCCTCGTGCCATAAAACGTCCACCCAGCACAGTGCCCAAACCCAAACCCGTGTGTGCCGAAACCTAAACCAATACCAATGCACTCGCCGCAGAGCGATGGCAGTAGGCACCCGGGAAAGCATTTGCCGCAGAGCGACGGGAGTAGGCACTGTCTGGGTGGCATGGTCATTAAGAGTCGCAAATAAAGGAGTTGCATTAGATACGTCCTTGCCGTGCAGGATTGTGCGGGAGTGTGCATGCCAAAACGGGTGATTGTGGTTGCACATATGAAGTGTGCGGCTGGGGCTATCGCTTCAATGCCATTCCCGAAATTTTTCAGCGTACACAACATTTCACCAGCAAACAACACCAAGCTTGGCTTGAACCACCCCCCCCCCCCCAAAGGTGTGCAAACCGCCATCACCAATTTTGTAGCAGTCGTTGATGCCCCTGCTTTGGCCTGTGATTCCCAGGATCCGATCCCTAACCCTGGGGTTCCAATCCTACTACGCGCTCCCCCTTCCAGGTCACGTCCCTTTCGGACTTGGCCATCCCTCTGGCGAAGCTGGAGAGTGGCGAATGGCACGTAGCCAGCTATGCCAAGGTGACCGCCGTTGCGCGGCACTCACGGACTAACTACATGCTTGTAGTGGTTTTGTGCACGGCCTCATGCAACCGGTTTACGGGTGATGATGAGGTTGGATCCATCTTAGAGTTTGAAAAGAAATGGGACCAATTGGCTGCCACCATTGGGCCGTGCGTCCAATATGCCAGTGATGGGGATAAGCGGCGTGCCGCTGCATTCCGTAATCTTTCCGCCGAGGTGATTTCACTTGATGGTTTTCTTTTCTTGCAGGTTTGTCTGCTAAAGTTTGGTGCCATTGTTACAAAGGATATGTGCCACATTATAAAGCGATTCGTTCGCCGCCTGTTCAGCAAAAATGCTTTCCGTGTGCACCGCGTTACTATTGACGTTGATGTCTTGTGCACGTTAGCAAAAACCTTGGGGGTTGCGCTCCGTTTAGCCAATGCTGTCAAAGAAGTTGACTTCATGTCGGTTCCAAATGCACTCATAATCATTGATTGCATGACGGAGATTGCTGTGGCGGACCACACCGACCTTGACCCCTCGCGCCACGCCCAAGCTAGGGCAGTTTGGAGTTTGCATTGGGTTGTTTTTTATGATCGAAACTGTTATTTCTCCAACACTCTCGCCCTTTCCCCTCGCATGGCTTATGCTGCCGCAGCATCGGGGCACCTCATGGCCCTGCAAAACGCCTGCGCGCCATTCGATGAGCAATGGTATTGCGACATGGCAGAAGAGGTTGGCGGAGTGTATTATGATGTGCGCCGGCAAGAAAGGGACTTCCCTGGATCCGAGTACTTCATTTGTCTTAGAGGTACCGACCCCCTTGAGTAGTTTGGTGTCGTCCGGACAGCTCGCGGCCGGGGTGGGGTGTTCGACATTGTGCAACTGAGGCGCCGGTTGGCCATTGCCACCCAAATCCAAGAGATCTTTGCCCATGCGCCCGGGTACAAGGTCAAGCGGAAACGGAATTCACAGGCAAACAACATGACGCCTGCTGATGCAGGTCCTTGTTCCTTGCCCGTCAACTTGCCTGAGTTGTGGCAGGAAGGCTTGTGCTATGTTCAAAGAGATTTGGGCATCCATTTTTCCGATTTGTAGCGTGCCGGGGTTGCATTGTTGGCACCTAGGGGCACCGTACTCAAACCCGTCATCAGCCCCGATGCCGCGGAAGAGGATTTGGCTGATTTGCCCGAAATTGAGGAAGAGGAAGATTTGGACAATGAAGTGCGGAACTGTGTTGATGAGGCAAAGGAGTTGTTTGGTCCTCAACAGCCTCTGCTGAATTTTGAAGGTGGTCCTAAGTCTAAGCAACACATTCTCAATGTGCTTGTGAACGATGCGTTGCATGCATCACCAAGGGATCGTTTGCAGCGTGCGTTGCAGTAGGCACGACCAGACACGCAGTGCGTTCGCCCCAGAAAGAATTTGGCGCTGCACTCGGGCCGGGGTTTTGCTCCGAATGCAGGATCTTCACTGCGCAACAAACAACATTTGTATAGCGGCCCGTCTTGCTGATCTCCGCTGGAAAGCACCTCGCAACAAACGACATTTGTATAGCGCCTCGTCTTGCGATATCTGGCACTCAAAAGCTCTGATCAAAAGTGGCTACCTCAAAATCAAAATTGGCTACCTCACTCCTGCCTTCTTGGGGGCCCGCAAGTGGGCGGAAATGCTACCTAACCCCTGCATTCTCGGGGGTCCCCAGCAAAGGGGACAAAATTTTTGGGCGCCTTCGGCGTGACCCTATGTGTGGCCTGTAGCCGTTGACCCTTGGTAACTAAGTGGGCCCGGAGGGCGGGGGGGGGGGGGGGGTCGCGTACCCGAACCGACGAGACGGCCCCCCGTGAGCCTGGCCAATCCACCGGACCCACCCACCCACATCAGAAAATTTTCCTCAGGAGGCAAAAAGATATTATCAGCAGGGGTGACTTTCAGTACGTACAATTTTTTTTGGGGGGGGGGGGCTCAGACCCAACCACCCGAACCTCCGCCCCAGAGGTGGGGTGGGAACTCCACTCAGCAATGGCCTGAACCGACAATGCTCGTGCACCTGTCGAATGCACATAACCAACGTACTCCATGTGAGTGCAGGGGCAAGAAGGACCACATCCTGATTCAACGTTGTGGAATTGCCAATTGGTCAGGAAACTGTTGGATGCTGCTGCAACCCTGCACCCTCCGGTGCATGCCACTGCAATGGCTCAAGAGGCATTGGTGGGGGGGAAGGGCTGGGAAGAGTAGAACACTGTCTTGTGGTAGTGGAATCCGCCCACCACGTCAGCTGGAAATGGAGGCTTCAGTGAGCAACATCCAGCAAGAACGAGGGCACGCCACAAAAGGGATGCCGACCTTTGACGCGTTGGGTGACCACGTCGTGCGCTACCGTGACCTTCGCGGTCAGACTCAGCCTCTCATCGGCAGCAACGGCAGCGGGAAGGGCTTTCTGCAGCCCAAGTTCAGCCGCGTTCATGATCCGGACCTTGAGGCCATCACTCACCCCCTGCGCGAGGGCCAAGGAGGTGGAGGCGGGGCCGCGGAACATGGGTTGGCGACAAGAGCACGACAGCCAAAACTGCCAGGCATACACGATGGCTTTGGGGCTCAGGCTGCTGTGGGCCTTCCTCTCCTGTCTCACTCCCCCCTTCGTCTCCCTACACGTCTATGAGGCGAAGGTCCGTGGTCAAACGGCCCTGTCCGCCCTCAACGGCCCTCCATCCGGTTGGTAGCCGCCAGGGATTGCCTCCCAGCCGGTGTTCCAACCGCCGGTACCCGCGTTTGCAACCGCTCTTCGAAACCCCTCTGTAGCCCCGTCCCTTTCAAGCGCACCCGCCAATAATCCCCAAGAACTGTGACGTCTCGCCATTCCCATCTCCAAAATGCCTTCACAGCTGAACGCCGGCACTGCGCACGCACTGCCAGTGCCCCTTTGAGGTAGGCATGGATTCGGAGCGGTTTTGGTGTTGATGACAGAAAGGCTTCAGTCCAGAGTGTGTGCCTGATTTGTCAAAACCAATGGCATAGCGCATACCAACCCAGACAGTGGCGGCAACGCACCACTGTAAGGGGCGCAAATTGAGTGTCCAGGTTGCCAAGGTGGCAATGGAGAGCAATTTTTCAAGGGATGTTGTCTGTGTGTACGCAGAATGACGTGCCGTGGGCTTCCCGTGTTTGCGCTGGGCCGTCTGACTGGCGAACGCTTTCGATGACACCATCCGAAGGCATACGGCGCACGGCGTCGTGCCGCTCAGACAAAAAGGGGCCAACACCAAGGAGACCAGACTTTGCAACCACAGAAAACCAGCTTTGTTGGAGGGGGAATTCAGCCTGAATGAGCCTTGCCAAGTGAGGCCAGTGCTACTGTGTGCAAAGGCGCCCCCCCAACAGTGCATGCCTGCAACTGAGCTGTTGCAGCAGCTGATGCATTGGCGGCACAGGAGGCTGCTGCTGCCAGAGCAACGGATGCTTGGTGCTGAGGATCCGCAATGGCGGCACTCACGGTGCTGGACAACTTGTACTTTTCATCGTAGGTCTTTGCGAGGTCTCTCAGCTCCGTCAAGGCTTCATTGACTCGCGCAAATGCACCACTCAGAGCACGAACAGGAACCTCCGTTGCATTCTCCTAATAAACAATACAGAGCACTGCCAACCTGAGGAATCGTAAAAAAATCACGGAGATGAAAAAAAAGGCACAAAAAGACGAGATAAGTGCGTAGTTGGCAGGTTGCACACGTTGCGCTGTGCGTACACCGGTAAAAAATTGCCCAACCAACAATTGTGGTATGCATTGCAACTTCTCGCGCAACGAAAAGGAAGTGCGACACCTTCCACGTCTGCGTGGTTCGGCTGAGGTCTCCAAGGGCTTCCTGAGCCCTGTCAATGGTGGCAGCGAGGTATGTGCTTGCAGACTCCATCGCTGATGAAGCTTGCTGCTTTGCGTCGAAGTCTTTGAGAGTCCCACGGACGTCTTCTATCTTGGAACGGGCGGCGTCAATACCGTCCTGAACCACTTGGTATAAAGATCTTGTTTCAGCTGCGGGTTTTTCAGCCATGGTGTTGTTGAAACCTGCATTCCGCAAGGAATGTGTCCAGCAGCAGAAAATGTGTTGGGGGGGGGGGGGTTCCAATGCCATTTTGGTGTGTTCCCTTTGCCAAGGACCAGGGATCAACAAAGCTGCAACCTGCGGGCGTCCTCCTCGTCATCTCGTAATTTGTGTCAATCATATTCCAATAAAATCGCAATTGTCCTGGCTTCTGATCTCCAAACTGCGACATGCATGAGGCCACTACCACACCCTCAATCGCTCTCAATCGCCACAATTGTTGAGTCTCTCAAATGCTTGCGAGGAATTTTCTGCTACGTTGAGCTTGTCAGATGTTTTTGATGGAGGTGGTTTGATGGGATGAAGGTTTGATGGGCTGGAGTGTTGGGTTGCGTTGGTTCACAATATGTGATGACAGCAACAGCAACCACATTCGAGGAGCATGACCAGGTGTGCATCTTTCATGCTGAACAAATGGCTCTTTCACCATACCAATGACATTTCACAAACAGTGGCAAACAATATGAGTGATTTGTCCAAGCTATCCAGAGTCCTCTCAATGGCTGAGACGAGTTTTTGTTCAAAGACAAGCAAACGTTCAACCCCCCCAACAAACTCTTTTTGCATGGGCCCTCACTGTCACATAGTGATCACCTGAACAAACTCCCCACAGGAGACTTGTGTTGGGCATGTGCGGGCGGCTGGTGAGTGTTTCCTCATGCGTGCACTTGGCAGTCTAATACTGTGGACAAGTCCTTGCCCTCTCCCTCTGGTTCCGTCATGCCGCAGGTGCCGTAGGGTAAGGGGAAGTAGTGTACACTGTCAAAGGGACAAGCAAGGGAACAAAAAGTTCCATGCACATTGATCTGTTGACACCATCACTCTCCAGGAAGGAGGGATTGTAACCCCGGCCCTATGCGCAAAGTGTGGTAGGGAATCCCACCATTCTGCTGTGATTAAGGAGGAGGGTGTTGGCCCCTTGGTCAGAAGTAGTAGAAATCCATGCTACTTTTTTCCTATGACCTTTGGATCGCACAATACGTATGATTGTGCGAGAGTCGCCAGCCTTGCTATAGTTCTGAATAAGTATGTTAGAGTGCAAATGTGCGTGTTGCAAAACTATGCGGTTGTTAGTTGTGAATCGATTAAAAAAGGGGGTATTTATTGTTCCCATGGTTTGATTTACTGGTTGGTTGATGATGAGGTGGCACCACATTACATACCCCCCCCCCCCTTGTCCAAGCACCGCCAAAGGCACAGAAAACGACGGTCTCACCAAGTAGTGGTGCGTGGACAAGGCCGGTGACTGCACGCGGCACGGCTGGTCGAAAACCATTTTCAACTCGTGACGTGTCCCCTAGACCCCAGGGTGTGTCTGGCACAAAAGCAAGGACACATTCAGCAGCACAGCACTGCAGAACTCTGGACTCTGTCAATCTGCATCACAGTTTCTCATGGGGCAACCAGGCTTGCAATTGAAGGGGGGGGGGTTCGATAGAGCCCCCTGGCTAGACCCCCCCCTCCCCCAAAAAGGGCTCAATTGACGGGACCCCCAAAATCCTACCGAGACTGACCCCCCGGGCATCAGAGGTGACCGGGACCCAAAAATCCGCAAAAAATGAAAATGGGATTTTTGGAATCAGTTCATCCAGGGGGTTCAGAAAAGTCATCATTTGCGATACATTTGGTGAAAAAATTTTTCGGCACCTTTGGCGCCAGAGTCCATAATAACTAAATAATGGTGCCTGTCAATTGAGCCCTTTTCCCAAACCCCCCCCCAAAATTTTGGGGGCTCTATCGACCCCCCCCCTCCCTCACTTGCAAGCCCAACATGCCATGTCATAGGCTGATTCAGTGAGAGGGAATTACATGGGCTCAGAATAAAACCTAGTGCCCCACTTGTATCGCATGCGGAACAATTGAACATGCTCTGCAGCAACACCAACAACGCCATCTGCCATGTCCCTAGTGGACCACCTGTTCTTGAGGAGGTACCCAGGTGAAAGAAGAAACATTGAGGACAGCAAGATAGGGACGCCATGGAGTGTCGTTGAGCACCTCACTCTTGAAGAGTCTGGCCGGCCAGACATCCCGGACCTCGAGTTTTGATGAGTTATGGGCGTAAATGTCTTTACTAATGAGGTTCGGAGCCCTTGGCCGGTCCGTCACCAATTTGATTGTTCCCTCTTCTGGACATTCGGCGTACCCACGTGCAGTCTCAGTGGATTGCCAGCGGCACCATGACTTGATGTTGGGCATTGGTGCCCTAGCATGGAATAGCGTGGCGGTGCAAAGCCGGCGCCATCCATGCCACCTGACGTCTTACCATCGGGACCCCGCCGACATTTTCGCCATGACCCCCTCCAACTATCCCGGTCCCGTGAACACCGAGTCATTGGGGCCTCACCCCAACTTTCGGATAGCCCACCAATGGAGGAATTTGACCCAACGCATTGCCCACTGTCCCGTTCTTCTTGTATATGCTCTGCGGTTGACCTTTTCGTCCCAATAGGTGACCGTGCCCCTGATACCATCCAAGCCTCGGACCTTGACGCCCGCCATTTCTCCCACTCGTAGGTCTGCCACCGTCGATAGTACCACTGCTGCCACCACCGCCCCCTCGGTTGGGTTTTGGGCCTTGGTAGCCATTGTCTGCAGGGCTACAACCGATCCCAACAGAACCTACTGTCATCCCATGCATTTTCCGCTCCTTGGACAAATTTCCAGAAGAACCTCGGGACGTTGTGCTGTGCAATCCCCATCGACAACGCCCACGTGGCCGCTGACAGCACTGTTTTCATGGTGCTAGGGCTCCTCCTGCCCATTGCCATTTCTTCTTGGAGCTGTTCTTCCAGGATCTTCCATTTGGGCTCGTCTGGGGTTGTTGTGTGCGTTCATCCCAGCTTTCGGAGACCTGAAGCGAACGTCGACAGGGATGATGTTTTCCATGCAAGGGCTAGAAGGGTTCTCTTGTCAGGAGGTTCTCCCGATCTTCGCTGCTGGATGATGCCACCCAAGACTGCCGCCACCGTTCTGTAGGTAGACCATCTTGGGAATCCCCATTTGTCATCCCCTTCGTCGTCGTCGGAGCCTGTGTTCTCCTCTGCTCCCCGCTCTTCCCCACTATGCATCCCCATTTGAGTGTAGTGTTGGGCGGCATGACCAAGGGGGTGCAAGCTCCCCGCGGCAAGACACGGGGCTAATGTTCTCCCATTTCCGTGACCTCCCCTTCTTCATCGCCCCCATCCGCCGGCCATCCCAAGAGTTCACCATTCCCGAGGATCGCGCCTGTCAAACCAGGTTACATGTCCATACCCAGTACCCCTTGCCACACTCTCTGCACTTCTCCGGCGGGTCGTTATTCACGTTGTATGCGTTGCCAGCCTTCGTGACATAGTACTTGTCGTCTTCAAAGTCCATGAAACAGAAGTACCCCACTTTGGTCTTCTCCCGGTACCTCTATCGATAATTTGGTCCACCGACAAGTTGTGCTTTTTCCCCGTCTGAGGAACTCACAGTCCGTGCAACTGTGAGTTCCGGTGACTGTTGCCCTGTCGTTCCTTGGCCTTCTGGTGATACCGTGTGGAATATGACTCCTTGGTATCCCACATTGTGCACCACACCTCGTTGCTTAAGAACTGGATTGGTTTCATACCTTCAGGACCCCCAAGTTTGCCAAGGAGGGAAGGAACACACTGCACAAAACATTAATGGCATGTAACTCAGACTGGGTGTGCCAGACACTTAACAGTGCCAGAAGGGGCAGCGCTGCCCATAGTGTCGCACTCACCAGGGCCCGGAGGCGATAGTTGCGGACGTCTCCCCCCTGATCAGGGGGAGATAACACCAGACAAGTAGACAAATCTCTACCCCCCCGTGGGGGGGTGGGTGGGCAGAGAAATAAAGGCTAGTACCGTCCGAGGTCAAGACCGTGCCATCCTAGCCCCTCCGTGGGTGGGGGGGGGGTGGGCAGCCAGACTACGACACAGTCCTGCCTGCCTAGGTAGGGGTGAGGGGTCTTTTCTGCCGGCGCAGTCTCCGGAACCCCTGGGACCCGCCCAAACACTGCTCTCGTGGGAGCGACACAAACGCTCTCGTGGGAGCGACACAACCAACCACAGGCACACACCACCCCGGCACTCGCGACCCCTCCTCCCACCCCCCCCCCCATCCCACCAGACACACCCGCGGGTGGGTGGGTGGGCGGATAGAAAACTGCCTAAAAAGAAAGGCAAACAATTGTTTTTAGTAAAAAAACAAGGGTTTGCCAAGGAGGGAAGGAACACACTGCACAAAACATTAATGGCATGTAACTCAGACTGGGTGTATTTCTCTCTAGTACAACCCAGTACATGCCACTAGTGCTAATTGGTGCGTGCCACAGTGCAAAGCACGGTGACACACACCAAAAAGATATGAACTGAGCAAAAGTGAAAAGAAAAAAAATAAAAAAGCACGAACCCCCCATACCCCCGCCCCCTCTCCACCCACCCTCAAGTGCCGCTCAATCCACTAGAAAAAGCCTGGCTGGATCACTCTGCGTCTGGGTATTCTGCTGAGCAGCTGAGCAAAGGGACGTCTTTGGGTCAGTAGCTGCGCGCTCAGGCTGCAGATACAAAGGGGCCTCTGATGGACTATCCGAACTTGGAATGCAAAGAAAAGCAGTAAGAAACACACCTGAAAGAGAAAGGGAACTGGGTTTCTTTTCTGCCTGCCACGTGATCATGCACTCAGAGCCCTCCACTGCGAGCACCTTACGCCAACCCTTGAAATCGTGTCCCTGGGTTGTGGCCAAGGTGGCTGAGTACCCTACTTCACAGAATGCAGGCATGATGTATGATCCGTTCAAATGACCTCTCCGCATAGGTCCCCCAGCGAAGGAAGACCCCTATTTTCAGAGCAAATGAACCTGTGCGCATGGGCTCTGGCCATGGCGGCTGAGTACCCTACTTTACAACAAACCGAAAGCATCTGTGATCCCTGGCAGAACTCTCTGCATAGGTCCCCCAGCGAAATAAGACACCTGTTCCCGGAACCTGTGCACATGGGCTCTGGCCAAGGTGGTTGAATACCCTACTCTACAACCTTCAGACAGTACCGGGTCAAGGGTGTTTAAAGTCCGCGTTATGATCTGCCCTCCACTTCGACGGCATGTGCGTGTCACCTTCCAGTCTACCTGGCGGTGCAAGTCCTCCAGCTACGGTAGGGCCCTGGTGGAGTCCATCAGTTCTGCATCAGGGTCTGCTCCGTACGCCGGCAGCATCTACATTTCATCTCCCGGTCTGCCTGGCGGTACAAGTCCTGCGGAAATGGCTCGGGCCCGCGTCGAGTCCATCAGCTCCGCGTCAGGATGCGCCCCACACCGACAGGGGCGAGTCTTAAGGTAATCCTTCATGGAAGCCCAATCCTCGTCATTCACGCTGTTCGGGCGGCACACAGGGATGTGGGTGCCATCAGCCAACTGGACCATGTCGTTCTTGAACATTTTGACGATCAGTTCTGCGGCGGCTGGGGTCCTCACACGGCACGCGTTCTCGTTAGCTACAGGGCTGCCGATGTGGTTCTTGAACCCTCCCAAAAGGGACATGACCGCAACATGACCAATTTGTTTGCACGGCTTTGAATGCATGCCCCGTTCTCTTTCGCAAAGCAAAATGCACCAAGAATGAATAGCAACCATGGTGAACGCACAAGGAATTGACAACAACCAACCAATTTGTTTGCACGGCCTTGAATGAATGCCCCGTTCTCTTTTGCAAAGTAAAATGCACCAAGAATGAATAGCAACCATGGAGAAAGCACAAGGAATTGACAACAACCATGCAATGTCTCGTAGAAGAATAGCCAGTATCCATTTAGAAGCCACCAAGAATTAACAATAGCCGTGCAGAAGGTGTTGCTGTGAACCACAACATGGACCCTCAAATGGAGTTGCTCCCCCTTGCTAGACACAACCCAAGTGTACAACTGGGCAAAGGGATGCTCTCCACGGCCACAAACGAAGTAGTAACCATTGTTGTACTTATACGATAGCTTGCCACCTCCTCCAAATGCCTACAACATTGGTGAATTGAAACGAACACTTCCCTAGGAGGTAATGTCGCACAATGCACGCATGGATCCAACAATCCATTCGCAAGCGCAACGTCAAGTACCAGCTCTATGGTCCATGGGGCCGTTTCCCCTAGCAGATCTTTGGGACAAAGCCTTGTCAAATGGACCAATGATGGGCATAAGAGCAGGTCAAGTCTTTTGGTGATGGAGGGGTTGGGCTAGCTGTCACTCAGTGACAAACACAAAGTGGCGGATGGGAACGGCAAGTGGGGAGAGTGACAAAAATTTTGGCGCATATGTGGGATATGGGGCGGCGAAGGCACCGGAAAATCTTTTTTTGGCCTACCAAAGGGGGAAATTTTTTTCCACCGGTTGAACCTAGCTTCAAATTTTGTTTGGGTCTACACTTTCGGCAGCTTTCTGCCCTTGTCCTTGTCCAAATTTTGATGCACTTGTCTTCTTGTACCTTCGCAAACTGCCCCATGTGTCGAGACTCAAAATGCTCAGATTTTTGTGGGGAATTCAAATATGGAAATATGGGTTAAACATTGTACTCATTGCAACTGTTGAGCTTGTTGAGAGAAAGAAGAAATATGGGTGAAAAGCTTTAAAAAAAGTTCACCTCCGTTGTGGAGATTTACCACGCAGCACACCAATGCTCACGTGGCGGAAGCTTCCCAAAAGGGATTTTGAAACCTGGCTCCCTCAGCGCCGGGAAGAGTTGAATGTGTCCCAACGGGCCAAATTTCAAATGCCCATCACTTTTTAGGGGGTTACCACCACCTCCTCCATTAACCTCAAGTTTTGTTTCATAAACGCCGACCACCACCACCTTTGGGGGGAGTTTGGTTGTAAAGGGTGTGTGAGTTGTGGGTGGACACAACAGGAGGGGGTTGCAGGGTTGTTCCCGCACATGCCCTGTACTGTGCGGCAGTGTGGACAAAAATGTCGCTTTTTCAGTGTTAGCGGGGATAGTGATGTTACCGTGCATCAACCCATCTTGCACAACTGCAAAGGAGCGTTCAGCCGTTTGGCAGGTGTTGTCGGCCGGTGTTTGGTTCCGGAGGACTGCCTGGTGTTTCTGGAGCCCATTAGTAGTGGTGCACGGCGCTATGCCCCGCCGCTGCTCCCACGTGATGGCCGTGCACTCATCAAGTCTGTGTTGCAGCGCTTCGGCGGCGGCATTAGTTTCATTGGCCGCGAGGCACGCACCATTGCCAGCTTTGTTAGTAGCCGAATGTTGCTACCCTTGCTGTTCCACTCCTGCCTTCTCTCTTTCTGTCATATAATTGTGTTGTTGTATGCCGTTGATCTTCCCATCAGCCACTCTTTGTGGCGTGCTTTGGGTGTGACACACACATTTTTGGTGCACCTCATCGCCGACTTCAGTGAGCAAGGGTGCACAAACACCCTCTACTTCCATGGCTTCAACCACGTGTTTCAGAGACCGCCTCCCTATCCAGTTTGGCGATGAGGCCGGGGAGGCTGATCTCCGCATGGCCAAAACGTTTGCCCCTGTGTCCAGCACAGAGCCAGCGACATCCATTGAGGACGGTTGGGGGCATGAGTTATACATGAAGTTTTGCAAGGCGAAGACCAAGGGGCGGGGTGTTGCGTTTTGCCTATAGTATTTGAGCAATGTGTAGTTGCACCCAATGCCGTGTGGCAAAAATTTTTTCTTCGGCTGGTGGACACCTTGGTGCCTATACCTGAGTGCACTTTGCTCATGCATTCCGCGACACAGTCAGTGAGACTGGGGTACACTGGCGCTGCACAAGATGCCACCAATGTGTATTGCATTTGTGGGAAGTGTGGATCCACGCGTGGCGGACCACGCGAATGGGTGCGGTTTGACCTGTCAGTTGTGTCATCGTGGCCCAGCCTTGGCGTGCAGAGTTTGCGTGTTTACAGACCGCCCAAGAGGCGGAAGGGTGCTAAGCCCAGGAAGGAGGTCGACTGACCGCGGGGGCCTCTTTTTGTGCCACCGTCGGTTGAGATAGTTGCCGACCCGAACCCTATAGACTCCAATGCTTCCTTCCAAGCGGAGGTGGCTGATGTGCCTTCCCGTGCTGGGCCCCCGCGGGCAGCCAAGCTCAGGCGCGTGGCGATTGTTGAGGCATCGAACTGTGGGCAGGCATCTAGTAGTAGTACTGGTAGCCGCAACAGCAGTGGCGGTAGTAGCAGTATTATTAATAGTATTATTATTATTCATAGCGACAGTGATAGTGCTTGTGCCAGTGACGGCAGTGTGGCATCGAGGGGCAGCAGTGCTTGCACGAGTAGTGCTGTCGAGGTAAGCAGTGTTGACAGCACCAGCAGTACGGAAGTTGAGGCAGCCCTTGCTCCTCCACCTCCCAAGAAAAAGTTTCGCCGATCGGCAGTGCGTGGCACTCAGCCGGCCGTCTCTGCAGCCATTGATGTGGATGCAGAATCAAGTTGTGCCCCACCACCCCACTTGTTGAGTGAGGGTGATTTCTTTCCCACGGACACAGAGGTGGCACTGTGAATAAAGGAATTGTGAACTAACCATGGCCGTGCCATTGACCCTAACCACAACCCTGATTAGGCTAACCAAAAGTGACCGTGACCGTGACCCCGGCTGACCAACGATATTCGCGATGGAGGGCTAACCTGCGAACCGGGCTAACCGGGGGGTGGGGGGTGGGGAACCCGGCGCTCTGTGAGTCTATCCCACGTTCGGGGACGTGTGAGGGAGCCCGGTAAAAATAGCTTGCTTTTTGCATCCCAAAGGAGCCCCCAATGTCGGGTCCTATGTGTGGGCCGGCTTTGGACCCCAGACCAAAAAGCTGGCAGTCCGTGTCGCTCCCCGAATCCGTGGAGGAAACGCAACCCCGGGAAAAAAATTGGGGGCGGGGAGCGTTGCACTTATCCGGAGGATAATGGCATTCTATGCTAGGCGTCCGGGCTACATGTGCGCAGCAGTGGAGGTGCTCGACAGAATTAAAGAGGCAGGTGTGGACAAAGAGGAGTGGCTGAGACAACTGCGAGAGGCCAATGGCTTTAATGGAGGTAGCTGAGACCTGTTAAAGGCCATTTCGGCGTATGAGGCAGCACATGCACAGAAAAAGGACATCACATCTGGGGAGTTCGGGGCTGCTTTGGATGTTGGAGGTCCACCGAGGAGAGAAGTGATGCCGGTTCGCTTGGATCACGATTTAATTAAGGAAGTGTTGAACTTCGTTGCTGTACAGACACGCACGCACGCACACACACACACACACACGTGTACACAAGCACACATAGAAATACACATGTGCGGACCTCCTAAAAGCCCCTGGTTTGCGGACTGCTGTATCTTCGAACTCTCCCGCTAGGGCGCCGGCTACTTTCTTCCGGGCAACAATTTTTAGACGCGAAATTTCACAAAAACCAAAATACCAAAAAATTCTGTTATAATGGACCATTCTGAGTAATATGTACAGTGCTCCGCCACTCCCAAGGGGGCCGCAAATGGCCGATGACCAGGCCGCGGCATTGCCGTGCCCCGGCAAACGCTGCCATGCGGGGCAACCCGCAAAACTGGCTTTTTGCCGTTGTGCGGTCATGTTCCAGTCGTGCAAGGACGACAACGCCCCACGGCCACAAATGCATTACCTCCGCAGGAGGAAGCCCCCCCCCCCCCACCTGGGCCTCCCCCTCCCCCGCCTGAGCCAAGATTTCATGGTGGGAACAAGTGAAATTCACCGAAGGAAAAATTGATTGATTCGGGCCGGTTCTACACCCCCTACCCTCTCTTCTAATACACCCTTGCCCATGGCCCTAGCCAATCCATTCGCTAATTCCGAAGCCCGTGTCTTAGACGATCCTTGAAGGTGCTCTGTGACAGTGCTCTTGTCACATGCAAACGTGGCAGGCAGAATGCCACCCCCCGTACTTCTTCCCAACCCTTGAACACACCGAGAAACGTCAGCATTTCTGCATTAGACTGATCACTGGGGCCCGCAAGTGACTGAAAATTACTAGCGGAAGGAAACAACCATTTCAACACCATTCCAGGCCGCATATCGAAGTATGCTCATGCACGGAACTGGTACAAAAGTAGAGGTTGCATGCCGAGCATTGTGATGCGCGCAATGTGGCAGCGGATGTGGCAACATTCCGAAGCAGCTTCTTGAGGGGGCACACTTCGATGGAAGCCGTTGGCTTCTCATACAGGAGGAGGGATAATTTGAGGCGGGGATATTTTCATGGGAAGATTTCGTCTTGAAAGAAGGTGGTGAAATTTTCCCGTGGCGAAATCTAGGGGCTTTGCCAGTGTAGGGTGTGCATGAGGCAGTGCCAGCTTTGGGATCTGCAAGGGTGCCAAAATGTTCCCCCTCCGAACTTTTCCCTAGCGAAATAATCACTGGAGGAAATTATCCCCCCCGCTGCTGTAGTCTATCGTTGCCTTCTGGCCTGCATTGATCTACGCCATGCTGTTGTGACCGCCGGCAATCCCGCTCTGGCCCTGTCTGCATCTGCCTATATCATTCGAACAGGGCATGGTTGCATGAAGAATGTTGCTTTTGAGGTGTTCCTGTCAACTGTGGATGGCCTCGTGCTGGCCAAAACAGCTGCAGATGTGGGTCTAAGGATGGCGAACACTGGGCTTGAAAAGTTCATTGTGAGGGACATGATCTCGACCATGTCGGAAGACCTGGGGTTCACTAACCAAGATGTGCTGCGAGTCCTAGCGGCTTATGCGCTATACACGGACAAAAGCTTTGAAATCAAGGTAATTGGGTCCAGAGCAAGTGCAACATTCACGCGCAACGCAAAATTCGCCGACGGGGACAAAGAACAAGACCCGATGGTCGAAGAGCTGAGCAGGAGAATAAAGGAGCTGGAAGCCAAGCTGGGAGAGCTGGGCAAAGAAAAGGTGCGGCCGAAATTGTCCGAAGAGGCAGTAGAAAAATTGCTCTCAAAGGAGGGAGTGCCAAAGTGGATGGAGAAATTGGGAGCCGCATTAGTGCAGCTCTTCATGAATCCCTTTTTTTTTTTACTAAAAACAATTGTTTGCCTTTCTTTTCAAGCAGTTTTCTGTCCGTATTATTGGGAGGAGGGGGTCCCCACCCCCCCACACCCACATGGCATGGATGGTTGTTGTTTGAGGTCATATTCACTTGTAAGCAACACATCACAGCACATCTTACCACAACACTGTGCCTTTGAGCCTGCAATGTGGCAACCAGCAGCGCCCATACAAACGGACCTATGAAAACTCTACACAGTGCACCGTGCAACACCCTCCTGAGCGCCCTCATATCCCCTTATACTTGTAGAAACACTGTTACTGGGGTTCCCTTTTTCCACACTGTCAGGCACAATGTTAATCTTGGAGGCACCCAGTTTAATTTGTGGACATTGTATTCGTCTTTGGATGAGGAAATTGTACAACGCGTGTGATGACCCAAATGTTTTCCGTAAAAGCATTACATTAGCTCAATTGGTGTGATTGGAACAGGCCTAGCTGCTGCCTTGGCTGCAGGCTAGGCACTGGCTTGGTAGTGGATTTGGCAGCAGGTTTGACAGTGGCATGCAGCACTCTTGCCAACATTTCTCAGCAATGTGCTGTGTTAGGTACAATTTGCAAAAACAGTTGCCAAGCCCAACAGAACATGAGTCCTCTTTGCCCTCTACCATCTAAGCGTCAGACTCAACGTCACTATTTCCATGGCAGTAAGAAGTAGGCAGTGTCCTGCAGTGCAGATGGATAGATTGGTTGCACAACTTGATTTACTTGGAGAGCAGCACAGCCACCACACCAAATGCACAACCCACAATGGCCACCATTCTGCGTTACTATTGCTTCCCATAACTCCCAACTTGGGAAGTTCAAGAGATGGACTGTCCAGGGGGGGGGGGGGGCATGGGGGGTGCCCAGGTGCAGTCCTTGACCCCAACACCCCGTAAACATTTTGGCCCCTTGAAGGGGGGGGGGGGGGGATGGGGGGGCTGGGACCACACCAACCGCTACCTCGTGTCGGGGCTTAGCTTCGAGGGTGGGATCTTCAATGAGCAACGAACAACATTTGTCCCCATTTGTCCCCGTGGTGGGAAAGATCGATGTGGCCACAAAATCAGAAGTGGCTGCACAAATCCTGCCTTCTTGGGGGGCCAGGGAAAATGCCGAGAAGAAACTGAGCATTTTGAGTATAAACACATGGAGTGAGCGGTTCTCCCAGCCCCTTTAAACCAGGCACCAAAATTTGCTGGCGCCTGTCGCACCGGCCAATTTCTCCATATTGGCTTGTACGATGGTCGGGGCCTCTCCAATATTTTGGCCCCCCAGACGGTGTGTGTGGAGTGGGCGCCCGCTGTGGTGGGGGGGGGGGGCGGATGTTAAAACAAGAAAGCAACAGATCATGTGCATGTGAGACATCTATGTAATCACGGCTGTACTCCAGCACCTTCCATAGACACAGTGGCAATAGGAATAAACACGGCAGTGGGACAGTGGGAATAAAACTGGAAGGGAGGGGTTGCAGCACTGCGTGGGTACTGCACACACCATTTTGAGAAAAATGACCCACTTACCCAAAACTAGCCCCCCCTGAAGGATGTGAACTGCAGCACGAATGACTCCTGGCAGTTCCCATGCGGACTTTTCAACCTAGGAACAACATGAGACCGGAGATGTTGAGGGAGATCGTCCTGAGCTGGTGGTGATTCTGGCATTGCTAGAACACTAGACCAAGAAAAGAGGAATGTGCAATTGCAAACAAAGGACAGGTGGCAAAATGAGGTGAGACCGTCCTAAAAGTTCTATGCACACAGCCCATACAGCTAACACCCCTGTACTTCCATCATATCTTGCAATATTCAACCGGAACTGTAAATTCTAGCCATTTGCTTCTCCAACATGCCCTACTGCTGCCACTGTGCGCGCACTGCACACACTGCATCCCCAAGGCAGGCAAGGCAGGCAAAAGAAAATGATGTTGTAGTGCAGCCAGTTGTAAGTTTCTCAGAGCCAGATTCAACAAAGAAGCCTGCATTGGAGCTTGAACTCTAGGGGCGAGACCCCATGCTCGAATAAAAGGTGCAACCCACTTGAGGCTGCTCCTGCGACACCGCCACAAAGGTTGATCACATCACTCACAACATGAAGGGTCTGGATCCTTCCTTTGCCTGCGACTACATGATGATGGCTGCATTACATCCTCTCATGCACAGCATCTATGCACGATGCATTCTTCCAACACTGCATGCATGCTTCTTATCCTCAGCAGCCTGAATACAACACAAATAAAGACAACTGAGATGAGGACAGTGTGCAAAACTTAAAGTTCTGTGAAAACTTGTGGTTCCCTGGTTTGGGTTGTGCAAGGGGGAGGAGAGGGGGGTCACCCTGACCCAACATTCAACCCCCTTTACCTGCATTCATCTGCATGTCGGGTGCAGTCAGTGAACCGGATAGTGTGGGGAGACTGACCCTGGACTGCGAGCTAAGATCATTCCGTGACCGTCACTTGTTGGTCTCTCAGGCATGAGATGCAGCATGTGCTGCTGGGAATTGGCATGCAGAAAGGGGTCAACAGCTATTGTGTGTGGGTACATTGCATGATACGGATCCTGGAAACAACAATTGGCAGGCATTGAGAACATGTTGGAGAGTAAGGGTAGGACAACATATATCTGTGCCCCACCCGTATTGTCCAAACAATGGCAGAATTTCAAAAAACTACGGATACAACACCTCACATTGTTTGGACAAAGGCGTTGTCTACATGCACCCTCAGAAGACACAAGCAGTGAACGGCAAGGGTACATCATTGACGTCGAGACATTCATGCAGTTCTGATGGAGTCAGCTCTGATGACACACAACACAGCAAACAACATCTACCCTGCACCCCCAGTGTCCAGTAAGCGGCCGCGTGTGACAATTCCCTCGCACCCCCAAGGGAACATACCCCAAACGACGGTTCCCTCACCCCACCCCCAATTACTAGACAAAAGACGGGCGACAAAACAAGAGATGCACACACGAGGGCATGTGAACCACAAAATAAGCAGGAAACTGCCTGCAGGGATGCATGTTCAGGTCTACTGAGCAACAGGCTCAGCAGGCCACTTTTTCTGAAGCGAGTACTTGACCTTGAAGAGCGGCTCAACAGGGGCCACAGGACTGGAATCTCCAGCTGCAGGCTTGGCTGCACGCTTGGAGGTTGGCACGAGGTTTGGCAGCTTTGGGGGCAGGCTTGGCAGCAGCTTCTTCCCAGTTTACCCTCTCTCCACCCGGTTGACCGTTGTTGGAGCTGAGGTCATGGGGGTGTCGACACACGGACAAAGGACATCTGTGCCACAGGGGCACAGCGCTCATACGTGATGGACTGGCAGTCAGCACCACACTCAGAGGGGCCCAGAATCTTGGCAGACACAATACTGCCGTCTGAACGTTGGAAATTGACAACAGCACCAGGTGAGTACATGTCAATATCATCGACCTCCATGGCTGAAAATTGCGAAAAAATAAGTGTGCATGGCCAAGTCTTTGCACTGCGTGCGCACTGCGTGTGCACTGCGTGGGCACTGCGTGCGCACTGCGTGCATACTGCGCACGCAGAGGCCGGGATACTCACCCAAGAATACCTGTCACCTGACTGGTTGCACAGCGAAGCAGCAAAGCCCACATGAGAACGACGAAACTGCCTTCAACTTGGTACTCCACTGTTCCTATGAACAAACCACTCATCCTTGTAAAGTCCGCTTGCTTCGAGTGTTTCGGTGCCCGTGGCTTCGCTCTTGGAGGCGGCGATGAGGTGTCCCTTGACTCGGAGCACGGGGAATGCGTTGTCCGTGGTCTCTTGGGTGATGGGGACCGCGAATAGGGTGAAGGGGAGGGCGGTGGTGATTCTGAGCGTGGACGCGACACACTTGTTGATGGCGAGCGAGGTCAGTGATGTGGTGCGGATGAAGGCTGTACCACAAACTCCTCAAGGTCCGCGGGCTATGTATGGCTACATCACCCCTGCCTTCTCGGGGTCCCCATAGTGGGGAGAGTTCAATATGGGGGATGGAAAATGGGTAAAAATGGTTGACATTGGGCAACAAATGGTGACAATTCAAATGTGCCACATCCCAAAGGCACAAGAAGCTAAAAAACCCCCAGTATGGAACCAAAAACTTGTCAAAGGGGGCCAAAAGTAGGGTCTGAGTATTGGCCGACATTCAAAACTTCGCACTGCGTGCGCACTGCGTGCATGGCATTCCCCATGATACAGGGTACAGTGCAGTGCCTTCCATGGAAGAAATTTGAAGTACACAGCAATGCACCGACAACACTACCTCGTCCAATCAGCCAAGGCACAGGAGAACCTCAATATCCAACCTTCTAAGAAAATTTGGAAAATGGAAACTGACGGTTCCCTCGCCCCCCCCCCCCCTGCTTACTGGACAAGGGCGCTTACTGGCCATAGAACGAGGATGGTCGTCACCCTCCGGAATCACTCCAGGACCTCTCACAGTACATTGTCATGAATATGGCGCTGGAGGGTGCTTACTGGACAAGGGAGGGGGGGGTATGAAAAAAACCACCCCCAGCCCCAAAATCATACGAAAACCTCGACAGTCACCCAAAACCAGAAAATGGAAGCGCCAAATTCAATGGTTGCAAAAAAAAGTTGCGGAAACAACACCTTGCATTGTTTGGACACGGACGGTGTTTGGACAAGGGGGCAGTGGGGGATAAAAAAAAAAAAACTTTTTGCAACAGGCCTGCGCTGAATAGCAATAAGGCTCTCCGGTTCACAACCCGGTCTCTGCATCAGTGCTGCAGGGCGCAGTACAGTCACCCGATATATCGTGTGGCCTAAAAG
The DNA here is from genome assembly GCA_964036045.1 of Eutreptiella sp. 'Long Island Sound 2002'. Lineage (NCBI taxonomy): Eukaryota > Euglenozoa > Euglenophyceae > Eutreptiales > Eutreptiaceae > Eutreptiella > Eutreptiella sp. 'Long Island Sound 2002'. Next base: position 19,555,677 of record OZ038398.1, on the reverse strand, counting down.
CAAACCTGGATCTGTGCCTGCAGAGGATACCAATGCATGGTAGTGCAGCGGGTACTGCCACGCCGAAGCAACCCAAAAATTCAGTCACGTAAGTCTACAAGGATTCACTGGGGTTCCTATCTGTACGGTTTCGTAGATTGCCGGGGCAGTGGGGGATATAAAATAGGGCATGCAGCAATGGCACACAGCAGCATTGGTGACTGGGGGACCGAAAAAATGCACCAAATGCATCTGCCTGTGCGTACTCAGGATTCAGCCATTGCATCAATATCTCCGGTAGCAGCAGCCATCATTGACCACTGGATGCCTCTGCAGTTGTACCTAACGGACATTTGGGGTGTGTGGCCCAGAAGAGAGCACAAGGTAAGACACAAGAGGGGTTGCCGAGAGACAGAGGCAGACAGACAGACAGACAGAGAGAGAAGGGGGAGGGGGGGAGAGAGAGAGAGAGAGAGAGAGAGAGAGAGAGAGAGAGAGAGAGAGAGAGAGAGAGAGAGAGAGAGAGAGAGAGAGAGAGAGAGAGAGAGAGAGAGAGAGAGAGAGAGAGAGAGAGAGAGAGAGAGAGAGAGAGGAGATGGATTGGCGAGCAAGGGTGGGAACAAGAGGGAGGGATGTACCTCGAGGGCTCGAGGCGAGGTGGCCTACAGGTGACCTTGCTGCCATAGGGGGCGAGGGGGCTCCAAAGGAAGACAAGATTTCACAGACGACCTTCTCGATCACCCAGACAACGGGCACACCCCAACGCACGGCCCAGCTCAAAAGCTGCAACAACATGGACCGAAGGAGTTCAAAGTGAGGAGTATGGGGGCACAGTGCCTGAGGGGAAACGATCTGTAAACCCCCCCTCCGTTGTCCACAGTATGCATAGGTCCCTAACCTTGCAGCCCACACGCTGAGAGCAGTCAGGGTCATACTGTACATGCATAGCTGCGGGATACAATGGACCTTGTGTCCAGGTTCAAAACGCGAGCCCTGGCTATACGATGGACGTTGGTCATCACCCTCTGTGATACCTCCGGCATCCAATTCCGTACCCAGAGCATGGAGATGGCTGACGTAGAGAAACTTGTCCATACAGAGTGTTGTTGCCACCGCGCGCGCACCGTTACAACTATTAGTGCTCAAACACCAGTGAACCATCCCAAGATGCACCCACCCAAACAGCCTTTTGGATGGTTGCTGTTATTTCCTAGAGACTTCTGGATACTTGCTGCTATTCCCTGGGGGCTTCGGGATGGGCCCTCTTATTTCCTAGAGGCTTCTCGATGGTTGCTGTCATTTCCTACAGCCTTCTGGATGCCAGCTTGATGACAGTTAGACAAAACACACCATGGACCATATGGCCGATAGCGTGTCTGCCTGTGAATGGCGAACTGGAGGATGTGCAGCAGCACCCAGACAGTGCTATGCAGCTCTTGACCTGAGCCGGTCGAGACATCACGCACCACACTCCACATCAACAACCTTGCAAAGAGCTGCTCGATTCTGGCTCTGTAAGAGCCATGAATGATGATTGAACAATGATAGATGACGTCGATGCCGGGGACGACCCAAGACAAAGACATGCTGTTTCAGAGCTGTGAGACAACAAGAATTCAGTGCACACACCACCTCATGTTTAGACAGCATACCTGCAGCAAATTGGGTACAGCAACATGTGTTTAAAGCCTCCTTAATGAGTGCTACAAGTCCCTCTGGGTCCCCAGATATACCCAAAATTGGCACCGCGCGTGCACAGTGGCAAGAGCGCTCTCATGTAAGCCCTTCGCAATGCCTCCAGTATCCATCACAATACATCGGGTAGAAGTGCGGCGAAGCAGATGGCGGGGTATCTTGGCCATAAGAAAGATGATAGCTTCTTGCCGACTATCACAACTGAGAGTACCGTGACAAGCCGTACGTTGGAAAGGGGTGTGAAGCAACAGATAATTAGCTACCATATGACCCTTGCAACACAGGCCATACTGTCATCGGTCTTCCAAACCAGAGCTAAGTGTTGCCTTGAGTTTGCCCATGCCGGGCTATTGGATGTTTCCTGGCTTGGGTCAGTCCCGGTCAGGGCACCGCCTCTTCACCAACCATTCACACAGTTCGCAGTCACTGTCACGCTGGAAAGGGAGGGGGGGGGGGGTTAAAAGCCTCATGCGTCGAGGAGGACACCTGAGTAGTACAAAGCAGCACAGACAACTTTGGTGCGAAAAGCAGCCCCGTTGTCTGTGCCAAACAAGCAAACAAACGACCAACACATCGTGTGACACTGTGAATTCGCAGCTTCTCCTGCAAGTCTCGGGCTCGGGGGCTCGGGGGTACAGTCCTTCATCCCAGGCTGCTTCACTCTTGCACAAGCGGCGTGCAATGACATCGGGGGGTTTCAGGCTGCAACTTGCAGCTTTGGACTGTGTTTCGGTTTGGGTTGAGTCGCAAGGGGGGCCCTCATACCATGACTCGGACTGTTTCAGGAGGAAGTAAGACCGAAAAGGAGCCGCGAGACGCTGCAGCCGCTGCGCTTCTGTTAAAGGGGGGGGGGGGGAGGGGGCGCACTTGCGCCGCGCATGCGCAGCGCCCGCCCCATATGAGGCGATTGCCGCAGACAGACTTATTCCAAAAAAAAAAAACATGCGAAACGTCCTTCCCCTCCCTGCGGGGACGCCCCCAATTGTAGCAGCAGTTGCGCCGCATACGCGCCCCCTCAGGTGCTTCCCTCTCACACCGCACCTTGTCTGAGGACCATCCCTGTGTCCAGAAAGCGCATTGTCCCTGGTCGTCGCGCAAGGGGGACGCAGGGAGTAGATTAGCACAGGTTGTCTTCACCTGTGGAGGTTACATGCTGGACCATCACATGCTGTCCCCTCGAGAGGGGCGTGTTCCACGCCCTCCCACTGGATGGAAGGCTGCCGCTGTTAATGCTTGAGTACCAGAGTGGCCGAGGGTTCAACGGCCTAGCACGAGGGGTGTGCAGAACGGAACCCAATCAAGCACAACACTAACGGTCTGCTGCAGATGCCCCCACATGCACCACGAGCCACCAGCTGATAGAGACGCAGGGACAGGGCGGCAGGGCGCCAGGTTACTTGCAGTGCAGGATAGTTTGGATTATCTAGGTACCGCTCCTGCATCGAGTGCACGACTTCCAAGTGTATTTTCTCCGGAAAGCATGGTCAGGGGTCTGATCCGAAATCTGGGTGCAAGATAAACAATCGACTGATGTATGTACACACATGGATCACACACACACACACACACACATGGTTCCTAAACTTCGCTTCATTCGTAAACTCATAAACTTGGGATTAGAACGCAAGAATGCAATATTGGCTTCGTCCGGAGACTTTTGCGGCAGAAGCAACCATTCCACTATAATATACGCCCAGCCTCCGCTGGAGCAGACGCTAGGAACGCAGCAAGAGGGGGGCGGGACGACGGGCGTGGCAGCCTGCATTTCCATAGTGTGTCAATAGACTTATGACTTACGAGCATGCACCGCACACGTTGTCGTGGTACGTTATGATGTTGTGTTGGAGAGGATGTCGATGGCAATACAAAGGCTCAACATTTAGTGAATCGTATCGGCCTCGAGCTGCACAACCATAACAAGGTTGCAGAGTTTCAGGGTTTTGTGGGGCCAATGGGGACGCTGACGAAGGTCAAGGCAGCCTAAGCCCCCTCTAAATGAAAGCTGTGCTCCAGGCTTGAGGTTGTACACCGGGTGCCGCTCTGACGCCCCAGTTTTGCGCATACCAAGTTTCGAGAGACACTCGGAACGATGGGGTGGACAGTCGTGTGGCCATGATGACACAACATCACAGAGGGAACTCGGTATGATACAGAGCCGTGGTGGTAGAGGGAACCGCGGTGGTAGAGGGAACCTGGTCCGGGTCGGCAGGGACCCCTCAACCCGTGTTCGTCCGTGCTGCGTGCACAATACATCGGGCGTGGGGCCCTTCATGACCCAGGCGCCACTTGGGGGAGATAGAGTGCCCTGATTCTTTTTTTTTTTGGTTCAGACCTTGGCAAGCTGGCAAAGCCCCCATCGACGCGGGACATGCGTGGAGGTGTCTGTAATCGCACCCTGACCTGACTCCACCAAGAAGGGCCCCTGCCACTATGGACCCTCGTCTCCTCACTGAAGCCTTTCGCTGAAAGTAGCGGCCCGTTTGGGGTGAGGGGTGGGGCGCCTGCACGGCGCGCACACGGCACGCTGGCGACAGTAATCATGCCAACTCGCCGGAGGCAACTTCAGGAATCCGGGCGGCAAAAAGCAGAGATTACGGACGAGCAACGACTTGTCGCTGTCGTGTGCCGCTCCGTACGCGCCGCGGGGGCTTTCCCTCCTACTCACAAGCTTTGGCAGCTGGAAAGGCAGCGAGGGACAGCGGGGCACTCCGATTGACAATGAAGGCAGGGCTCTTCCATGCGAAATCGGCACTACGGCTGCCACTCGTGGGTATGGACGCCAAGAAGTGTGGGAACTGGAAGGGAGTCCCCTCCCTGTGACGCATGCCATACATAGCAGCAGCAGACCGCGGTTCGGCCATGAGCAGCAGCTCAGAGGCAACAAAGATGCCGTTTTCACAAATACAAGCCTCCCGTGCCCGAGGTTAATCCTGCAATGGCAATCTGTTTGGCTATCACAGAGTCGATCTCAGCAATTGATGTCCCTAGTCACAGGGTCATGGCCAGAAGAGCGTGGCAATGGTGACCACAGTGACCAACACGGTTAGGTGCATACGCACGTACATGCACGCACTGGGGATACTTGTCGCAGGTGCCGCAGGCCAGGAACAGTTCTCTTACAACCCCAAAATACCAACATCTACAATCAGAAGAAAATACCACTGTTCAAGAGCAGTTTGGGGTACTTGTCCAAACACATGGTACCCAAGGGGGAGGGGTGGGGGTGCACACTCTCTACAAAAGAGAGCAGCTCAATGTGCAAAGCTTGGCACACCCATTCGACTGGCTGACTTATTCCAAAGGTGCGCCGCAGGTGCCACAGGTGTGCCGCAGGTGGGTACCTCCCACAAAGGCTCAATAACTCATCAGTGTCTTCCATTTGTTCAATACGTCCGGAGTAACCCTCGGGACGTGCAACACACACCAAAAACGCGTACAATGTGGCCTAAAATGGTGTTGATTCGCTTCGCTCTCAAGCACGAATTTTGGGCCGCAGAACAGGCGGAGCCTACGGCGCGGGGCCGCAGCAGGGCAGTTGGTTGTTTGTTCTCGGACAGCAGTGCTCAGTCCCGTTAGAGCCAACGCTCCCAATGTCTGCCCTGCACAGCATCTGAGCTCCATCTGGTGGACCGTGTCCTTCCTTCACCTCAATCTCCCTGGTTTTATGTGTCTTACTGCCTGTGCTGTCAGCCAGGATAGCGGCGTGTATATTACACGATCAGGTCGCCAACAAGCGAGAAATATCATAAGGCCTAACCTGATCGAAGCACAGTCTTTCTTACACAGTCGGCAACGGCATCCAAATCAATGTTCCGGCCATCTATCCCAATGCTTTACCCCTGTCATACCGAGCCTGGGGTGCACTTTTCACGATTGCAAAAGCACAAGTCATACATGGGGGGAATGTTTGCCCGGCGCGCGCCCGGCGCATGCGCGGCGTGCTGACTTTGTATGAAGTATCTTATCTCTAGCCCCAGGTTGATCCTCACCTTGGGAAGTCCCCCAAGTAGACCGCACTAGACTGCAAACCGTCCCTGCAAGGCACCTTGCATAAGCCAAAATATGAGAATTCAACAATACAAAATGTCACTCCCACCACTTCCAACCACCACCCTTGCCACCGTCATAAACTGGGTGCAAAGGATGGGCCAAATTCTTAGACACGGCGAGAAGGAACTTCAAATTATTTGGGGAGGTAGGAGCAAAAACAGGCACGGGTGGGGAATGGTCCAAAAAAGATGCCCGGCGCGCGCCCAGCGCGCTAACGCTCCCCCATGCATGATCCGAAGAAGTGGTGGCGAGGGAGTGTAATGACAATGTTAACACCGAATGCCCTCATACTGGCCCTCTCCAGTTCTACCCACTGCCTCTGAGTACGGGCCCGTGCCAGGCAAACGTTCCCTCTCGACAGCCCCAATTTGCCAGACGGCATGAGGTGTGAGCGAAAGGGGCCCCCACTTTGCCGGTAGAAGAAGGCACCTAGCAATGATGCTCAGGGTTGTTCTGAGGTGGCTTGGCCATGTCCTGCTCGTAGCCCATGAGGCTGCCTGACGGGCTGCTGCGCTGCCTGCATCGTGGGCATGCTGGACAACCGCCTGTCTGCTCGAGAAGGAAGATGCCTTGCCGCTCGGAACACGGGTTTTTTTTGACCGGGTCCCAGACGTTCAACAAATCGCAGCACAAAATCCAGACGACTTGGGGGAATCAGGCCTCGATCGGGGGCTGGGGGGGGGGGGGTCAGGATTGCAGGGGATCCTGCAGAGGCCTGCTCTTTCCCTGCACAGGATGCCGCAGTCGCAGTTCCTGAACCCCTGTCGCCCCTGAACTGGCCACAGAGCACCAAGACACACACAGGGGTGCCCAGGTGGAGTCAAAGCTGCAAGAATCAATGCTGTTAGAGCATCCTAAGTCTCCGGCCTTTTTATTCTCTGGTTGTTTTGCCACAAGCTACTCTCTTGGGAAAATGGGGGGAAATTGCAATTGGGCTAAATGGGGGCAAAATGGGGGTTTGTTACAACCACATCATGGAAAATGTATGGAAGTATGCGAACATGAAAGAAAAATGGGGGGGAATGGGGGGGAAATGGGACATTTTAAGAAAGATTTCCCATTTTTCCGACTCCCATTTTCCCCATTTTACCGGCAGCTCGCCGCCTCCCCTCAGTATCCTTCAGAAGAATCTCAATAAAAATCTGGTCTCCAGAGTCTCTGGACGAAAAAAAAAAAATGGGGGAAATCAGCACTTCCTGGGGGTCTCCGGGAATCAGGGTACTTAGGACCGTTAATACCGGGATGCGCCAATTCACAGCTTCCTCCCAGCAGGCAACAGGTACATGTACAGTGATTTGCTCGTGCAGCATCCCCTCCTCCCCATTGTGGATGCAGAAAACTGAAATCCAGGCGAAATCCCCCATGCTTTGTGCGCTTCGTTGGAAACGTGTAGGGCAGCTGGACTCCTACGTGAATGCCTCCTTGTTCACCATGTACAACAGTGGTTGCTGCAATGCTGTATGCGCGGGCACCATTGCGTGCAAATCTCAGCCCGAGCGAACAAATCACAAAGCCCATCGCCAGTGGGCAAAAATGGTGGACAAGTGAAGCTAACAACCTCACCCAGAACCTTGCGCTTCTCCTGACCCACTCTCGAGAGACACCCATGGTCTCGATGACAAAGGAACGTAGGACACGCATCCCTGCACAGTTGTCCAGCATTCCAGCAGGGAGACCAGTATGGGTTAGCAGCGGGCCGCAGGATCTTCAAGAGGGCTCGTCATATCAGGGCACATCGGCAGAGGCCAGTGGCAGACCCACCTGCCTGCCCACACCTTGCCCCCTCGGTTGCTTGCCAGTGGGGTCACCAGGGCGGTCCTTCAGAGCAACAACAAAACAAAAAGATTGCTGGGGTTCGTCACACCCAGCTCGACGGTCGGAGGGGAAGCGACGGCGGATTGAGGGGAACCGACGGCAGGTAATTAGAGCGGTCCCGGGGGGCGGTCCATACGTCCTTCAAGACTGCCCTGGGGCCACACTATTTCTGGTGCTGCCGTCCTGTGGGGCCGGTGCCTCGTCCACTCCGATGCCCCCTGTTGTGGTTGCTTGGCCGCTCTCCTGTCATGAAGGGGTATGGATGTCGTGCTGTCACCGTCATGGCAGCACGGCCCAAACCCTGCCTCAGCCGCCACAGGGGCTGCCCGTGGCTTCCATCGGCGCTGGGCATGCGTTGCCCGGCGCTGCGCTGCACCGAGATCCAGGGGGGCGTGAGAGACCTCCGATGGCCTGCTCCATTCAGCACGTGTGTGTGGCAGTGCTTGCCTTGGGAGAGCAGAGCTGCAAAGGCGCTGTGCAGGGAAGCACTTTAAGGGCTCCGAAGGGGCGGTGTAGGGGTAGTTAGAAAAGCGGTTGCTGCTGGGCAGTACAGCAGCAGCAGACGGTTTAGGCGGTCACAACTGCGGTCAGCGGGGGTTGGGGGTTGGGGGTGCAGAAGGGGGCTGTGCTCTCAGGGGCGGAGGGACTGTGCACGACCCATCCTCACGAAAGAAAAGGGCAAGCGATGGGGCGAAGGCCGGGAGGCCTGGAGGCCAAACCTGTGTGGCACCTCCAGGGCACGGCAGTGGCACTAACGCCTGGCCAACGACACAACTCCATCACAGTCTGCAGGAGTACGCCGCTGGGGATGCGAAACGGGCCGCGGAGCTGTATCGGGGTGCGCGTGGACAAGAGGAGGAAGGGGGGGGGGGGAACCTAATTAAAATACAGACAAATGCAAACCAGAGGTAATGCACTCCACCGTAAGGCAAAAATGCATCTTAATTCTCCATGGTAAACCCGGTTAAACCTCAAGACACGCACTGTGTCTGAAACAGAAAACAGAACATCATGTCTGACTACAGTTAGTCAGACAATCACAGTCAGTAGCTGTCAGTCAGACATCACCAATCAGTGTCGGAAAAAGAAACCATACATTACCGGCATGGCCGAAAAGAGCTTCCCGCCGCTTGCCGGCTGGACAAGACTCCTGGGGGGTGAGACCTAATTAAAAACAACAGACAAAGGAGGGGGGGGGGGGGGGGCTTTGCAGGCTCATTTGCGCGGTTGACCTCAGGCACAGTCGCCTGTTCAGCGCATGATATGATCAGTTGACGACGAAGTGCGTCACTGCCGCTTTCCGGTCACTTTCGACTTCGTCTGGCCGAAGGGGGGGGCACTACCGGAACGTGTCCAGGAATGCGCGCCGGCAGTCCGTTTTAACCGCTAGCCGCCGTTGGTTGGCAGGTGAACAAGAGACAACAAATGCCAGAGGCCGTTGCTGTTCGTTTTCCCTTTGCTCTGGTCACTGCGTCTTTGGGGGTTGCGGTGACAGCGATCTACAGCGGCGGCGGGCCGAAGTTCGATGGCGAAGCGGTTCATTTTGGGGCATTTCGGGAGTTGGCCCCGGGGCTGTTGCGGGGCCGCACCGGGGTCGGGGGTAACCCCGACGGTGCAGAAGGTGTGTGGGGGGGGGGGGGGATCAGGCTCCGCAAAACGGCTCCCGACGGGCCCCCCTAATTGACCTGCCCCGCCGCTGTGCGGCACTGCCTCCCCCCGCACCCATGCGAATGCCACGCATTACCGAGAGCCGTACCGCAGGAACCGCAGCCCCAGGAGGGCCACAATGCCGAATGACGCGGTGTAGAGCACGAGCACAAGCTGGTCCAGCCAATAGCCCCACCCGAGCAGGCCCATGTCCTCAATGACCATGTTCCCGTTGCTGAAGGGGCAGTAGCTGCTGCTGTTCCCGCCGCCGCCCGCGGGGCAGGCGATGGGCACGTCCTTGAACTCGGCAAGGATCATGGACTCGAAGGCGTAGCGGAACGGGTTGAGCCAGTAGACCCACAGGTACGGCGCCGGGATAAACTGCGGGGGCAGGTAGAAGCCCGCAAAGGAGCTGAACCAGCTGGCGATGCCGGGGCCGATGGCGTTGCCGACTTCCAGCGTCGGGGAGATGGCCGCGATGGCGTGCCCCAGCACCGTGCACAGCAGCAGGAACAGCCAGAACGGCAGAAACAGGGCCCAGAAGGTGGTGAACTGGGTCCAGGGGCTGCTGGTGACGGGGTACAGCCACGAGAAGAACCACGTGATGAAGAGGAACAGGACGGCGTTCACGGTCACGTACGGCAGCTCAGACAGCAGGAAGGCCACACCGTAGGTCCAGGAGGCGTACGCGTTGGCAGCCTGCTCCCGGTAGAACACGGGCCGCTGGGCCATCAGCACCGTCACACCCGACAGCAGGAACGTCAGGCCGACGTAGAACGTGGTTGTGTAGCAGAAGGAGATGCGGGAGAACACGTCGTCCTTGTGGTACTGCATCCGCCAGTAGACGGTGCCAAACAGGAACGCCAGCATCATCACCAGGAGGATCCGCACCAGGTTGTACGATGGGCTGGAGGGGGCAGACGGCGCAAATAAACAGGCCCACGAGCAAAAGTGTGCACCACACCACACCACACCACACCACACCACACCACACCACACCACACCACACCACACCACACCACACCACACCACACCACACCACACCACACCACACCACACCACACCACACCACACCACACCACACCACACCACACCCTGAGTACTCCCCAGCTCTACCCATGGGCTGGGTGCCGGGTGCGAAGCCCCGCACGACAAGGCCCGGGCGCCACCCTATGGGTGGCGTACTAACAGTGTCAGGTGTGCGCACGCCCCAGTGCCAAACACCAGCCCCCGGAGCCCGCGGCCCCCTAGTACCGGCCGCCTAGGCTTCGGGAACACCCAGCGACCCCAAGTGAGGACGGCTGGCAAAGCCTCCCCCTCCTCTCCCCCAGCGCGCCCGCACCGCGCACAGGGCCCTCCGCAGAGCCCCGACATGCGCCACCCCCGCGCTGTGTGCTACCTACGCATTGCAATAGTTCCACTGCCCACCACCCCCAGGCGGTGTGGCAATGTATTGCAGACATCCCACTGCCCACTGCCCCCAGGCAGAGGGCCAGTGTATTGCAGCAGTTGTACTGCCCAATGCCCAAAGGCAGTGAGGCAGTGCATGAAAGGAGTTCCAGTGTCCACTGCCCCCTGGCAGTAAGGCAGTGCATTGCACGAATTGCACTGCCCACTGCCCCCGGCAGTGAGGCAGTGCATTGCACAAGTTCCACTGCCCACTCCTCGCAGGCAGTGAGGCAGTGCGTTGCAGGAGTTCCACTGCCCACTGCCCCTGAGCAGTGTGGCAGTGCATTGCAGGAGTTCCGCTCTTTAGGCAGCAACCGCTTCCCCGTCCCCCGTCCCCCATTGTAGGAGTTCCACTGCCCACTGCCCCTTGACCAGTGTGGCAGTGCATTGCAGGAGTCCCACTACCCACCACCCCCAGACGGTGTGGCAGTGTATTGCAGGAATCGCACTGCCGACTACCTCCAGACAGTGAGGCGGTGCATTGCAGGAGTTCCACTGCCCACTACCCCAGGCAATGTGGCAGTGCATTGCAGGAGTTCCGCTCTTTAGGCAGCGACCGCCTCCTGGGCAGGACTCCCTGTCCCCCCAGCTGGTATGCCCGCGCATTGCAGGAATTCCACTACCCACCGCCCCTAGGCGGTGTGGCAGTGCATTGCAAGAGTTGCACTGCCCACTGCCCCCAGGCAGTGAGGCAGTGTATTGGTGAGGCAGTGTATTGCAGGAGTTCCACCGCCCACTGCCCCCAGGGCAGTGTGGCAGTGCATTGCAAGAGTTCCGCTCTTTAGGCAGCAACCACCGCCTGGGTAGGACTCCCCGTCCCCCCAGCTGGTGGGCCCGCACATTGCAGGAGTTCCACTGCCCACTGCCCCCAGGCAGTGAAGCAGTGTATTGCAGGAGTTGCACTGCCCACTGCCCCTGGGCAGTGTGGCAGTGCATTGCATGGGCAGTGTGGCAGTGCATTGCAGGAGTTCCACTGCCCACTGCCCCCAGGCAGTGAGGCAGTGTATTGCAGGAGTCGCACTGCCCACTGCCCCTGGGCAGTGTGGCAGTGCATTACAGGAGTTCCACAGCCCACTGCCCCCAGACAGTGAGGCAGTGCAAAGCAGGAGTTCCACTGCCCACTGCCCCTGGGCAGCGAGGCAGTGCATTGCAGGAGTCGCGCTGCCCACTGCCCCCAGGCAGTGTGGCAGTGCATAGCAGAAATTCCACTGCCCACTGCCCACTGCCCACATGTGCAGTGCAGCAAGGCACACACAGTGCAGTGCAGAGCAAAGCACCAAGCAGTGCGGCACCGCACACAAAGTGCTGATGGTGCAGCACAGCACACACGGTGCAGTGGGTCCACTAGACCCTGTGTGACCGTGCACAGGCGTCGGCAGAGCAGTACCGGCCAAGTGCGACTGTGCACTGGTCCCGACTGTACAACAACACACTAGCACACAGCGCGCACTAAGACACACAGCCCTCCCGTTTACCTGTACCCGTGGGTAGACATCCCGGCCATTGCCTTCGGTAACAGCGCCTTCGGCACACCACATGACACCACACCACACCACACCACAACCCTCAGTTACTCAGATACTCAGCAACCGCCAACCGCCATCGGTTACCACCCCAGACCGAAACCGTTCCGCTGGCATTATGTAAACAAAGGGTGGGGTACTGTGGGACGCGTACCTGCGCCAGTAGATGATTTTGCATCGCCAGTGCAATACGCTGAGTTGCTTGTGGAGGGGCACCGCGTAATGGGGTTGGGTCGCAATGTTCTCGCCGGGCACAACATTCTCCAGCTCTTCCTGCATTTCCATATTGGCCACGCTCGACTCCCAATGATTGACACACTGGCTGGCCTTCATCATGTTAGGCTGCACCCCGCCCCCAACAGCCTCGAGCATCCAGCTTGCGGGATTCTCAGTGGGCTCAAATGGGGTAACATCTGGGATGCCTTGCATGTGCTCCAGGAACGTCTTGGCCCGGTAGCCCAAGTCCCCGCAGTACACAGTCTGGCCGCCTGGGTGCAGAGAGACCAGCACAGGCAGCAGACTGCCACTTGCAAGGTGTGTGTGTTGGGGGCACAGTCATCATTCACACTGCTGCAACAATTTGAGTGTTTGATTGGGCACCAGTTGAGGTGAGTTCAGGGCATGTTGGGGTGGGGGGAGGTTGTTACAAAGGCTGAGTAAGAGTACCGGCTGATACTCCCGGGCGTACGCACTGGCTTGAGTCCTTAGCAAGCAGCTTGTTTCCGTTGCTTGTTTCAAGCCACCGGGGAAAAGTATTTTCAATTGGTGAGAGTGGGACCACTGTCCCTCTGCTCATAAGTGCTGCTTCTGCCCCTTGGAGTCCCTTCCGTTTCGGCGCCGGCATGCTTCACACAAGCGGCGGAGGCGGGGGGTCGCGGCACTGCGTGCGCACTGCACACACCTCTTTGAGGCAGATAACCAACATGCCTAAAACTAGCCCCCCCCCCCCCCCCCCCCTGAACGATACCCAATTGGCTGGCCCAAATTGTTACCGGGCACAAGACATTGGTGTCAATGATTTGTATGACATGCTTTGCGACAGATTCCACATTGTCAGCAGTCTGATCTCCCACTTGTTGGGCACAGAGGTCACAGTGTACTGCAAGCATGTCACACCTACCTGTACCGCACAAGTGGGCGAAACCTCACTCGTTGAACGATCCGTGACCGCAGAGCCTCATTATTGAAACAGCCTTCCAATAAAAACAGCAGCACAAAAGCAAAGCAAAATGAAGCCGTTCATTTTTTTTTTTTGAAGCGGCATGACCAGGACCCGGACCGGGTCTGCGTAGCTGTACGTGACTCTGTGTGCCACCAGCTGCTGCTGTTACCGTATGTGCACGCTCTCTTCCGGGGACGAACGCAGACCTTTCGCCAACAGAACCAACCGGTCGAACTTGTAGAAGAGGCGCCGGCTCGGCTGGTGGATGCTGCACACCACCGCGACCCGCATTTCATCGCGCACGCGGCCCAGGGCATCGACCAGCAGGAGCGCCCCAAGCGAGTCCAGCCCCGTCGTGGGCTCGTCAAGAAACAGGATCGAGGGCGACGCAATGAGCTCCACGCCCACCGCCAACTTCTTCTTTTGGTGCAGCAGAATGTCAGAGATGCGCTCGTGGGCGACCTTCACGAGGTCAAGCATCTCGACGATCGTCTCGATGAAGGCGATGCGGTCCTTTTCGTCCAGCTTCTGCGAGAGCCGCAGGAACGACGAAAACTCCAGAGCCTCCATTACCGTCAGGTCCTCGGACTGGCAGTTGGTCTGCTCCACATACCCACTGATCTTGGTGTAGGACTGCAACAAAGCGCAACGGAGAGGTAACAAAATGTAACGGGACTGTTGCAAAGTGCACGGGGACTGTTGCAAACTCCCTCTTGCTCTTCCGCAAGAGCTGCAGCCCCAACGTCAGCAGCCGCTCCCCACTCGCTTTGCCCCTGACGCACGTTGAAACAGAATCTTCGGCATGAAAATGCCGAAGTCAGTTGTGCGCATGTTTGTGTCATCGGACACGGCATCGACCCGTTTTCGTCGTTGATTTCCCTGTGCACTTGCGCCTTGCTAATCCATTTGGATGTACAGGGACTCTAACAAAGGGTACGGGCGCTGTAACAAAGTGCAACGGGACTGTATAAAAAAGGCAAGGTACAAAGTGCAACGGGACGGTAACAAAGTGTAAGGGGACTGCAACAAACTGCAACGGTGCAGTAACCGAGCGCAAGAAGACCGCGACAAAAGTGTAAGCGGACCGTACGAAAGCGTGACAGGACTGCAACACAGTGCAACAGGACCTTCTGCTCTTTGGGGTGGCCGTTGATCGTGATGTCACCCGTGATCTTGCCGCCGGTCTTGCGTCCAGCGATGACGTCCAGCAGCGTGGTCTTCCCGGCACCGCTCGGCCCCATCAAGGCCGTCATCATCGAGGGGCGGATGATGCCCGAGACCCGATCCAGCAGCACCTTCTCTTTCTTCTTCTGCTTTACCGTGTAGGACACGCCATGCCAGACGAGCACCGCCGGCTTCGGGAGCAGCAGCGACCGCTTGTCCGTCGAGGGCACGTAGGGCTTCGCCCGCTGCAACTGACTGGGGCTGAACTTGATGAGGTGCAGGCAGACGGCCCCGATGACGAGATAGATCACATACCAGCCGGCAAGGCCGATGAAATGCAGCCCAATGTCGTTGGTGTCCCCTTTCAACGCATAGATGTCTCCCAGGTACTGATCTCCGGTCGTGTACGGGCATATGCCGTTGCTCTTCTGCAGCTCCTCGGCGTTGCACGTGTAGTCGTAGCCGGAGAACTCGTTGATGAGCATGATGCTGAACGCGTAGGACTGCGGGGAGCCCCACTTGACCCACAGCCACCCGGGGGGCAGCACGCTCCACGGCTGGAGGTAGCCGGAGAACAGGAAGAAGGAGACCTGCACCAGCCCGGCCATGGTCTGGGCCATGCTGATCGTGGGGCAGATCACCGCCAGCACCTTGAAGATGACCGACGAGTTGAGGTTCAGGAAATACAGCGCCATCCAGAACAGCATGAACTTGCCGAAGTCCTTGTGGAACCCGGACAGCCAGTAGATCGGGGCTGCGAGCAGCCCGGACTCCAGGAACCCCCAGAACACCAACTGGAAGAAGTTGTGGGCGAGCCAGAAGTTGCTGCTGCGGAAGAAGTACCCGGCGTGCTGCTTGTAGAAGATCGGCCGGTCCTGGGCGAACAGCCCGATGTGCGACACCACCGAGATGACCTTGGACATGAGGATGTGGAAGATGAGCGCCGTCCGGAGCCGCAGGACGTACTGCTCGTTGCCGTGGAACTGGTACACGGTCACGGTCATGAGCCCGTTGACCAGGTTCAGCACGAGCCGCGAGATGATGAGGCCCTTGTTGGTGAACTCCAGCAGGAACTGGCGCTGGATGCAGAGCCACAGGTGCCGGGTCCAGGACTGCTTGTACCCCGCATGGGAGTGCCTGGCGAGCCGCTTGTAGACCTCCGTGTCACAGTTGAACATCAGCAGACTGACGGCCCCGGCCTTGCCCTGCCTAGCCCCCGAGGGGCCCTGCCCGCCGCTGTTCTCGGCCTCGGGCCGAGGCAGCACGCTCTCGCCCTTCACGTTGGAGTTGTCGGCCCGCTGCAGCATCTCCGGGGTCTCGTAGCCCAGCTCCACCAGGTGGCTGGTGGCCTGCACCAAACCGGGTTGGCGATGGGAGGGCGGTCTTCATACAGGTCAGTCTGACACTCTGAATTTGTCTCTGGTCATGCGTTGTCTATACACCAGCCTGTTGGGGGTTTGTTGTGCTAGAAGCGGGGCTCTCATCCAAGCACAGTAAAATGATTACAAAAATGACCAAAAGTAACCCGCGCAGACGCACTACAACAGCCCTCTGACCATTCTACAACGAATTTTAAGTCCCGGATATCGAGGAACAATTTTTGGAGAGGTGTTTTGAGCTGTTCAACGAAACCAAGAGGGGGCGGTGGATGCGTCCATGAAAACCAGCGTTTCGAACTATAGCAATGCTCTTTTGCGCCGTACTCCATTGAACAAAGGTTAACAATGACAAAAGGAACAGGGCACACACGAGCAAACATAGCACCTGGCACAGGGGCCCGGAGAACAGGAACCCCATGAGGCCGTCCTGCAGGATGCACACGTTGTCAAAGTACTGGTACACCTCCGGCGGGGGCTGCAGCAGCGACAGCACCACCGTGGCGTCGGTGGTGCGGCACCAGACGTGCAGGGCCCGGATGAGGTCCAGGGCGGCCTTGCTGTCCAGCCCGTCCGTCAGGCGGTCCGCGAGGAAGACCCGGACGTTGGCGGCCCACTGCTCCCCGACGGTCACCCGGCGCCGCTCCCCGCCGCTGACGCCGCGCACGCCCTCGCCCCCCACGACAGTGTCGGCGACGTGCTGGAGGCCGAGAATCTCGAGGATGGTGGACACGTGCGCGGCTTTGAAGTGGGTGGAGTTGCACTTGTACGCGAACGCGAGGGTATCGCGCACCGTCATCGTCGGGATGTGCACGTCGTGCTCGTCGACCAGGCACACGAAGTTCGCCGGCTTGAGCTCGCTGTAGCCCTGCGCGGTGCCGTTGATGAAGATCTGCGGCGCCTTCCAGTCGCTGGCGGCCTGCGCAACACATACAAACAGGATGGTGCAGACCAGGGGGGGCCATGCACAGAACCTCCGCCCGGTGCTTCTAGGGGCCAATAAGCACCACTAGGAGGGCGTAGCTGGTGGCTAAGGGGCGGTTCCGGAGACAAAATTACCCCCCCTCCCGCAACTACGGTCCAGTGCTCTGGGGGAGGGGGTTTAACGACCTGCAGCCGGCCGGCGATCAGCTCCAGCAGCGTGGTCTTCCCGCTGCCGGGCGACCCTAAAAGCAGCGACATCTGCCCCGGGCGGAACGTGATGTTGAGGTTCTCGAAGACCGTGCGGTAGTAGTGAGTCTTCTGGCCGCACAGGCGGCCCAGGTTGCGCAAGGGGGAGACGATGTTCGGCAGGTGGCCGTCGCGGGCCATGGCCATGGTCTTGACCTTCACGGAGCAGTTGACGAACTCGATCTCGATCTTCGGCTGCGGCCCGAGGCTCTCGAGCTGGTCCTGCCAGTATTCCCGGAACCGCTGCAGCAGGCCGTCCTGCCCCGCGCTGCTCATGTGGAGCGCGCTCTGCGCGCCGAGGCCATGCGACGACATCAGCGGCATCGCACCCTCGGACGGGGTCTGCGGCTCCCCGAAGGCGATGCGGATGTGGACCCCCTCGGCGCCGGAGACCTTCCGGCGCGGGTCGACGGCGAAGGTCGCGTCTCGGACCCCCAGCACGCGGGACGGCTCGCCGTCGTCGGGCGACTGCGGCACATTCGCTTCGTGGAGCGGGTTGTGCTGCCGGACCGATAGCCCCTGGATTTCCTCGACGAGGCCCTCGGGGTCCGCAAGGGACGCGGTGTCGTGGGTTTGCGTCTCGACGGCGTTAATGCTGTGGCTCGTCCAGGCCTGTGTGGGTGCGGCCATGGCGGGGCCGCTTCTCGCCCAGTGTCGCGGGAGACTTGGTTGTTAATGAGCGCGGCGTGCGGTATCGATGGGCGCGGCAGTCATTGATCACGGAAATGTGGAACAGAGGCCCTGAAGAAAAAATGCGGATGACCGGAGCTGTGGGTGACCCCAGAACAACAGCTCCATTGGTTCGTTTCCGCAATGCAATGACCCTGCCTTGCGCATGTGAGTGCTGTTCTCAAGGGCCCTGTATTGACGCCTGTGTCAGCCCATCCTACAGCCCCTAGTTATCAAAAACAGAGTATACAGAGCCGCTAGCCTCCCCTTTTCTCGGGCAGTGGGCTAACGGTTCAGACTGGTGTTTCTGATGGAACACGCAGCAGAGCGACACCCTCCACCCCTGCCCCACATCTTCATCCAGCCCCCCATGCTGCAACGGAAGATGATCAAAGAAATCGCGCAACCAAGCTTTGCATTGCTTGTCTTCATATGCGTGACATTCTGGGGGGGAAAAGCTGCAAATTCGGACAACTGAATGTGTTTTCAGCTGCCTTGGGTGCTCTATGGTTTACCCCCTAAAGGGATACTGGGTGCCTCATCAGGTGGATGCAAACAGATATGTTGCGCAGCCTCTTGCCCTTGGAGAGCCAGCTTCAATGGTATACAAACTGCTGAAGCAGTCTCCAGCCTCAACAGCTCGAAAATTGGAAATTTTGAAAACCCAGGTTTTCAAAACGTGCCCCCAAAAAGCGCCCATCCCATGTGGCCTACACAAGCCCCACAGGCTTGGAAGTCAATTACAGCAGGATTTTGGGGGGGACGGGGCAGGGATGTATTAGAAGGGCGGGAGGGGGAGGTCCGAAAGGGGGGGGGGGGGTTGGCTGGGACACCGCTCCTCCTTGGGCCCCCCTATGGTCCCCGCCGAAGGCATGCCAAAAGTTTTTAAGCTTAAATCCTCTTGGCACTGAAGCAAAATTTTGGCTGTCAGCCTCAAACATTGGAAGGGGAGGAGCGGGGGGGGGGGCATGGGGGGGTACCCCCCCCTCCTCCTACGGTGCACGGCTGTTCTAATACATCCCTGGGAGGGGGGGGGGGGGGTGCAGCAGGGTTTGAAAAAGAAAAACCACAAAAAAACTCCCGCAGCTGTAGCAGGGTTTTCAAAAACACCAAATGCAGCAGGTGTTAAAAATACGAATTAAAAAAAAATTATGGCAAAACAGAAATAAGTATTTCGCCTCGACAGGCAGAGGTGGTCCTCTGGTGACATGAGCTGCGGCAGCCTGTTTACGCACCCCAAGTCACTGCATGGAGGGAGTGAAGCTGTTCCCTCCATTTTTTTGTGTGTGCATTGCTGCAAGCTTTAATGATTCGTTTTCCTCCTGCACAGTGTTGTTAGGAAGCTCCAGTCCAGGGGCACTTCGTTGGTTGGACCCAGGCTGCACAGGACACAGACATTCAGACATGCACAGCCGAACCTGCTGCACCTCCCTTTCTTTTTTCAAAACCCCTGCTGCAGTTGCCATCTTTGGTGTTTGTTTTAAACCCTGCTTTTTTTTTATTAAAAAAAAAAAGAAAACCTTGCACGCAGCGAAGCAGAAAAGAGCACAAATTTTTTTTGTCGTTTATCCATGACACCATGTCACACAGTGTCACCGTAGTCCACGTACTCAAAGACCTGTGAATTGTACAACTTTCTTATAGAGTTCTGGGCATCTGGATATAATAATCTAACCTGAGCCACGTACAGGGCATCTATTTGTTTGTAGTCTGCCAAAGGCACCTCTAGCTGTTCAGAGCATCTTTAACAGCCTCCTCAAATTGGCTTCTGCCTCTGACTCTGTCTCACACTCAGGGAGTAGGCTGCGGTAGGTTACCTTTTTGTTTTTGCTGAAAGTCACGTACCACAAAAAAAGCACAAAACCAGTACTTTTTTTTTTGCTGTTTTTTGGCAGGATTAATAGCCCCTCTTGTGCGTGGTGCCTTTGCATTTTCCAGGGTCTGGTCGTGTTGTACAGCATACAGTGAGCACCTGATGGCTTGCTGGTTCCTGTTTTGATATGATTTCTAAATTTTGATGAGCTGGTAAAGCAGCTTGCCACTGCAATACCATGGGCCAGAGTTCTTCATTTGCCATGCCCCTACCCACCAAAGGTTGTAGTCCCCAGTCATGAATCATCATGTTGCCCTGAGGACGGCGTACATATTCTGACATGCAGACCGGGTGTTATTGTCCGTGAGATGACATGTGCTGGACCCTACTGTATTGCACAGAGAATTCTCACCTCATCAACAACTTCCATAGAGCCATGAATGACAGCTTTTCTACTGCTTGTGCAGCTTTGTGTAATTGCAATTGGTGCTGCAGCTGCTGACAACTTGACAGCATGCTGAAGATCCCCACCACCCACCCCAACCCACCCTGGGAAACAGATGGGATAAAGCAGCAAAGGTGGGCCACAGTGCATGGCAGCCAGAAGCAGGGGCTGGGGGTGGCATGCATGATAGGGAGAGTATCAGACGCGGTGTGCACGCGGTGCACATGCAGTGTGCTTACTGGGGTTGTTGCTGGACTGTTTCAGCTAATTTAGAAGGTACTTGCTGTTGGCGCCTATGCTTTTGCCCAAAACTGTAGTTGACAGTGCAGAAGGAACTTTGTCAGTGTAGCCACCTGCAAAATTGAGATTAGTGTGAAAATTAGGATATAGCCTTGACTGGCCAGCTGGTCGAGATGAGCATTGAGTTTATCCAACGATCGAAGCTTGCTTTCCACTGAGCTGGGCTTTGGGAGGGAGTACCTGCGCTGCACACTACTTTTACAGCGGGTTCACGGGGAAGGGGTTGGCTTTTACCCCCTCACAAAATGCTGCCTTAGGAGAGCAAACCCTTGGGTACAAGACCTCTGTAAACATTCCTCCGTCTTGCCCTATCCGGTGTACCCACCACATACGGATCAGCATGGCCCTCCACCGTTCTGTACTGTACAAAGGTCTCCAAACGGACTCCGCGAGTCAAACTCCAGCCTGCGGACGATCAAAAATCATCAGCTCTGGCAAACAGGATCATGGCCTGCACTACATCGCTTTGCCATTTGTGCGGTAATTGCTTGGTGGCCAGGGGCCGTACAACTACCAGCTTTTAGGTTGGTACCTTCGGGCCCATGAGGTCGGCAAGTCAACTTTGGAGGTTGTCAATCTCCTTCAAAATTTGAGGGTCAGGCCCTGATTGCTCTGTGGGCTCATGCCAAACATGCGCACCCGCTCGTCAAATCCAGCACATAGTTGCCTTGCTTCTCGGACACGGCCATGTACACGAGCGTCTCAGCCGCCTCTTGAGAATTGAGGTTTGCCGAGCACAATGCCCGACTAACCGCTGCCAACTGCAGCCCCTTACACATCAACGGCCTATGACATGCAGCAGCAATAGCTCCCCGCTCCTCGGGACTCAAGAATGCACCTTACACCCCCCTTGTAATCTCCCCACCAATGTCATGATGGTTCCCCCCCTAGGGGGGGGGAAATTGCACCACAAAACTGTACAATAGTATCACAGTGTGAACCAGCTTCAGCGCCTTCGGTGCCTCGTAAAAATTTTCTTTGGCGCCTTTGGCACCTAGTATTTTCTATGCTTTTTGAGCCAAGTGACCGTTCCCCCCCAGGGGGGGGGGGATTACAAGGCGGGGTATAAGGTAGTGGCCAGCAACACCATTGCATCTCTCCAAGTCGCCCACTCTCTATACTCTTCACTAACTGCACCCAGCATTTGCACATCCTCATCAAAAGCGAGACGAGCACACTTGGGGGCTGGCGAGTCGTTTGATGTGACAGCCAAAAGAATTGATACCGGGGAATCACACTGAAATCATCAAACTATGAACAACACAAGAGATGTGTTGGCTGACTAGCGGAACCCCCCCACCTCAGCGGATCTGAACTAAATTTTGCTGCTAAACTTTAGATGTGTTCGAGATTGTGGGGCGCTTGTGAGGGCTCCTTGGCCCATGTTGAGAGTGTGGCGATTTTGTCTTTTGCTGTGTGGGGTTCTATCCCTGTCGTATTGTGGGCCTCTACCAAAGGCTTTCGGATACACCCTGAGATGCATGGATGCTGATTGTGTGAGGCACAAGATGCAAACAAGCAGAATTCTTAATGCCCTGACACCACTCAATTGCGGTGGCACCACGCTTGTACAAGATGGTTCTGTACTGTTCACCGTGAAGAGAAAGGCCTTGGACAACAGCCAGCACAGGCTCCTTCGTCCCCCCCGGTGTCCAACAAACAATTAGGCTGTTAAAAAAATCGGTCCGAACAGGAGTCTTCTTTGGACACACCGTTCGGTGCGCGCAACAATGTTGTGAAACGGCGGTAACACATCCCTAGGCACAAGATACCCAGCCCATTCACAGCACAATGCAATAGAGGCTGTTTTTCTGAAAGGTTGCGGGCGTGTCGGTTCAAAGGAAATCTGCTGCAACATGGGGCAGAATGCAACTGAATAGGGAAATCCATTGAAGGTGTTTTGCCAGTTCTCCCAGACACCAACTGAATGTGCATCAGATCAGTAAGGCCTCCCTCTCACATGCAGGACCTGGACAGATCCTTGTTGATGACCATGAACTGCCCTGAAGAGGGAACGTTGCTGCACTGGGCGCACCCTGCACAAACTCTGGGGCCTAAAGGCACTAAGGCTCACATATTGTGAAGGGTGCAAAGGTATCTCAGATAATTGGATGCAAAAGGGGGCAAGCGAACAGCTGGATCCACAGCTTCCCCTGCCCACCCCCGTCCGCTTTCTACAAGGGAGGCCAAAGTCAGGGAAAATGGCCGTCAGACGGGGATCCTGCACCTGGACAAAGCTGTGGTTAATGCACGACCCTCGACAGTTCTTGTGGGGTTTGGGTCCCGTTGCACAACATTCGCTGAACACCACTTCAGAACAGACAGGAATGCCTTGCAGTGTGAAGCAGAATGTTGTTCTGAGGAGGCATGAAACCAGCCCCTCTTTGCCACTACAATGTACTCACCACCATGTCGTTCGGTGTCTGTACTTGACCAGAAGGACTGCAAGGGTCAGACGCAGACAAAGCTGAGTCTGATTCTTTTTTTTTTTGCTTTCAGTGAACTTAGTCCGACAGCTGCGAAAGTGAGTTCTCAGCAGGATTATGTTGCAGTATTTTGTTCCGTCCAAAACCATCGACATGTGTTCGAGATCGTTCGGCGCTTCAGACACATGGTCTGAGACAGTACACTACCGTCCCCTGATGCCGACCCCCCCGTCCTTGCAGAGAGGAGGCAGAGAGGATTATGTTACAGTATGGCGCGTGCCCAGATCGCATCATCGAGTCATATCGTATCTTTAGGGGGAATGTTTGCCCGGCGCGCGCCCGGCGCGCGCCCGGCGCGCTACTTTTGTATTAACTATCCCGACTTCAGCCCCAGATTTACCCTCCCATGGAGAAGCCCCCCAAGTAGACCACGTTGCACTGCACACCTTCCCTACAAAGCACGTTGCAAAATAAAGCAATATCTGTGACTTCAACCACTCCAAATGTCATTTGTGTTGCACTTAACAAACAACATTGGTCCCACAAGTGTGGGTGTCAATACATTCATTACAATAGTGCTCCTTACGCCGTACCACCCATGGACATCGTTGTAACCTTGTTGGCGGGCTGTCAAAGTGCCATTCTTTCTTCCAATGAATGGCACAATGACATGAATCCGGCCTTTATAAGCGCCATCATGGCCCCCAACTTCAAAATCAAAGAAATCCCCTCGGGTACGAGAAGGTCCGTACCCATCCCAAATCAAAACATCTGCTGATGTCCCGGGGGCCTCGGGGCAAATCCATACAATGTTGCCCAACATATCAACGGCAACAGTGACCTTGTAAACATGCGACGCATACTTAGGATTCCACAGGTCTGCACTCCAACAAAATCAAAACTCAAAACCTACGCCGGGGGTCACCATGATGCACCACGCAACAAAGCGTGGATTCAAAGATTGTCCCGGTTTCCTCAATAGCACCGGACGGTTGGGGCCCAAAAGAGGGCGGAAATGCTACATCACCCCTGCATTCTCGGGGGTCCCCAACAAAGGGAACAAAATCGGAAGTCAAAACCTACGCCGGGGGTCACCATGATGCACCACGCAACAAAGCGTGGATTCAAAGATTGTCCCGGTTTCCTCAATAGCACCGGACGGTTGGGGCCCAAAAGAGGGCGGAAATGCTACATCACCCCTGCATTCTCGGGGGTCCCCAACAAAGGGAACAAAATCGGAAGTCAAAACCTACGCCGGGGGTCACCATGATGCAACACGCAACGAAGCGTGGGTTCAAAGATTGTCCTAAGTGCGCCCCTTAGCGGCCCCCTAAAAGGTCACCGGTGGGGCACGGGTCCAAAAAGATGCCCGGCGCGCGCCCGGCGCGCGCCCGGCGCGCTAACGTTCCCCCTTAAAACAGGCCTACCCGTCATAAAGAGAGGGGACACTGTCTTCTTCCGATACTGCAGAGTAAGCTGCCCGGCATCAGCCACCCGTCAAAATGAAGGCAAGAACCAGGGAGAAACATGGCTGCTGAACCAGCTCTGAGAGACGACCAACATAAACAACATACGAAAACTGGGTCGTAAGGCCAGGAGGACGAAGACATATTTGAGTGAGGCACGGCGTCTCCTTGCTGCGGTGTAGACGGCGAGCATCACCCTGCACCGAGCTGTGCCTGCAGTAGTTCCCGCAGGGGGTTTGGTTTGTATGTATGTATGTAAGGGAGGGGGGGGCTATCTGCGGCTGCTGAACAGGTCGTCGGATCGTCTTTCGCTTTGAGAATGTATGACCCTTCCACTGTCATCGTCAATAGAGGCTTCGGCACACAACCAACGGGTCGACAGGGATGAACGAATGCACCGCACGCACGCTGTGTCAAGTTCCAGCCGTGCAAACTGCGTCAACGTGCCTCAGGCACGGGGTAGGACCCCCTTCACGCCAACCAAAGCCCAGTTTAGGGGTCGAGCGGAGGGTGGGCGGAGCGAGTCCATACCTCCGCCCGTCGTCGTCTACGCGAGGTGTGCGTGTGGTTGAGAGAGGGTCAACCATGTAAGTGTACGGCTGATCCGGTGTCCATACCCTACCTTAATTCTGCACAAGCAGCTGCGGTCTCAGTCCGCAACACTCTTTGCTGCTGGCACTGAAATCAGCACAAAATAAAACAGACGCCCCCCCCTCCGCCTCAATCACGGGCCATCACTTTTTGTGCCTTGACCCGCCCTCGAGGAACCCATCGGAATCATTTTACAGACGCAACACAGAAGTGTGCAGCGCACTTATCAGTCTGCAACCCACACCAGGCTACTATTGGACTCCGGCGTTTCAACACAGTGGGCCTGCTTGGTTGCATACGGGACCAGGCACAGGTGGGAAATGGCACTGTATGGACCAGTGTATCCCCTGTAACTGGGATCCAACTCTGCATTTCATAATTGTCAGTCCAGTGTACAGCCAATGAGCAGACAAATGACATCAATCGACCCGTTGACGACCAGAATCCGGGACAGAAAGATCAGAAAGCAACAACGGGATTCGGGATCCAATTTCCAAGGAGCTGCGATCACAGCAGTCACGGTCCGTGCGCACACTCTTTTCGAGCTGCATATCGCACCTTGCCGGGCTGGGTCCTCATGGACGAGAACGCAGACTCACCGGATAGAATCCTCCGGGTCGCAAAGGGACACAAGGCATTCATTGGACAACGGGGGTAGGACGTCAGCCAGCTGACATGTTGCAGCACAAATTGCACAAAGCTGCACAAGCAGTAGAAACGCTGTGATGCATTGCTCTAGGGGAGTTGTTGGTGAGGTGAGAATTCTTCTTGTCACTGGCCTGTGCGCGCACGACGGGAGGGTCAAGCCTATTTTGTGACATGGAGGAGGGGGTGAGACCTAATTAAATTGAGAGTATTGAACAGTAGAAAAACAGATATGCAGTACAGCAAGACTGCAGATTGAGGAAATGCACTCCACAGTAAGGCATATGTGCATCTTTATTCTCTATGCCGAACCTGGTTACACCTCAAGACACGCTCTGTGTCAAAGACAGTAAGACAGGACAATCATGTCCGACTATGTCTAGTCAGACAGTCACTTATAGTCAGGCAATCAGAGGGGGGCTGACATGGTGGGGGGGGGGGGGGGCTATCTCGAAGGAGGCAGGCACATGTTGAGGGCAGGCACTGCTTTGTCCTACCCCTACCCTAAAGAGAGGGGGGGGATCTAGGCCAGGAGGCAGGCACCCACATTTGCATAAGACTTTCACTTTGAGCTGTGTGGAACAATTAAACAGAACAGGACGAACAAAGAGGGGGAACAGAACTACTGACAGTGCAAGAAATGTGTGCACCTAGAATTGGACCCAGAACCGTTCAATATTGGCCATTCAGGAACGCAATGCCTGCAACATGGTCTATACTCTATTTTGAAAAACAGTCCCTCACCCACTGTTGGCCTACCCCCTACCCTGCGGGGGTGAGCCCTCATGAAACAGGCAAATACAAACCAAATGCACTCCACAGTAAGGCACAAGTGCACTACCCTGGGGGGGGGGGGCGAAGCAATTTTAAAAAAGGCAGGCAGGCACCCCCCCCCCCCAGTATCCGGGCTAAAAAAAAAAAGCTTGGGGAGGGTCCAGCACATGTCGTCTCACGGGCAATAAAAACTCCTTCAGGTCCTGAGACGTTGGGTCCCACGATGCGAACGAGGAGACAGGGCTTTGTTGTGGGGCCCCCCGTCAGAGCACCAGAGCAGGAAGCGCAGGCTTCGTGGAACCGGATTGTTTTCCGTCCACTGAAGTCCTGCAGCTCCCGTCCTGTGTGCCTCGCGAAGTAAATGGGTCTCAGCTTCTTGCGGTCGGTCCGTGTTACTGCCAAACTTCTTATCTGCGTTACGCAGTGCAATCCACGAATGCCTGTTGGGGTGGCACCCTCTTTTACGTGCCGTAAAGGGTGCTTTTGGTGGCCCTTCGATACGGGGGGCTGGTGGATCAATCCACGCGCATGGCAACTTCACCCCCGTGCGGAAGTACATCCAAAGTCCCAGATAAGGACAGCACTGCAGGGGAAACGCATATCGCCAAGCCAACCATCATTGCAATCCACAGGATCACTCTGAGACCGTTGGTTTGGAACCATGTCTCAATTGTTTTTGTGCCCCAACAGCCATAGAGCGGAGACGGGCGTAGGCAGCAAGGCACGGTTGTCATACACATATATTGAGGCCCACATAACTGGTCTGTAATATGTCTGCCAACCTGAAAGGTGGGGCGGACACCTGCAAGGACCAGCGAATATGGACCACTGCAGTGCAGCCACTGCCACAGATCCAAGGGCAGCACGGCTCGTGAAATGAGATGATGGAATGAGATGATGCATGTCAGAACAGTACAATGTATGCAAAAAGAAGCGCGGGGGGGGGGGGTTCAGTGACAGCCCTGTCCAAATGGGGCACTGAGTGAGGCCTCAGCTGGACAGATACGTGCTATATAGTACTGCAACAGCCATGTGAACCTGCAGGGGGGTCTGGCACACATCCCTTCTGCAGTCCGTCCGGCGCAAGTGCAGGTTTCAGAATCAGAAGCATGATCCTACCCTCATTGTACACGTGCCATCCGCCGAAAGGGATGTTCAGGTGGTTGCCTCCTGTGCCAACAAGAAACGCGCGGGGGGTCCCCGAGCGGGGGACGCCACCGTGCGAATCGATGCCCGCAACTGGTCGTCTCTCAGTGAGCGAGTGAGTTGGTCCGCCATGCACAAAACGCCTGTTTGCCCCACGACAACAACTCATTTACCTCCATCGCTGACCTCCCGCTCATTCGTTGTGGCACACTGCCAGAGAGTGGCAAACGAAGAATGGGCGGTCTTGCATGCCCAACTTTTTAGACCTCGCAAGGGCGTCCACTCACGTGGGGGTGATAAACACCCTCCCGTTGCTCCCTCCGCTGTCCGCAACCACATCGGGTCCACTTCCCTCTTGTCCGTGTACGCTCTCCTGCTGCGGCCGTTTTCGTATTCTCAGATATCTCTTGGGCATGTTCACGCTCTTCGCCGCACGTCCAAGCCATCCTCACTCTGTCCACGTGACACTTCCAAAGCCTGCATCTCCGCCAAAGCATGTTGCGGTCGCCTCCGCGCGGTCGTGTCTGGGTCCCCTGTCCCTGGGAAACCGGTGATTCCCTCCCACTTCGAGGCAAGGAATGAGGAGGCGATGCAACTCCGGAAGGAATCGGTGTCGAAATCCGCAGAAAACCGCAGATCACGCGGCATTGGCGCCGGGTCTGCGAGCCCTTGCCACCCACACGCACACCACCACCGGGATCCAGGTCATCAGGAACGCGTAGACCAGACACAGCGGCGCCCGCAGCGCCACCACCCCCGCAAACTCCGCCTCGGACAGGAAAGGGACCCAGATGGCCATGAAGACGGCGTTGAAGGAGTCCCCGCACAAGAACGCCAACCCGCCTTGGGCCTGCTTCAGGCAGAACGCCCCCGCAGCCCCAATCTGGCGTAGCGAGACGTCATCGATCTCAGTGCCTGGGATCAGGTCGACGCCGCCTTTGAAGCGTCGATGGAGCCAGTTCACGACGATAGTCAGCACAATGGACAAGAGAAGCATGACTCCGAAGACTAGGCAGGTGGCCCACAGTGGCAGCGTCTCCCCCAATACGTACCCGAAAATAAAAGCACGGCTATTGGGCATTCCTATTGCATGACGGACAGTGACGCTCACGGCGAGATAAAACGCGTAGGCGGTAACAAAGTCCGCGGTGGATATGAAAAGCTGCTGCAACACGGAGAGCACACGTTTCGGCGCCTCCTTAACCTCGCTCAGGATGACTGCAACTCCGCCGGTCTCCGCACCGTGCCCACGGGCCGCAGTCGCCTGTGCGCCTGGCGGTACCACCACGAGGTCGCCAGCGTCAGCACCAGGGTGAGAGGGCGGGGTCGGGGCCACCTTGACCTGAACCGTGGGAGTCGAAGGACTGGAAGGCTGGCAGAAACCCACACACCGACCCACAGCAAATGCCACGAAGAAGAAGGCTATGCTCGCGATAAAATAGATCCACACAAACGCAATATCAAGTGACTTTTTCACGTCGCTCAGGTTGAGCAGCAGCTGGACACCACTCATCCATGACAGGGTCAAAAGCCACGCGGCAGCACTGATCATCAGCTTCTGTACGTCGTTGTGATAGCCCTTCGGGAGGCACCGTCCCTGCAGAGTGGCACAACACACGGGAGTCCCTCTTTTCATGATCTTCCCCTAATCCAACACCCCCCCCGAAAATTACTTCTCACCGAGTCAAACGAAGGGACATGAGTGGACCATTTTGGGGTGGTGGTGGTGGTGGTGGGTCTGCAGGAGTCGCACCTGCTATGGTATGGGCTGGAGCATGGCTCGGACCCACCCTCCCCACTTTTGTACCACCGTTTGGCTGTGGGGGTAGAAAACGGGCACAGGTTTTCCTTCTAAGAAAACCTATGGTTTTCGGCTGTCGGGTCGCCTGGATGACGGACGTCGCTCCAGCTAGTGTACGTGCTAAGGAGGTCTTAACTCCTTCTGCGGTTGCACTGTGCCGGAGTGTCACGCTCCCCGACGGGTGTCCGAAGCCCCTCTGTGTGTGTTGTGCATGTTCCGTGCGTGCTAGCACGTTGTGTCTGCGGGTCCCGTGTGTGTGATCTAAACGCCTTCTCTCGGCGGGCCATGGTATTTCCAGCATGTAGACAAAGGTAAAACGCGCATCTGCAGCAGAGCATAAAATGCAGGGCAAGTTGTTGTCAACCCGACGACATACGTAGTCGCAGATCCGTGTAGTGCGAATGCACTGCATGTCCACCAGTTTGGAGGTAGAAACGCCACATGCGCCACCACTGTCGAACACGTGCCGGTGTAGGCGCGGAGTCTCCGCGGGTGTACCCGGCGAGAAAGCGGTGTGGACCCGCCCCGTATCGCACAACAAACCAACAATGACAATGTGCAAGTTCCCTGGCCACTTCTGCCCTTGGGAGGTCCACTACATAACAAAGCACGGGCCGCTGCTGAACGAAAGGTGGCCACCGAGCGTTTTCTGCTAGACGAGATCCCGAGTGAAACCAGTAGAGCACGTCCCTGGTCCCATGATGTGCCATGCGCCTTTCTGGGACATAGATAGACACACCAGAGATGTGATGCCAAAGGTGCAAATGGAGTGCCGGGGGCACCGAGGAGGACTCCGGCGGCTGTAGGTGCCAATGCCCCGCTGCCGGGAAGTCCCGAGCGGGGTGCAGGTAGTCAAACGGCACTAGGGTGTCACCAGGCCGAGCCCAATCTCCCTCATTCCGCAGTTGAGGGGTGGGCGGCGCAGGACATGCGCAACAAAGCTTTCCAAAAAGCTACTAAAAACTTTCTCACTTGTTGAGGCGTGGCCCCGTGGCGTATCATCGCTTTCTCCGACGCCGGGAGTACACGGCCAGTGAGTGACAGGGGCATCCAAGACACGTGCGGTACCGGACACGCTGGGGCGGACTCTGTGGTAATGCCCACATATGTCCCTCCCCACTGAACCAGCACACCCCAGCAGGTGGGCAGGGAGACAGACCACGCTGGTACTATGCGGCGAAGATCAGAAGCCATTTGTGTGCATAGTACAGCAGACCACAATTGACTGTATCGACGGGTTTCTTGAAAGTGTGACACGGTCACCACGTTATCACAAAACGCACAGCGAGTGGCAACCGCAGACCCCAGCTCTTGACGAAAGGTTACCATGCGCAGGTGGTCTCCCCACGAAAGGGAGCCAAACGCAACACAAGTCGCATAGTACGCGTAGGACGCTACCTCAGGGGCATATAGCACTTCCTATTGCTTCGCATAGAGTTGGCGCAGCCGACGGTGTTGCACCGTGCCAGCGTCATGCCACTGCACCCCGTTCCTACAAAAAGCAGGCTGCGGGACTTGCAATCCTGTGAGGTAACCTGCTGGTACGGGATGAGGCTGGCGCACCACCTGTGCCTTGGCCTCCCGATCAACATCATCTAAAACCAAGTCTAGGAAGGTGCCCTGCTAATGAGAATAGAGATGCTGAGGTGGAGGGAACCGACCGGCAAGCGTGATACAGTCTGCAAGTAAGAGGTCGACCAACCCTGTGCACCGCTCTTCTGGGCGACGGCTGCGGAGCGCCTGTATGAAAGACTTAGAGTCTGTAAAGTTTCCCCCCTCTCGAAGACTGCGTGCCGTAGCACAAACTACCGAACCCGAGGCAAGCAAAGTGTGTTTGACCTGACACAGGTACCCAGGACGTGTACACTTCTACCAAATGCATGTAGAACACGAATCTGTCGTGATCTGTGTTGTGAACCCCGCAATGCCTGGAGAGGCCGCGGCGTACGCAAGGCATATCGGGGTGGAAGCGCTGCATGGCTTCGTACAGGCCATGTTGTGTGCTGTGTCTCACCATGACATTAGCGTGGCGCAACTGCTTCTGATAGGTCTGCACGAACTGACCAATTACTGCCACTACGGCTGGTTCGATCCCCACCCACCCGGAGGCAAGGGGCTCGAAAAATTGGGCTGACGGGAGAGCGTGCCATCCAGTAAACACGCACAGCACTGATGCTGCGGCTTGGTCAGCTACCCGCATGGAGCTGTATGTCGGAGGGCGTACTCCTGCTTGCCAGCGCTGTGGTCCACCGGGGACTGCACTGTACATCTGACACGGATAGTTGGAGGGAAGCCGAACCATGGCAAGCGCTCTTGAGGCACGCTGGCTAGCACTGAAAAGTAAACTTTGCCTAACTTTGTATACCCTGTGGTAGACATGTGGGAACAGGTGCCGGCCGACTATATGCACGTACCCGGGTCCTTGATGCACTGGCATGCGCGACCCACCCATGTAGACAGACAGCGGATGGAAACTGACTTGGAAGCCTTCACACGAGGCAATCACTAACAGCTGTTTAGGACCAGAAGAAAAAAGGTTGGTCTTGAGTCCCGCTCGCTGCAAGTTGTCCGCAAACAGCGGTAGGTCAGACTCTGAATCTATGCACCACGTGGTGTCATCCATATACCCTGGCCGGTTGAAAGGCCCGCCGGGTCCCCTACACAGAGGCACTCAAAGGAGTGCCAGGAAAGCGCGCACTTCTGCCACCACACAAAACACCATCGCCGACGCCGGGCATCCCTGCGCCACGCCGGCCAGTAAGCGCGCAAGCGCCTCGGTGACCCCACCGGATCCACCCATGTGAACCGTGGCCTCGGTGGTGGCCAGTTGTAGCAAATCGATGACTACCTCCGGAAAACCGGCCAGTCGCAACAAACACCGCAGAGTGTCATGAACCACGGATCCATATGCATGCCGAACATTGTCCACCACCAAACACACACGTTTCCAGCGAAGAAAACGGAACCAAACATAATCATGCAGTACACGGAGCAAATCTACTACGCTGGAGGAAGCGTGCAATGCAAACTGCGTGCATGGCAGCACCCCAGCTTGAGCCAGGAGGGGCACGTACTGGCTGGCTATGTGCGCTACAACAAGCTTCCACATAGTGGTAAAATTTAACAGCGGGCGCGCATTAACGATGAGCCCATGTGGTACTTTGGCGGGTAAAGCGTAGAAGTCTCCATGAACTAGGGCCCGCAGCAGGACGCCTGTGGATACACTCTGCAGAAACTCAACCACCCACTGCAACTCTTCTTCGCGCAACCACTCAATCATGCAGTAATCTACCAGGTTGCGAAAAGGTGTGGACTTCTGAGCCTTACGTAACACAACCCTGACACAATCAATGGTGACTACCAGAGAGGGCATGATTGCCACTCTCCAAGGAACTATGGTGCAAAGCTCCTCTCCGGCGCAATGGAGGATGGGACGCACATGACGAGCGCGGAATTGTTCGAGTCCCACAGCCGCCTGTACCTCTGGGGGGACTAGTTTGCCACTGACATAGGTAGGTTTGATGCGCGCCGTGTAGGGCTTTCTCAGGAGGCGACGGTAGTCCGACTTGGCGGGACGTGTGACCCCCCGGGCCGCGCTAAGGGAACGACCTCTAAGGACCTCTCTAGTCCTACCACGTCCCACGCTTGTCGAACTGCTCTCCGAGCGGCAATCACCTTACGAACTAAAGGCGCAGTCAGCCACTAGCGGCGATGTGCCTTGAGCAAGGCATGCAGGACTCGACCGCTGCACACACCAGACCAGGGACAGTATTTGGGGTACTCGGTGGTCCAAAAACCGCCTCCACTCCTGTGGTTAGGACACTCACGAAATGTTGATATGCCTCTGGCGTGGCAGCTGGAGGAAGTGAACGGAGGCCAGTGCAACTGTCTGCAAAGGTCTCCTGTTGCCACTTGCACACACTGGTACCTAGGTTAAATCGTGCTCTGGAGGTGGGGTTTCCGGGTGGTACTAAAGCCGGAAGAGTGTGCAGGCAAAGTCGGACCGGGTAGTGATCTGACGGGAAGACAGATTCATTTTCAACATGAACAGTGCCAATATCCGGAGAGACGCTGTGGCTAAGTAAAAAGTCCAACGCACCTACGAAACCCTGCGCACTGACCCACGTCGGCCCAGACATGCCATGGGTGAACGGAAGCAGAGTCATATCGGCAGCAAACTCAAACAACACCGGGGCAATCTCAGTGCTGACGGACACGCAGTCCGCCAACCACCCTTGGTTGCACTGGAAGTCTCCTCCCATGAGAACTAGCTGTGAGTCGGGCGCGGTATGAGCGCCCAACCACTGCAGTGAGGGACGATATTCCTTAGCCGTGCCTTTGGCGGACATATACACATTGACAACACGTACCGGTGTGCCCTTGTAAACAAGCTCTAACACTATGGCCTTGCCTTCTGCATGGTGCACGAAGTCTCCGATGTGTAGTTGGGAACCTGAATCCCGGCGAACTAGGATGGCAACACCAACGGAAGAAGAAGAGACCACCGTGAAAGTATGCCAGTGCAGACAATGAAACACGAAACGGGGGGGCAATACCCCTGTCTCCTGCAAAAGAACCACTGTCGGGTACTCGGACCATTGCAGCAACTGCCTCAAAGCCATCACTTTAGTTTTGACTGTGTGTTCCAAATTCAGTGTGAGCAAGTCAAATCCAGCCGGCATTGCCACCGAAACCGGGGTTTCTAGCTGGGGATCACTCTCCAGTGCCTGCAGGGAAGACAGGGCCGTCTGCAACTTGCGTAGAGACCCGTGGACCGGGCCTCCTACCTTGTGTAGGAGACGCCGAAGGGTAACTGGGTTAAGGACTGTTAACAGGAGGGTGAGGGACCCCGTGGTAACTGGCGCAAGGCTGAGCTTGGCTCTAGAAAAAACTTTGGAAGGGAGGTAGCAAACACTCCCTTCCTCCAAGGGGAAGACCCTCTCCCGTGCAAAACGGTCTTGAAGACTCGCTACGGCCTGGCCGAATAGTTGATACACCACCCAGTGCGAAATCCATTGAGCACACAGACCTATATAGTCAAAACGCACGCCAACAAGAGTGACATTTGTCAGCGCCCCTGGTGCCGGCATCGGCGAGACCAAGGGGAGGGGGAGTGCCACGTGTCCCATTAACTGATGTCGGTCTAGCACATACCCCCACTGCTGATTTCCCGCTTCAAGGGGTAGCAACACACACTGAGTCACCGGTTTCAGTGAACCCGGAGGTTCTTGAGGCCTGAAAAATTGGTCCATTGTACTCGAGGTTACGATTGTGGTGTGTTTGCCGGGCTGGGATAAATACGTCGCCTATCCGTTTCCTGGTGACGGGAGGAGACTGTGGCCCAATGCGGGGGGATGTGACTGATACGTGGGGGTGGGGGTGGCTGCACTACTGTGCGATGGCAGGTACCCATAAGTCGCCCCGTGCTGAAAGGGGGGCCCCGTGGGGGAAGTCATGGGGTTGCGCATGTATTGATCCCCGTAGTAGGAGTCGACATGTCGCGGCCACCGTGACGGCGGGGACCAAGACCGGGACTGACGAGACCCGCCGTGCCGGCGAGACCTGCGCTCTCGTGAGGGGGAGCAGGAACGCTCTCGCGTCTCCGAACGGGACCGCTTGTCACAGTGTCGTTCTCCTTCCTCCGTACCGTCCATGTGCCCGGGGGCGGGGGCGGGAGGCGCTGCCACCGCCCCGCCCCGCGGGGCGTGGGCGCGGTGGATGCGCTCGAGGCAGCTCGATGAGATGACCCGCCTTTCCCCGTACCCGTGTAGGGGGTCCAGGGCTGTCGGTAGGACTTCTGCCATTGCACCCTCCAGCCACCTCGTGTGACCGAACCCCCTTGTTCCACCAGCGCCCGGGCCTCCTCGCGGACCCCAAGGTTAGCAAAGGAAACTTCTGCTCGAACATGCTCATCCAAAACGGTGCAAAGGTTATCATGAAAATGGGAACGCAGATCACCGGCTAGCACTCTCGCAGACATGGGCTAAGACGGAGGGTCAGAGACAGGACTCCACTGGACATTGCATCCCACAGGGAAGTGTGCCGGGTCGGAGTGCGCCCACCCTCCAAAACCCCCACCTCCCGTGGACTGGTTGGTTTTCTGCGCCTATACCGCCGGGCCTTGATCGACGGCCGGGACGGAGGGGTCATCTTGAGGATAGGCTTTGACAAAGTCGGCAACCGCCTGAGTAACGTTTGGCTTCAAGGGCAGAGAAGCTCGAAGGCGCTCCCACTGTCGCCGCAGCGAGTCATGTGGGAAGTTGGGCACATCACATCCCGCCAGTTGCATGGCCAAGTGAAAGGCTCGCGCAAGACCTCCTACTTTCTTGTCCTCCACCGCGTTGAGCCGGGTGAGGAAACCATTCAGCACCAGAGGCACGCCGTCGGAGGCGTGATCCGCCTCGCAGTTCACAGAAGCCGTCGCCTCAATCAACACGGACTCGCCTGCTTTAGG
Organism: Eutreptiella sp. 'Long Island Sound 2002'; assembly: GCA_964036045.1. NCBI lineage: Eukaryota > Euglenozoa > Euglenophyceae > Eutreptiales > Eutreptiaceae > Eutreptiella > Eutreptiella sp. 'Long Island Sound 2002'. The sequence continues at coordinate 19,520,117 of OZ038398.1, read as the reverse complement.
CTGCAAGGCTGGGATTACTGGATCGTCCGCGCCCGTGAGGTCCACAATGGGCGACTCCGGGGGAGGCTTTGCCGCTGGAGCCGTACTCGGCGGGGGCATATCAAGCGCGCACTCGAATTGCGCAAAGAAGAGCTGCAAATCTTGGAAGGACAGGGACCCCCTCGCCACCCAAGCCGTCAAGAGAACCGGCAGAGACGGGTACCACACCGCATGATGTTTGTCAATCCGTGGGTAGTTTGCAGGACGTAGCTTCTCCAAAGCCGACTGCAGAGTGTCGGGCACTTGCGTGCCTGGGGGGGGGGGGGGTTGCGAGCGAGGGAAAGTAGGATCTTCGCAGCCAGCTGAATGCGCGTATCTACAGCCCCTGGCCCTTCCGCAGCGGCACGTTTGCAATCCACTTGGACTTGAAGATCATCAATGCGAGACTGCAGACGTTCCGTGGTACTGCTGTGCAACTTCTTCTGATGCACTAGATCTTGACGTGCCGAAAGCAGCGCATCCTCTGTCGCTTGCAAGGTTTCGCACGTCCGACGATGCTGATCGGACAATTTACGCAGTTTGGCGTCTTCTTTTTCAGCGGCCCTCGGTTGGACCGCTGCCTCGAATTGCGACAGCGGGTCAATGGGCACAGAGTCCCTGTCCACCAACTTATCCAGGACTTCTTTCGTGGTGCGGGCCGCAAAGTTGGTTGGAAGAGGGGAGAAGGCATCGTCAACCAAAAATCCGCCAAGCTCCGCGGGGGTATCAACTTCCCCGGCCGCGTCCACACTGCCAAAGATAGCCCAGGCAAACGAGGAGTGCGTAGTAACTCATGTGGAGAACACATGGACATCGGATCTCTTAACCCTGAAGCCACGTGCAATGCCAATATAGAAGCCGGCGCCCATGGGGGCGACGCAAGATCCATCACTTGACCCACCATTTCCTCTTCACGAATCAGGAGTGTAGACGCCTCAAGCACTCGTGGTGCTTGCTCGGCAGGGATTTTGCGGACTTTAACATTAGCGGGAGAGCCCACCGGAAACTTTTGTTGTGGGGTAGCGAGTAATCTGATGTCGGATGTCTGGCGCCATATGCGGGGTGTTGAGAGGCCTAGTAGGCATGTCAAGGACGACCGCACATTGCCCAACCCCATCTTTCTTGTGCCACTCCGCCCACAGTGACGGGGCTGTGGCGGTAACCGCTGCGAAAAGAGATCTATCACCAGCTTCGAATACTGTGTGCCCCGGAACTCAGGTGACCGATCCGCCTCAGTGAGATTGAGCAACTGCCTTAGCCTCGCTCGAAACGAATTTCCGTGAATGCGCCGGAAGAACGGGTTCCGTCGTAAGAGCAGCTCCCGAGAGGTAGCGTCTGCAGTCTGCGCGAAAGCCAAAAGTGGAAGAGATTGGGCTATGGCCACCGGGTAGTGGGTAATGAGCTGTACCCCCGTGGCGGTCTTCACATCGGCAGTGACCGACGGCAAAACACCATTGGTAGTAAGCATGACTTGTAGGTCGCTCACGGCATAGAGCTCTCCCTCCAGTGTGAGCCAGCGCCAAGTGTCACAGAGATGACCGGGCGCTGCCCCCGTGGTGTTGCTAAGCGCTCCGATAGCTTCATGTAGTGCGGGCAGAGGGACATCCGTCGTGTAGTCACACAGTAGCGATTGCAGACGTGGCTCAGTGCTGCGCTCCAACAGGCGTAAGAACCGGCCAGGGAGGTCAGTGAGAGATGCAGGCAAAGGAGGCATGTTGGACTGAGAACAGAGACAACGCGATCACGGGGATGTTGTGCCGCAGGCGGGTGGTTAGACAAGACCAACATTGGAAGATACAGCAGGTGACCCCACTGGCGGCGTTCCCTCCCTCTTCTGTCGCGACCGTTGTCGGCAGTCTGGCCACCGCGCAGGGCGGGGATGCGGAGAGGAAGGTTCAGCCCCCAGTGGTGTCAGGCACATGCAAACACGGGCGCGCAGTAAAGGTGTGCCACCCGGCCGGTCATCGACAAGGGCTGGTTAGCAGTAGGCGGAGTCCCTGGACGCGGAACACGGACAGAAATGCGGGAGGTTTGTGGCCGGTGTAGTTTTCCGGGACGGGCTACGTCACCGCGGAGCCTTATGCACCTGAGCAGGGTTCGCCGGCGGTGCCTGTGCCGCTGTGGTCGAAAGAGCTGTTCATTGACCTCGCGAATGACGCGAGTTTTGCCTCTCAAGATGAAGCTTTGTTGCGTGGTGGCGAAGATGGAGGAGGTGACGCTCAAGAAAGGGTCAGGGGCTCTCGTGCCTCCAAGCTGAAGTCACCATAAGTCGGACGCCCAGTGGTGGCCTTGCGGTTTATCGCGGTCGACACGGACAACTGCTGCCGGCCACTTGGCCCGGAGGCACCGGACCACCCACCCCCGGAATCGCTCGAATGCCGCTGCAGCGGACTTTTCCGGCACCGGGGGTGCCAAGTGGACTTGGAGCTGGAGATCATCCATCGTACCCGGTGTATAGCTGGGGCTCGCTAGGGCCTGTTTGCCTTCATAATGTTCTGCTTCACGCCGGCCAGTGAGAGGTTGGGGCTTTGCCAGCGGGTCTGGGGAGCCGGACATGACACTAAAGCTGAAGAGGAGTCAAGAAGAACGAAATCAAGCCGGCTTCAATGGGTTGACCAACGCTGTGACAAGGGCGCTCCCTTTCACGGGCCGATCGGGCCCCCGCGAGGGAGAGTCGCCACATGGCGGGCGTGGAGCCCCCAAGGGTCGAAGTGCACCTCTGACGTGAACTACGAAAAGGGGAGGGAAGGAGATACCTGTAAGGCGTATGCTACAGCAAGTACAGATGTAGGGAAGTCCAGGAGGACCCATGACAACCGGTTGTAAGCATGTGCACCTTTCAATATGCGTACCTACACCTCTAATTCTGCCGGTGTGTCTCACCGCGCCTTCCGTCCTGTGCTCAGTGTGTTTGCTGTATGACGTGTTGTGGGGCCCCCGGGTAGGTGCCGCTCCGGCGTCTCCTGTGGGTCGGTGGTTGTGTGTCCCGATGCCCATGGCGTCGTGTGGTGAGCCACACCCCACAGTTGGCCTGTACCCTCCCATGCCCTGAGCTCGCTGGGAGGGGTCTCCGACGTGGGCCTCGGTCCACGTCCACATCCTTACGGTGGGAGGTGCGCCCAGCTGGTGCCTAGGGAGTTTTGGGGGGTTCAGAAAAGCCGGCTTGTCACCTTGCCGGATCGACGAGCACTAAAACGACCCTATCAGCACACCCCAAAAGCGATAGCGTCCACAGAAAAAGAACACTGTCCCGCAACACTTGGCGCAGAGTATTGCACAACCCACCGAAAGCAGGGAAAAACTGTTTGGTGGGCACAGGGCGTGCTCCACCCCTCATACCCATACCATACTTGCTAGTAGCACCTGCCGAGGCAGGTGTCACGAAATTTTCCGCAGGTGTCGGCAGGTGTCAAGAAATTTCGCGGAAGGTGTTGGCAGGTGTCAAGCAGGTTGGTCATAGACACACACAGACCGACACACAAGTGGAGACACACAGATCCCGTACATGGACACGCACACAGCAACTCAGCACACACCACACGCCCCAGCAGGCACTCACCAATGTCAGGAAACGTTTCGGCAGGTGTCAGTAGGTGTCATGAAAGTTTTGAACAGGTGTCGGCAGGTTTCAAGACGTTCCGGCAGGTGTTATTAGCAAGTAGGACCCACACCTGCAGATAATGGAGAGCAACCAACAAACCAGAGAACGTGGCAAGGGACACCACAAAACACAGAATCTTGACCACGACGGTGTCCGGCAGGGCGGCCTTCAAGGCGACGTCTATGGCGAGTACGAACGCGTACGAGAGGCCCCAGGCGAGCATCAAGTCGCTGAACTGAAGGAGTGTCTTGACACGGATGGCAGCGTCGCTCTGCTCGTCCTTGGCAGAGCTCCGCAAGGCCCCCCTCCATCCGATGACGACCAGCATGAGGGCCATCACAACGAGGCAGTAGATGCCCGCGCCCAGCCAGATCCAGCCGGCCTCGCTCTGCTCGGCTTCGTCGGGTCAAAGCTGCCCCAATCCGTGCTGACGATTACGATGGCACTGCGCCATGAAGCACCAGCCGCAAAGAATGCCGCGCCCAGCACCACCTTCCCCACAGACACAGGCTCGTATGCCTTATCGTCGTTCGCCGTGGCTTCTGCTTTGCAGCCGCAGTCCTTTCTACCGTCACTGTCACTGGGGGCATCTGATTGCAATACCGGTGCCATTCTTAAGCGACTGAGAAAAGCCTGTGAACATGCAGATGTGCGCGGTGCGCACACACTCAAACATGGGGGGCGTGGACGTCATTTCTAGTGGCCAGACATGTCACTCCACTCAGGTCCGATGACCCAACGTCAGACCATTGTTTCACAGGGCACAAATCAATCTGAGCGAACACACAGGTTCTGCAATTGAAAATTGCCCAAGACTTTCTCTGATGAAAACAGATGAATGGCCCATTGCTTTGCATTCCAAAATTGGTACCACTTCCGTTAAGTGGGCCGAAGGGCCCAAAAGAAAGATGCAGTGCAAAGCAGCAGGAGTACAAAACTGCTATCTCATCATGCAATACCAACAACTTCGAAACAACAGTCCACTAGCCGCCGGTTGGCCAACAGCTTTTGGCGGTTGGCTGTTACTTGTCAGCGGTTGGGAGTTACCCAGCTTGGCCGCCGCCTTGGTGATGTTGCATGTGTGCAAGTTGCAGGAACGTGGAAGCATGGCGGCCCCCTGATGGCCCTGGTTTTCTAGCCAGGTGTGATTCCTTGCTCAACAAACAACATTTAGGACTGGTCACTCACATGGCACGGAGACCCTCAGGCGAACATGCCATTGTTGAGCACGACCTGGACAACGTGCTCAGGACGGTGACAACAAGTTCGCGATGTCAGAGGCCCAGATCTCAATGGAGTCCTCTAGACTGGAGCACAGGGCTGGAGCACAGGGAACAAGGGGCAGACAACAGACAGGGAAACGTTGGTGAGGACATTCGTTATGGCAAAATGGTGGCCAAGCCCAAAGGTGAAAGGGCGCACCACAGGCATCAACCTTCACTGCGTCCGCTGCGGGTCGCGGTACATCACCGCAACTGCAAGCACATTCAAAGCAGGCAACCATTCGCCAAATGTGGTGCAGGCCTGAGTAATAGGAAGTTCTGATGTCAGTTCAGGATCAACTGTTCCAGGCAAATGTAGCTTGCGTTTGATGTGTACTGTGGTCAACCCACTGCCTGTCGGGGTTTTGAGTCTCTGTGACCCAGCTTGCCCTTTGCTGGCAGTCACGTGTGGATGACTCGGCTGCTTGGTGTGGCCTTGAGCCATTTGGCGCTGGACCTGCTGCTTGGCCACTGATTCGCTGCCCAGCTTGCTGATTGCCCCCCATTTTTTTGAAGTTATGTGCCTTTGAGTGGTTGCAATCCAGTAGCTCTTGGTAGGTGGCTGTGTTAAACAGGGTAAATCTACCAAAGCAGTTTACCCCACACAGTAGCTTAGCGGATCAGGCGTGCACAGCAGGCACCAAGAGCAGCTACTGATGTCACAAGAGGGTGCATGGAAACTGCATGCTGCACGATGGTACGCTATTCCCTGATGGCTGGCCTTGATATGGGGAAGGGGAAGGGGGCAGGATGTGGATGACAGGGTGGCATAACATGGTGCAATCAAACAATGCAAGCCATCATTGATTAGTGAGAGATCCCGCTGAGTGCAATTGCGTATAGAGGCATTGTGTTTGGTGCTTTAGTGGACTCCATTCAGCCGTCCAGAAGGGTGTGTGGGAATTGGATCGAACCATTACTTGGACCTATGACCCCACTGAACAATCAATCCATCCCCCACCCACCCCTGCTCCGTTGGCACAACCTACCAAGGGAACGGAAGGGTGAGAAGAGAGGTAAGGAGAGGGAGGGCACAAGGTGGTGAGAGGCCGATGGGCACCGCCGCCCATGGAGGCAAAGGGTTCAAGGGAAGGGCAGCAATAAGTGGCGAGAGGCCGATACGCGCCACTAGCTGCAAACAGCAACACAACAAGGTGCTATGCGACCCCCCCCCACTTATTGGCCAGTAGAGATGGGGACAACAGGCAAGGGTGGCAACACATTTCCCAAAGGTGAAAGTGTGAGTGGGTCCAATTCCTCCCGGGGGGCACACGGCAAAATGGGGGATAAAAGCCCCTTGCTAGGCGCGCATATCAACGCATGTGTACACAATGGCCTCCAACCCAATGCAGGGGACTGTGAGACCACTGGAAAAACAAGAAGGCCATCAAATATTCTCCACCTTTACTTTCTTGGGCAGTTGTTGAACTAACTAACCAGCTTTTTGAGGTTCCCGGACTTCCGCTTGAGTTGGGCCCAAACCACCAACTCCTGGCTATCATGAGTGTTGAACCCATTGGGCTACGGACGCAATCGGTGATGGAGTCATATTTTGCTTCACTTGTTATTTTCTCCAAGAGTGCTGTACTTCAGGCCTTGTATGTGCCAAATAAGCGACCCACCTGGAAAAGCAAGATAAATTGCTCATGCCGTCATCACCCCTAGGTCGAGCTGGGGTGATGTATTGTGACCAACACCGGACACGAGGTGGAGACACTGTGGTCTTGCATGATGATCATCACCACATTTGCTTCCTTGACATCCGCTTCTGTCGGGCACGAGCCCATGGCTGCCATGGGCGTTGAACCCATTGGGATATGGACACAAGAATGGAGTCACAGATGATGTGCTTTAGGTGATGTGCTTCAGTTGCTGATTTCTTTAGGAACAATGTACCTCAAGCCCTTCATGTGGGTGCAGTAGGCGTTCCGTGGCACAAGGCCTCTTTGCCCCCCCCCTCCCCATGGCGGCACGGCACGGCACGGCACAAAACACGGCGGCACACGGAGATTCCGACCCCCCCCCCTATTCCTACCCCGCCCGACCCTACCCGGAACGGGCCCTAAGAGACGACCACTATGGAGTGCCAGTCACATACATATGGGCCCAATGCATTTGTTTTCTTGTCTCGGGCCCATACTAGCATTTCCTGGTGGTCCCTGGGTGGATATTTTTGCTTCTTGGTGGTCTCTGGATGGGCACTAGTATCTAGCAACATGAACCATCGCACACTTCAAACAACAACGTACCATGTTGACAATCGATTCACATTAATAATTGCATTGAACTCCAAACCATAATGCATGAAAAACTATTCCAAAATATTCGTCAAATGGCACAAAGTGAGATGGAGAGACATGCAAGCAAAAGCAACGCAACAATCCATGCAAACTTCTTAAAAAAACTTGCGTCGCATGATGACAGGTCGAAATTTAGCAACATAGACCATCTCACATCTTCAACAACAACATGCAATGATCACAATTGATTCACATTAATAATTGAATTAAAGTCATGAATGAGTTGGAAAACACATGGTGCAACACCAAGAGACAACATACAAAAAGTTGCAAATGCAACAGTCACGAAAAAGAGCAACATGCAGTCCAAATCTGAACCACTGATACATGTGTGCCTCTACAAAGGATCTTGTTGGGTAGGAACACTTGGCACGGCACGGCACAAGGCCTCTTTGCCCCCCCCCCCCCCCATAGGCGGCACGGCACGGCACAACACAAAACAGGGCGGCACACGGAGATTCCGACCCCCCCCCCCCTATGCCTACTGCACTGGGGTTGAAGACAACGCGATTTGAGCCAACCACCCAGAAAAGCAAGGTACATTGCTCATGTAGTCATCGTCATCATGGCCATCAACATTCAATGTTGTCCCTTATAACAAACTAGTCTCAAAAGTGTGGTGTCCCAACAAAGGCCCCAAACGGCAGTTGGTCCCTTATTCTCTCATGCACTCGAGTACCTAGAAACATGGGGTTTGTGGAAAATTGTTTCGCGTGCTAAAGGAACGTGACAGCTCATTGGTACTCAAAATTGAGGCACTTAATGGGGGTGCCCACGGTCGCAAGCGGTCGCAGGCGGTCGCAGGCGGTCGCAAGCGCTTGAGATGCCCTTTTTTGGCCAAAAACCCCCTTTTGAGGGCTCCACGCAGTTGTACTACGGCTTGTGACCCGTCTACGCACATATTTTCTTGTGCTCTTTGCCATGAAAGTAGTTTTCACCACATTTTTATTTCAAACGAAAAAAACGGTTTTGTACCCGAAAGTAACAATTGCATAGGTAGATGACGTCATGACTGTGAAAAAAAGTGACGATGGGGTTTAACCCTAGTGCATGCACGAAACAATACAAAACACAGCCAATCGTGCTTGCCTCAAGCTCTCTGGGTGGGGTCAAAGCAGGCCACCCTCACACCTTCATTCCACCGACTGCAGCCCACCACTGTCGCTCTTAAGCAGAGGCACCCTGCTGTTGCTCACTCCACAAAACAGCTATGAAGTGTGGCAGGCACCTGCCCCGATTAGTCGCAGGGGGTGGGGGGGGGGGGGCGGGGGAACAAACTGACAAATGCCTAATGAAGAGGTAATTACGTTAAACTAGTGTTTTGAGCAAGCTCAAAACACAAGTTTAACCCTAGTGCATGCACGAAACAATACAAAACACAGCCAATCATGCTTGCCTCGGGCTCTCTGGAACGCTCTACCAGGCTGACTTCTTACACCCGCGGCGCGATTCAGGCGGGCGTCAGACAAAAGCCAGGCCTTGCACCCAACAGAGTTCGGGATACTTCTGTAGTACTCTCCACCTCTCCCAAGCCTCCAACTCAGCGTGGTGTACCCTCCCCCCGAAATCCATGTCCACTCGACTCATTGGATCGGCAGGATGAAGCTCTGACGGCACCCAAATTAATCGGACAATCACCCCTGTGTTATACAGCACCCACGTTAGTGCGCGCAACACACGCAGTTGGGTACGGAGGTGGGATGCAACCTTCAATCCCCTCACTTGTGCAATGCCCACCATACTGTCGGCAAAAGCAGTGAAAACCTTCCAACCCAACCGCACCGCCAATCTCACCGCCCACGCGATGCCCATGAGTTCTGCCACTTGTTGGTTGCAGGGTCCGTCCGGGCATACCCATGTTCGTACAGACTGGTTAGCAGGCAACACGCCACCCACCCTGTAGCAAACACCGTCTTTGGCAGCATCCACCAAAATCACAGCTCCAAACAAATCGCCCCTAGATGCCGGCCTTTCAGAGAGGCACCACCCTCCCAACTGTCGCACCCTTCGCATGCGCGACTCCGACAACGGCTTCCACTTCTGGCCTATGCGAGCAATTGCTGTCGCCAGTCCCTCCAACACTTTAATTAACACATTAAATAGGGGTGGCCGGCGCCCTTTCCGGCCCAAATCTCGACCAGGCATACGCCCCAGCGAGTACCCCTGAAAATCCGCGTCGTGGCCGCAAATGCCACTGCAGGGTACCCAACAACTTGTCTAGCCGCCGCTTCGAGTACCCCCCCGTGGCCAGTCGCAACCACGCAACCAGCAACTGGAGGAACACAAAAGGCTGTACCTGAATGGAACGTTCTGTCAAATCAACCACCTTCCCCAAAGCCTGCAACTTCTGGACTGGGTCCAGTGTACTCTTAGTACTAACCAAGAATCCCACCCGCACGATACGATCTTTCAAGCGAGTCGTGGTCGACCCAAGCAGGCATTTGTCACTGGATAACAAAATAAAGTCATCCAAATAATGCACTAAAAAGACCCCATCCGGCACTGCATCTCCCACCACCCTTCCCAGTATCTCTTGACACAGATAGGGCGAAAAGGACCATCCAAACGGGAGGCGGTCCAGCGACACGAGCCCCCCCCGCTGATGAGTAAAGAAACGGAAAATGCGTCTCGCTTTTCTGGGCAACAGGAACGACCAGAAGGCATTAGAGAGGTCGATATGAGTACCGTACAGTTCCACTCCACCCGGCTGCTCCGCCATCCACCTTCCTATGCCCTCCCAAGACGCTAGCGAGAACTTAGGAGGCTTGAGATGCAATCCCCGGTGAATACCTACGCAACTTAAAATCAAGGAGCATTTAATATCATTTTTGGGTATGACAAAGGGAAAACAGGTCGGTGAAAGAGAGGGTGACTCGTCATGTAAAACACCACAGTCCTCCGAATGGCGTCCGTCATTCCACTCACCGTCGCTCTCACCCTCCCATTACCCCTCTCAGCTTCTCACAGATCGAAAGTTCTCATGAATTCC